>CAJNDT010000158.1:292500-800000 GCA_905221615.1 Symbiodinium sp. CCMP2592
CCCAGACCTTTAAACCTAAACCCTAAACCCTTAACCCAGGCCCCAAACCCTAAACCTCCCGAGCGTTAGTAATGTAGGAACCTGATTAAGAAACCTCGGGCCTCTATGAGGGTTCCTTATATGAATCCTACTATGGTGAGGGTTATATGCCCAGGGTTTCTTCATCAGGTTCCTACCTTGCTTAAAGGATCATTGGGACTTAGTAACTAGGGCTCTAATTAGGGTAACTTTACTTATATCTATGTATAATCCCAATTAAGGTACTTATAACCTTGCTTACTAAGTCCCATAATCCTCCAAGTAGACCCTAAACCCTATAAACCCTACAGATCCCTTTAAGGAACCCTATATGTGCCCGCGCTCCGCGTTCTCGACCCCCCCCCCCCCCCCCCCAATGGTATCCCCCCCCCCCGACCCGGGCGACCACACAACAAGAACAAGAACAAGAACAAGAAGAAGAACAGCAGCAACAACAAAGCAGCAGCAACCACGCGGAGGAACCACAGGAACCACAGGGGGGGAGGGGGGAGACAGGAACCAGAAGAACCACAAAAGGGAGGGGGAAAACCAAGAGGAACCACAGGGGGGGGGGGGAACCACAGGAACCACAGGGGGGGGGAGGGGGATTACCATGGGGGGGGGAGGGGGGGGGGGGTGCGCGGATGCTGGCACATATAGACCCCTATAAGGACCCCTTACAGGAACCTTACTTACTAAGTCCCACAATCCTCATTATAGTAGCCTTTTATAGATCCCTTATAGGAACCCTTGTAGACCCCTATAGTACCCTTTTAATCCTTACTTACTCAGTCCCATAATCCTACATTATAGTAGCCTTTAAAAGACCCTACTACCGTAGCCTTATTATAGATCCCTTAGAGGAACCCTTATAGACCCCTTTAAAGGAACTCTACTACCGTAGCCCGCCTTCTTGGAGCAGGGCGCGACCTGCTCCGTGACGCGCCGAGCCCCGACCTCGAGGTCGGCGCCGACGTTTGTTTCGTAGAGGGATCTATGATCTTTAAGGGTCCCTTTAAAGGGATCTATAGGGGTTCCTTTAAAGGGATCTATAGGGTTTAGGGTTTAGGGCCTATCTGGGAGGTTCAGGGGCAGTTTTAAGTTGGGGTTATAAGTGGAGTGACTGTACTGATAACTGATATTAGGGGACTTATAACCCTACTTAAAACTACCCATGAATCTCCAATTGGGGTTTAGCGTTGAGGGTTTGGGGTTTAGGGTTTCGGGTTCACTCGATCCCCGGGGTTCTCCAGTCAAGCACCCTCTGCACGCCCATGTTCGGGATTGACTTCCTCAGTGGGAGGGGTGGGGGCGGAGCGGGTGGGGGGAGGGGGGTGATAACGTCCATGCGAATGCGGCGCGCATCTAGTTTTCTTTTTGGGATCCCCCTGCCAACTCCAGTTGACCGTGATGAGGATGGTGAGGATGATGATGGTGATAATGATGACGACGATGGGGATCATGAGGATGCTTATCATGATGTTGATGCTCGTGATTACGATGATGTTGGATGATGTTAATGGTGTTGATGTTGTTGCTTGTTCATGCAGAGGATACAGATGGCGATGATTATCACGATGATGATAACAATGACAATGATGCTGTTGCTTCCGGCTGCTGCTGTTTCCTCTTACTTGCTAGACGCTCCCACCAGAAAAGTCTCGCGTTTTGTGGGCTTTCCAAGCAAAAACTTAAACAGTATTTCAACACTCTTGTTTGTCTGGTGACCAATGCATGTTGTTATGCTATCTGTCTGAAGCGAACTTGTCGTCCCAAATAGCAAGATTGTGCACCTTTTCCAAACACAAAGACCCCCGACTCCCAGGCCTGCCTCAAGCCGGCGAACACAATAAGACATCGCGAAAACAACTGTTTTTAGATGCTAACCCGACAATACCCACGCCATGCAGTACGAAACACATCTCTGACACAACACGAATGCTCCGCAGTACGGCTAAAATGAGGGTCTTAGCCAAATGTACACCCCCGAAACTACTTCTCCAACCCCACAGTACAGAGACCTTGCACGCGGCTTTCCAGAAAATATGTGGAAACATTATCTGTCATGCCAAGACCTCTTTCTGTGCTGCAAACCACGAAAGCTACGTAAATACCATGGTTTTCTAGCCTTGACACACATGCAGCAACCAAGCACCCGCTTACCGTCCGGAGAACCTCCGGGATTGTGCGTTCGGGTTTGGGGTTTCGAGTTTGGGGTCTGGGGTTTTGGAGTTTAGGGTCTAGGGTTTAGGGTCCAGGGTTTCGGGTTCATTGTTTCGAGGTTGGGGTTTAGGGTTTCGGGTGAAGGGTTTAGGGTTCAGGGTTTGGGGTTTATGGGGTTTCCGCCTGAGGGGGACCGTATGGCTTTTTACAGGTATCATAAGCTTGTAAAGCCTTTAAGGGGGCGTGCTTGCATCCTGGGTTATTTTGCTGATCCTAGTATCACGCAGCCGATGATAAAAAACCCAAATCCTATGTTCTAAACTGCGAAACCGTTCTAGTATGCGATAGGGCCGGGTTCCGGGTATATGCTGGAAAGCTTTGGCCTAGACCTCGGCGGATTGTACTGCCTTCGAAGCCCTATGGTGGACTTCTGAAGACACAAAACCCTTATCCCTAAAACCCTGAACCCGAGTATTAGAATCCCAAACAGTGAACCCCAGACCCTCTATCACAGACCTACTACCCTTTGCATGGAACAACCCTGCGCCCTAAACCCTAAGCCCTAAACCCCAAACCGTAGCCATTTTGGCTCAAGCTGTTGGCCCGAATCCTGGTTTTATGTGTCCTTCATCCCCGTCCTGCCCTCAGCCTGCTTGCGTCCTTCTCGGCACCTCGGCGGCCAGTTCCTCTTCTCTGCCTACCTGCTCGCTGAACTGTGGCAACCCCGGGGACCTCGTGAACTGGCGGCCACTTCGACAAGCTCTTCTACTTGAACGCTGCTGCAGTTGGTGTCTTGGTGGGAGGTGATTGTGGGAGCCTTGGTCTGGCTTGCTGGCGGCATCACGGAGGTCATTCTCGCAACCGGGAGTGTTGAGAAGGGGAAGATCCTCTACTGTTGGTAGTGGTGTTGTCATTCACAGCGGGGTGAACTTGCTCTTCAACTTCTACCTGGTCGAAGAAGTCTGCCTCTTTCTTCTCTTTCTGTTCTTTGACATCCTCTTCCCCCTTTGGGCTCTTCCACTCGGTGCACTCGAGATACTCTTTTTTCCCTTGCTTCTTGGACGGCATCCTCTTGTTCTCCGCCATGACGACCAAGGTGCTGGAGCCGATGCAATGTGATCAAGAAGGTGAACAAGGTGAAGATGGTGAAGCGAAGGGATCCCCAACTGAGATCGCCGAATCTGAGGAGGACATTAAGCCACCTGCTATGGAGGTCGAGGTGAAGCAGGAAAAGAGGAAAAGGGAACGAGATGTCCGACGTCGTTATCGAGGGGATCCTGCTGCTGCTGCCGCTGCCGCCTGTGTTCCTGTGGATGACAGTGAAGAAGGTGAGTCTGAGTTGGATAGTCCCTCAAAACGTGCACTACATGGGGACGATGCTCCACTCAGTAGCCGTGACATCAAAGAGCTCCTGTTCGGCCATGTCAAAGAGATGAAGGAGGCGTGGAGGACCTTCCAAGGGAGACTTGACCAATGCGAAAGTATCCAGATCCAGCAGAATCATGAGATGATCAACATCCGAACTCGGACTGCCGCTGTTGAGAAAACAGGAGTTGCCATACAACGCACACAAGAAACTACCAGCAAGAGGGTTGATGACCTGGCTGAAGAGGTGAAGAACATGAAGGTACAGCTTGGCGAGATCAAGGCCAACGGTGTCGGCTCAGTCCCGAAGGGTCCCGCTTCTGCTCCTCCCTCTGATCCCTGGGCTTCGTACTTGCAACAACAACCCAATCCCAAAGAAGCGACTGGAGGGGTTCCGGGAGGAGTTACAGATGGTGGTGGTGCTGAACCTGCTTCTTCCAGCGGCCGTCCGGGAGACGTTCTCTCTGAGGAGGAGAAACGAACTTTGGTGGTTGGTGGTTGGGCACGGGACACTAAGAGGTCCATCATTGAGCAGGAGAGTGCGGCCTTCCTTGCGACTGAAGGGATGAAAAAGCTTCTTGATGTCGATTCCTTGGCGATCTATGGGCCCCGTAGGTCTGTTGGTATGCTGAAATTTCAACTTCGAGATGGCGAAGGACCTCAAGAACTTCGCACACGCATGTGGGAAGTCATCAAACTCTTCTCAGCCACCAAGGTCGAGTTGCCAAGCACGAAAGAGTTTGGAGCGCCGAAGACGATGTGGGCGAGTTTTGTGAAAACAAAAAACGCACGACTCCGAAGCACCTTGGTTTCTCAGGTTCGTCGAGTTGCATGTGATCTCGCTATGAGCACAAAAAATGCAGAGGGCGGAATTTTGAACCTCCTCAATTCACAGTTCTCGGCATATGACTGCGATTGGAACATGGGAACAGTGTGGTGCGGGCAACACAAGCTCGCTAGCGCAACACATAAGGCACCAAGAGACAGTGAGACGGTGCTTCTCTCGGGAGGCTGGGTTGACATTCGGGCTTTGGCAGCTACGGCGGGATGCTCTCCAGATGAGGCTAAATCAGCCTTGGAGCGAGAGTTGTGATCTGCAGTCGATGAACTTTGTTTCACTCAGGAGAATTCGCCGGGAGAGTTGAATGGCAAGAGCGAATATGCTGGCCTCCCTAAGGGACGAACTCTTTCGGCTTGGCGGAATGCTTCTTCACAATGCTCTCGTTATCGCTGGGGCAGAGTGGCTCAGTGGAATCTCGCTGGGCAACCGTTGACTCCTTTGGACCTTGTTGCGGCTGATGCAAGCATCTTATTTGTTCAGGAAATTGCGAAAGGGAAAGTTGGCTGGGATGGAGTTGACACGACTGCCTTCCACTGGGTGACACACCGTGATCGTGATCAATGGAGAGGCGTAGGAATTGGCTTCGCGACTGAGATCTTCGATAGCATCATTCATAAAGTTCATACAAGACGAGGGATCTGGGTTCTTGCTCGTCTTGTGGGCCTGGGAAGAATTGTGTGTGGCTCTTTGCATGCTCCGACTGGTGTAACCAATCTCGAGTATCAAACAGCAGTCTCTGACTTTTTCCACAAGTTGCCCGCTAAATGGAGACAATACCCTCTGCTTTGTGGAGTTGATGCCAACGAAGTGCCGTCCTGGATTGTGGAAGACGAGCAAGCGGGGGATGACCAAGATGCTCTCCTTGTCCTTGGACACTCGTCGACGAACCTCAATGTTCTTGCGAGTGAGGCTACTAAGCATGGGTGTAGTGCGCTTGCACCCTGCCCCTCACAGGCCCGAACTGCAACTCACTTCCCCAGAGACGAAACTCGCTCGGGACGGCAGATTGACATGATCTTCACACGTGGTCTATGCCCTCCACCCCTCTCCATTGAGCCTGATCGTCGCTTCTCCATCAATACCGATCATGCACTTCTACGCTGTGAGCTCTTCCGTCGTGGCAAAGGGTCCTCTCGGATTTGGGGCAATGACTCGCGGGCTAGATGGGTGAACACTGAGCTCCCCGAAGCCACTCTCGTCGATGACACTGACATCACTGAACTTGCCCGCACCTGCACCCGACCCCGTCGGAGCCAGGCGTATAAGGACTCAGAGGAGATCAAGGACACGGTCAAGGAAGCTCGCGAGACGAATGACAAGGCCTCCTGGAAACGTGTACATCGTCTTCGCAGAAGAGCACGGCGCGACTGGGAGGACAAACGCCTGAGTCGCATACTTGCTGGATCCTGGGAGGAATTTAGACAGCTTCAGAACGAGAAAAAACGTCGTCGTGGATGGTGGGGCAACCTGCTGCAGGACAAGGCCAGTTCCACACTCACGAGAGAAGTACGTGATCATCTAGAGAAGAAGATGGTTGATCCGAGTAGAACAAACTGGGATGAAGAACTTGCACAGACCATCAAGGAAGTGACCATCGAGGGAGAGTTTATTGAGTTTACCATCCTTGACATTCGCGTTGAGCTCCAACAGATGAGATGCCGAAGCTCTATCGGACCTGATGGGATCAGTGTGCACCTTTTGCGGGAGATTTCTAGCCATGACACCCTTGCCCCTCAGTTTGTTGCTCTGGTGAATCACATCATACGGACTGGGGAGACTCCGGATATCTGGCGTGAAAGCTTCCTGGCATTGCTGGCGAAGTGTGACTGTCCTTCCAAACCATCCGACCTACGGCCCATCTGCGTCAGTAGTGCTTTCAACAAGTTGGTCAATCGTCTTGTCTGTAGTCGTGCCTTACCGTCTCTGCGAACTGGATCACGCATCTCCACATGTGGGCAAGGGCGCCAAGCAGCAGACTTGATCGGCAGTGTCTGCAGAGCTCGTGATGTGATCCGTGAATGGAGGCTTCCTTGCCTTTTATGCAAGCTGGACGTTGCAGGTGCCTTTGACAAAGTCGACCGCCGGAAAGTGGCCCAGCTGCTTCGCACCAGAATGCATGGGAAGAATTTGAGCCATGAACTTAGATATCTTCTTGGAGAGCTTCGCACTCATCGACTGCAAGGAGCTGTTCCTGGGGGAGACCAGATTGCTCTGGAGCCTAATAACGGGATCAAACAAGGTGCTCCCGAAAGCGCCGAGGTTTTCGGGCTCCTGATCGACTCCCTCCTCTCTGAATTGGTCGAGTGCAGTCAGTGGCGGAGACTACCTCGGTGCGCCCCTGACATTGACATCGACTTGCTCTTCTACCAGGATGATATTTTTCTTCTTGAATCTGATTTGGGTCGTTTGATTCGGAGGATTCGGGTGATCAACAAATGCTTGGGAACTGCTGGATTGCACTTGGCCACCTCCAAGACGAAGATTGTTGCCAGCCCTGACTATAGTGGTCCTCGTCGAGCCTGCGTTGGGGAGGACACATTTGAAATTGCTGCGCCAGATGATTCGCTCAAGGTCCTGGGACTTGACTTCTCTTTCACGGCCGGACCGTCCCAACAAGCTCAGGAACTCTTGGGTCGAGCAAGGGGTGCGGCTGCCAAGCATCAAGACATTCTATGTGCCAGTGGACCTTGGGTGAAGAAGATTGACATGATCCGCTGTCTTGTCGAATCCCAGTGGTCCTGGACCGCAGGCGCGCTCTATTGGAGCGGAGACGATTTACATGCGGCCAATGTCATACAACTCCATCTTGTCCGCAGAGCCTTTCGTCTACGACGTTCTCCAGGTGAGGATTGGGTCACTTGGAATAGCCGCACGCTTCGATTCTGCCGCTGCTGGCTGCACAACAACGGCATACCAAGATGGAGCGCCAAGATCTTGACTCTTCAACACACCCTCCATGGCCACTGGGCGCGTCATGTTGAGCCTAGGACCCCCTCTCGGCCTCCCTCAGTGTGTCCGCCTTTTCGTGCACTTCTTTGGAGATGTACGCATTGGTGGAGACATCAACAATCCCTCACACCTACATGTGGTATGAGGCATCCGGCTAGATTTTACGCTGCCTGCACAGAGCGACAGCTTGCCGACACCCATGGTACGCTCTGGCACGTTCTGGCACAAGACAGAATTGCATGGAGTGCATCACGTCAACTCTATGTCTCACAGTGGGATGTCCGCTGGACCCAAGGACGTCAGCTTGCCCTTCGTTACTAAAACTTCGACCAACCGCCCTGATAGTCCGAGTGAAGTTGCACCACAAACTGAGTGGACTTGGGATGCAGTTGGGTGGGAGATTGAACACTTGATTGAGATTGTATGCATGCCTACAGCACTCTTTTAACCTCTTGAACCTCACTGTCGTTGTGCTTGTGATCTGATGTCAGACAGTGGAAAGTGATGCATGTCATGATTCGGTTTGCACTATGCCTGTTCTTGTACGCAGCCCTGGTTATGTTCGAGGAAGTTTTTCTTTCTGGCCCTCTTGCCCCGTGAACTCCTTCGTCGATATGATGCTCCTCCGTGTGCTGACGCTGCCCTTTCTGGTGATGGGAGTTGTGTGGGAGACGGAAATGGATGATACGGAGAACAGTTCAGCGACGAGCTCCTCCTGTTTGCGTTCTGAGACCCCACAGACATCGATGCCTACATCCTCGCACCCTCCGTGGACTCGCGAAGAGTACATACAGTTCATGGCGGCCGCCTGGGACGAGAATGTTTCGGTCTCCCTCCAACTTGAGACTTTTGCGGAGGATGAGGTTGCTCTTGAACCTGCCTCCTCTGCCCCCCTCCCGGAGATGCTCCCTGTTCCCTTCCTTCATGGTGGAGTTGAACAACCTGCTGTTGACTGGGCGCTGGTTCTCGACAACCTCAGAGATGGACGTGTACTGAGAGGATGGAATCAACCTGGTCGTGATCCTCGCAGCCTGCTGATTCCAACGAACCCCCCAGACAGAACTGGTGGAGTTGAGCAGCACCCTATCTCGAGTGCTTCCTCGGTGACACCTCCAACTCCATCCCTGTCGACGTCTACGTGGTGTTCTTCTTCTTCGGCCTCGTCTTCCTCCACCTCGCCCTGGAGCCCACCTTCTACCTCGCCTGCAATGGGTGCTACAGTGCCTGCTCTTGATGATCGGGATGATCCATGGGGTTGCACGTGGAGCTCCAATACCTCTGCTTCCTCTTCTCCGCATGTTGAAGTTGCTGGCGATGTGGATGAAGAGGGCATCACCCGACGTTTTAACAGGGTCCGTCCAGGCAGAGACAGATGGCACCATGCCAATGGATCCGTGCACAATCGCCTACGAGAACGACGACTCCGTGAAGAACAAGCTCGTCTTCAGACCATTGAGGAGACCATTGAGGAAAATGGGCAGCCATTCTCAGTGTTGGGGGTGGAAGAGAGGGAAGAGGGTCCAGTAGTCGTTGCCAAGTCGTTCTATGGGGAGACCTTCGAGGTGTGGTCCAGTGGTCTAGGTGCTGTCCATGAAAACACCACGACTGCGGGGGAGGATGCAAACACGGAGGTGAGCACTGCTGTCATGAACACCACAACAGATACGGGCAATGTTGATGAAGATTCGGGCCCTGCGTCCTCAACCGATGCCGCTGACCCATCTCATGAGGTCGGCTTTTGGAAACATGGCGAATGGGTGCCACGCCCGAGGACGGAGGCGGAACGGCGAGCACATGTAGGAGGCGGAGGGATGCATCGATGGCTCAAGCAGCAAAGACGCATGCGGGAATACTTCGCTGGTGCCTGGCGGCCTGCCTGGCTCAAAGCCTATGTGAAAGAAAAGGAAGCGCGCACCCGCTTACAAGAAACGATAGGCCAGGAGTCTCCAACTTCACCTGTCATTGATGGCGAACCACATGGAAATGTTGCGCCTGCGACCACGCCTGTGACCGGGGAGACAGCGACGGAAAATGCCAGCTGTTGGCACCAAAGCATCCCTGCTGACCCACCCGTCTTGGAGGCAGAACCTACAGTGGAGCATGTGGACACTGAGACGTGGGACTGGCAACCTGAGGAGTGGACCACATGGACATCTTGGGCTTGGGCGGGAAATACTTCATCCTGGACCTGGACTGGGAATTCGACACCATGGAACTGGACTGGGAATTCGACATACACATCCGGGCATGGGTCCTCTTCCTCATCTACTGGCTCATCGTGGTCTACATCTCAGTGGAATTCATCTGCATCATGGTCTGGTTGGACGACGAGCTCTACAACGTGGGTGGCAAACGCAGCCTGGCACGAAGAAGTTCCACATGAATGGTTCCCCGCTGAGATTCACGACAATGCCGCCATGGGATGTTGTTCAACGACGAGGATGCGCAGCCCTTTACCTCCAATCTGCACTTGCGGCACTACAACCTCTACCACCACTGCCTCTCCTGGGGGAGAAGTGACTGACGAGGATGTTGAGGAGGAGATGAGCACACCACTCCCAAACGCAGGGCTCTTCCCGGAAGTCACGCCTGCCACTGTCTCTCTTCTCACGGGGCGCCCGCTACCTGAGTTCGAGGAGACGATGCTGATGCAGCTTACGGGAGCCGAGCGCCGTCGTCTTGAGGAGCGTGGTGTTCCGACAAACATGGTCCAGCGCGTTGAGAACCTCTTCGAGATACTGGATCGCATGCAAGATCAAGACCAGGGCCCCGAAGGCAGGTGGGCTCTCGGATGTCTTCGTCATCGCCTCATCGACGGGATGGAGGCCCTGGAAGCTCTCTATGAGGTGACCACCCGACGACTGGTTCCTCGTGGCTTTCTCCCTATTCGCCGTGTACCTAGGGATGAACATCAAAGGTGGAGACTTTTCAATTGGATCCAGAACTATGTTGAACTCTTTACCACCACACTTGAACGCCACCTGTCAGTACGTCTACAACCAGCAGATACTGAAGGCACACCTTCTATGCCAGCATCCTCACCGGAACAGGTAAGCCTTCCGTCCAGTGAAGGGGCGCATTCTTCGAGAGGGACGGAGGCAGCCAGTTCGTCTACTTCGGGGAGACGCTCTACATCGCGCAGACGTGCCTCTCGGCGGAGGGACAGGCGAACCAGATCCAGAAGTCCGACTGGGACTAGTGTACATGTGCCGTCGATGAACAGTGAGTGGGCTGTGAACTCGCAGGGAGAATTGGTGTGGGTACCGCCAAGATCGCCTACACATGGTCCCTTCGGCCCTCCCCCTCCCTTGCCAGTCAATCTCCCTACGGATGAACTGCAAGGTATATGGCGTGAGCCTGTGGAAGCATCCTCCTCCCATAGTGAGACCATGCCTGACGACAACCAGGAGAACTCTGCTGGTGGCATTGGTGTTTTTCCCCATGATGATGTGGACATTGCACCAGCAGAAGATATCACCTCCACCACATCTACGAGCACGACGTCCTGGTCTTCCACCCCTGCAAGTTCGACAATGACTATGTTTTCCTCCTGGATGTGGTCAGCCTCACTGAATCCGATAATCGCTGGTTGGGAGACGTGGGGGATGGTGGAATCTTGGGATGATATGCAAAATCTCAGTGCATTGACTTCCACTTCGACGACGACGAGCTCATCGTCCCTGGGCATAAACTGGCCGTCGGACGTGGTTCGGGACGTGGTGAATGTCAACCTCATCCATGGTGGGAACGTAGATGTCATTGAGCTGGTTCGACGCCTTCTTGTGCATCTTCGACGAGGGCGCCACCGACAACGTCTATTGGAAGACGCCATTGATGAGGCACTCAACTGGATTCAGCTTCCACTTCCCGCTGTGCCACTCAATGCTGCCACCTACGAGCAAGCCATCTGGTCTACGATTCTTCATCAGGCGGAATTTGGCTCCGGACCTACCACCACCTCCACGAACGTAACGGTGTCGGCTCCTTCTGCACTCCTCACGCCTGGGTTCCCTCTGTCCGTGGAGGCGATGCTTGCGATGTTCCCAGGGACGGCGCCAAACACGATTGTTGGATATCGTCGTCGTGCCTGGAGAGTCCATAGCACAAGGCTCTATGTGGAACAGAATCTGGCAGCTCCTGAAGGCAATTGGCCATCTGAGAATAACGAGACTCTCTACTTAGTACAGCAAGATGAGAGTGCTGGCATCCCTAACTGGCCTGCTGATGTTCCGATGTCACCAATGCTTGGTGTTGCCAGCAATGCACCCGGGTCTGCTACTTTTGGCGGAGTACCTGGTGGTTCAACTACGGGAAGACGACGTCATCGTGCTCGACGACCTCCTCCTCGCTTTGTTGATGCTGCTGCAAGCCATCATGATCCTCGTCGTGAACATGCTGCTCATCTTCCTGGCCCACTTCGTCAATCTCGTGCTCTACATTTTCGTCGCCGGGTTGCACGTCGTCGGGTAAGCCGTCCATGGGGTGAATCTCGCCGTCGAAGAGGGGACCGTATACGTGACAGAAGTCGTAGCCGAGATTCGTGATGTGCATCTTCGCTTTCTTTTCTTCTTTTACTCCATAGATGGTGGCCTGGACATCAATGAGGGTGACCATCTGAGAGTTGCTTTGTAGTGTAAGCCGACCTCGGCAGGCCCGAGACCTGCTCCTGCGGAGTGGATAAAGAGCCAATACACTTTAAAAAAAAAAAAAACCCCAAACCCTAAACCCTAAGCCCTTAACCCTAAGCCCTTTTCCCCCAAGCCCAAGCCCTAAACCACTAAACCCAAAGCCCAAAGCCCAGAGAATTGGGCCCCCATCGGCCTTGCAGAGGCTCTCCAGCAGCGTTGTTTAGAACTCGAGTCTATGGTCTCTGATCTCAAGAGATCCAAGAGGAGGCTCATGGTTGGCACTTGAACACTTAGGGTTCTCTTCAAGGGCTCCTTAAAGGGTTCTATAAGGTTTCTATAAAGGGTTTAGGGTTTGGAGTTTCCGAAAATTTTGGGTACCTTTTTTGGGGTCCTTAGAGTAAGGATACTACTATTTGGGTATTATATTAGGGTTCCCATTTCGGGGCCTGAAGCATTGTCAATGCTATGCCGGAGCGCTCCTTAATATAGGGGTCATGGGTCGTCGGGCTTGAGCGTTTAGGGGTTTAAGATTTTGGCTTTAGCGTTCTGGACCCTAAACTCTAAAGGCCTGGGGTGTTTTGGGCCGTAGATTTCGGGTGCAGGGCACGGTGTGCTTTGTTTAGGGCTGGAGGGTTTGGGCTTTGGGCTGTGGGGTTTAAGGTTCGGCTTTCTGGTTCAGGATTGGGGTTTAGGGTTTAGGGTGTAGGGTTTAGGCTTGGTATGGGTTTCGGGGTGGTTTAAGTTGCGTGGGGATTTCAGTTCTGGGGTAGGGGGGCTCATGTACGGCAGGCTTTACGGTGATCGCAGGGGAGATTGCTGGAAGATCTTAATTTTCAGATGATTTGAGACTCTTCCGCACTTTTGGAAGCTAGCGCCGTTCTTGGTTTGTGAGTCTGTAGTGGGGCTCTGACAAGGTAGATTTCTGTATAGTGTCGTTATATGTTCTCGATCGAGCTTTGCACAGTATGCCCTTAAGCTAGAATGGATATGAATTACAGAGACCCCTTTCTCATGTACACTTGGCACCCGAGACACAAGCCCGAAACACCAGACCTTTTTCGACAACCTGGTCCCTCCCAATCGTAGCAGTAGCCATAGGCCAAGATGTGAGATATGAAGCCTTGCTCGCGAGTCCTAGAGCTTGAACCCTGAACCCCATCTCATGCCATGAACCTCGTGTCACACCGAGCTCACAACCGTATCGAATAGCCATCCTAAACCCTGAACCCCTTGCCTAACCGTGAAGCCTAAACCCTGTGACAGGACCAGCAAGGGCCATGGCACATCCTCCGAAGGGAGTCTGTTGACCCGGCATGCCTGTTGGGTTTCGGGGTAAGGGCCCATGGTTTTGGAAACTGCGAGTTTCTTAAACCAAAGGTATCCCTGGGTTCTAGGAATTTGGGGGCCAGCTAGGGATCTGCAGGATCAGAATATAGAGTGTGGCAAAGTCCATGCCCCAGGGCTCTGGGATGCAGGTTCAGAATTCATGCCTTGGGGGTGTTAGGATTTAGGGTGGTGGTGTAGGATTTACGGTTTAAGCTTTAGGGTCTTGATGTCTTTGGCGTCTCAGGTTTCATTTCGGTGAAGTCTTCAGGGCTGAAGCGGATGCAAAGACCTAGGGCCCCAAAAAGCACATAAGCAACATTTAGGATAGGGATATCCCATATAAACGCCCTTATAATGAAGCCCAACAAGGTAGGGATATCCCTATAAAATGCTTATGCTTATATGCTTTTGGGGTCTCTAAAAAGCTGGGCCTCCAGGTGAAAAATGCCATGATTTCACAGACTTGAGTCTTGAAAGCTCCACCCCGAATCCTAAGCCGTAGCTTCAACCCCCAACCCGAAATCCTAAACCCCAAGCTGTAAACCTTGAATCCGACAAGTCCTAAAGCCTAAACCACTCTGCACCCTTCCAAAACCCTAAACAGGAAGCCCTAAACCACTCTGCACCCTTTGGAGGCCCCAGGGGCCGAGACAGCTTAAATGCAAACCCAAACCTGTCAAGCTTGCTCCAAAGCCTCACGCCTCGAAGGCCACTAAACCCCAAGCCTTACCGAAAACCCAAACCCCTAGACCCTCAACCCTACACCACATACCCTAAACCCAAACCGTGGAAACTTGCTTAGGGTATCTCGTCGCCAGGCCTGGTACGCCCGGGGCCATCAGGCAGACCTCGCAGGGGAGCCCGGTGGCAGCGTGGACTAGAGGCTTAGGCTTTAGGGTTGAAGGTTGAGGGTGAAGGCTTTTCGGGCTTAGGGTTTAGAGTTTGGGGTTTAGGGGGGATTAGAATAATTAGGAATATTGAACCTTAGGGCTCCTTTTTGCCATTATTTATATTGGTATTGCTATTGTTCGTGTTGTTACTGCTATTAATGTTGTCGTCATTACTGGTTGTTATCGGCATTAAAGTGCCTGACAATCCCGCGGTTTGCAATGACCCTCGTTAAGATGATGATCTCTGTAGGGGCCTGAATCATTACCAACATCCTTCCTCGGGGTTCCTTAGCTGCCTAAGCCTCTTCGAATCCTGTTGGCCCCTATATTATCTAGGATGCCCAGTAGTACCCTTATTCCCTTTTTGTAGTCCTAGGTTCCTTATAAAGTTACCCAATACCAAAAAGAGAGGCCTTTTTATTCTTAGGCTACTGGGTCTCCTAGTTATGACGTGGGTCTGTTTCATAAACCCTGAAACCTTCGAGCCCCGAGCCCCTTCAGCCAGTAAACCCGGGAGGACCCCCTTTATCATTTACCCCATGCTCTCATGGACATGGCATCTTGCTACCTTTGCGTCGAGCTGCTTCTGCCGCAGGGAGGTCTGGGTTGAATAGTACATATAATGAAGATATACCCCAAACCCTAAACCCTAATTCCTAGACCCTAAATCCAAAGAATAGTAGCCCTACGGATGTTTGAGCGAGCTCGGAGTTTCAGGGTTGAGGTAAGGAATAGGGCTTAGGGTTTGGGAGTCCTGAAAAGCAGAGTTTTGGGTTTTCGGTGTTGTTTCTATTTTGTTTTGTGGTTCTTTTGCATGTGTGTTTTTGTTTTTAACCATTTTGTCTATGCCCTAAACCCTGACCTGAGCCCTAAGCCGTAAACGCTTGGCTTCGGGTGCCGTGGGTCGAGGAACAACCGAGCCCAAGACGCGAGGGTGAGAAACTGGCGGTTTACAGCTTGGGCTTTGACCCGAAAGACCTACCTGCTACCGTTTTCGGGCTCCCCTGGTTTTACATCAAGCTCCTTAAATTAAAGAGAGAGGTAGGACTTACTTTTGTAAGGAGCTTTGTGTAGAAACCATGACTATGAGCCCTGGAGTTATCTACCCCTGTAGTCACCGATAGTAGACCAGTATCGTTATACACCCCTGTAGTTACCCGATAGCAAATCTTTGACTTTCGTATGCCTTGTCGCGATGGCCCTGGAAACGCGGCACTGGCTGCGTTTGTGGAGGAGGCTTCATGTATGAGGTTGTCGGGTGCAAGTTATGGGTTTGGGGTTTTGGGATGATGGCTTCAGCTTACCTGTTTCTTGTCAAGGATGGAAGGTTTAGTTAGTGTTGTAGGGTTCGGGATGTGGGCTATTGCCTCTTAGAGGTGTTGGCCTTTGAGCTCAGGCAATTAAGATATCGTTTCGCAGTTTGCGATTTAGAGCGCGTTTTGGTGCAAGGAAACTTAGATCCCCAATACCTAACCTTTGAATTTTTGGGTCCTTATAGTGTCTTATAGCTTAGTAGGAATCGGAAAGTTTAACCTCTTATTTGTGTGGCTTATTGTGTAGTCAGTAAAGCCGCGAAGTGTGGGCATTAGGACAAAGAAGTCTTGTGAGGAGCTTTGCTGTGTCTGAGACTTTCTGCGCAATGCATGTGATATAGAAGCCTGAACAATTGCCAATATCATTGGGTCGCGCCCGAATAGGGCTCTGGAGACTGCACAGGAACAGGAAATCATTCCTTAGGGTCTCTTATTGTCATGTCTGTCCTAAACCTGATATTCCCCCATCTTCCATTCGAAGCAGCTCCTGAGCACTAGGACCCAGGAAACCCCGGAAGACATAGTACAACCCTAAGCCCCCAATCTCAAAACCTACCTTGGGTTAGGAGTCCGTATCAACGATGGTCAATAATGACCCCCACCTGGAATCTGGCATCATTGCTTCCAAGAAAATGTACTACTACTGCTACTACTATTACTACTGCTGCTACTACTACTACTCCTGCTACTACTACTACTACTACTACTACTACTACTACTACTACTACTACAACGACAACGACAACGACAACGACAACTACAACTACAACTACTAGTAGTTTGGGGATCAAAGATTCGACGGTCCAAACGAGATTTGGAGGATCAAGCTCGGGTTGTCTAGATCCCTAAACCCTATCTGGGTGGTTGTCAAAATTATGGTCCCCTTTGGGGTACCCTAAATGTTTGGTGCCGTACCATAGTGAGGACCCAAAAAGGGACCCTAATTTTGACAACTACCCATCTAGACTGCGTTTTCCAGGTTCGTGTAGGCTGAAGGTGCAAGCTGTTGTGGTCGATGCGATGACGCAGTGGCAGTTGACAGAGTGTGGGATCCGTGTGTTTTTCATATGTAGTAGTAGCCGCAGCAGGAGTAGGAGTCGGAGCCGGATGGGAAGCGGCAGCCGGGGCAGGAGCAGGAGGAGGAGTAGGAGGAGACAAAAGAGGAGCAGGAGCAGGAGCAGGAAGAGGAGGAAGAACGGGAAGTAGTAGTAGTAGTAGTAGTAGCAGTAGTAGTAGTAGGAGTAGTAGTAGTAGTAGCAGTAGTAGTAGTAGTAGTAGTAGAAGTAGTAGTAGTAGTCGTCGTAGTCGTAGTAGTGGTAGTAGCGGTCGTAGTAGTAGTAGTAGTAGTTGTCGTCGTCGTCGTAGTAAGTAGTAGTAGTAGTAGTAGTAGTAGTAGTAGTAGTAGTAGTAGTAGTAGTAGTAGTAGTAGTAGTAGTAGTAGTAGTAGTAGCAGTAGTAGTAGTAGTAGTAGTAGTACTAGTACTAGTACTAGTACTAGTACTAGTACTAGTACTAGTACTAGTACTAGTACTAGTACTAGTACTAGGAGGGAAGAGACAGGCACAGGCGTGATGTGTATGCCGCGTGTTTGTACAGCCATCCTGCCCGGACATCCAAAACCATGCCGGCTCTCAAAAGTCACCGCTGCACAAGGATATCAAAATGGGCCACAGGACGGGTTCAAACAAGATCAAGAGTCTAACTGCGCGCATGCTTCTATTGCTTCAAGAAAGGCATCTCGTTGACACGCTGTAACCACGTGATATGCTGCAATTATTCAGAATCCACATGTACCTGTTACCTGCAAACCCGACATGCATCCCGATGTGGCGAGCCGTAAACCCTAGTCAGCTAGTCGCTTTAGCATGCAAGTCCGCTGGGTCAACGTTGTTAGCACCCCGATTTCCCTTGGAGGGATCCTGTTTCTGGCCTGTCACATGGCTGTCGGTTGCGAAGTCCAACATGCGAGCAGGTCGGTCTTCGCGGCATTCTGTTTTCACAAATTATGCCACTATGCATCCTCATCATGCACCAGGAAAGCCCCATGCCTCAAGCCAGTTGCTGACAAATATAGCCCGCTTATTACCCGCACGAGTACGGTATAATATAACCCAAGGCCCAGTCCTAACTATGCGGCCCCGCCTCGTGCTTGGAAATCGGCATTGTATTTTGCAGGTGACTTGCATGTTTGCTGGCTGTATGTTTCAAGTTCAACTCCCTGTAGTTTTGTTTGCGTCTGCGCTGGTGGTTTCTCTCGCACAGATGTACCCTAAACTTTCCCTAAACCATAGAATATGTCTCGCAGATGTACCCAAAACTTTCCAAAAAACCATAGATAGATCTCACAGATGCTGTGCACCGCTGTTGGAAAAAGTTCACCTAACACATGACCTTTTCGAGTACCTTTCGGGGAGTTCCAGTCCCTGCATGACCGACACATGGAGGGGTGTTTATAGGCGACAGTTGTCACGATACATTACCCTGAACTCGGAAAGCTGCTTGGGAAGATTTGCCTTTCATTGTCTCTTGATGCCCATGGTCAAAAAATTACCACCCGTACAAAAAGCAACATCTCGCAATCTTTGAGGCTGCCCTGACACCTTGAACCCGACACCATAAGTTCTAGACCCAAACCTTTGAGTTCAGGCAGCGGTCACGAGGGTTTAGGGTTTTGGGATGATATTCAGTGCTTTCTGCATTTCTTGCTTTCAAATCCGCCAAATGCCCGTGATCTCGACAGGTGCCGGTGGGAATGGTTCGGAGTGGTTCCGGTTATGGTGGCTCGACGCCAATGGTGTGGGACGCAGGGCTATTGACGCCAATGGTGTTGTCCCCGTACCAGTGCCATATACCTCCTTGACATATGTTGCAACGTTGCAACATACCCCGAGCTGTTGACCCGGTAGCAGATGAAAAGGCTAAACTGTGCTTTGGGTTTAGGGGCATGTCCGCTATTGTTAGATGAGTGGGCGGATATGTTAATCTTAGGTGTGCGGGTGAGCCTAACGTACTGTGAGAGGTGCAGATCCAGGTTAGATCACTGCACTCCGAGGACTTTCTTCGCCCGCATTCCTTACAACTCTGAAACTTTTCCGTGCTCTTCGGTCATCAGGAATGCGACAAATCCTGTCTCATTCTGAGAAACCCTAAACCCTAAACCCTAAACCCCAAACCCTAAACCCTAAACCCCTAAACCCCTAAACCCTAAACCCCTAAACCCTAAACCCTAAACCCCTAAACCCTAAAACCCCTAGACCCCTAAACCGTGGGCCCTAAACCATGGTCTCAAGCGTCGTGTCTCCATCCTCCACCCCGATGCTTGCGCCAATTTTGTTTTTTTGGGGTCGTTCCGAAGTCAGAAAGGGTTTGGGGGCCCTTTCTTTTTCTTTCATGAGGCTGTGGGTCCAAGTTCGGACGCGCCTACAAGGTTTGGGGGCCCATTATACTGTAATTGTGTAAGGGAGCCCCCCCAAAATAGTATAGCCTATCGTCTCCAACTTCCAAGGCCTCCAACTTCATTCCTTGTCCGGTGAGGTTATATTATAAGATACTATGCTATATCATATCATGCTCAAATGTATTAAGCTGTTGAACATTACATTACATCATTTGATATTGCTTTCGGTTACAGTACGTGGTATGACGTTGCACGTTATGACATTGGATCACCCGAGGCTATATGAAATGGTGTTATACTATATTGTATTGCATTGTGCTGTATTTCGCTGCAGTGGATTGGCTTATATTCCTACTTTTTCCATGACGTTATGGACCACTATGCTATATTCTGTTATATACTACTCCAGTCTTTAATGTTGTATTGTAGCATGTTGTGGGCATTTTAGACAGTATATTGTCTTATACTACCCTGCATCCTCTTCTAGTTTATTCTGAGCGTATGCTAGTCTTTATGGTATTGCATGTTATGATTTTGTGTTATGTCATATTTCATTGCGTCTTGCTCTATTATGTTATACTGTCCTATATCAGAGCTCATTGTCTGACGTTCTGCTACTCCTTGCTATTTACGGTGCCAAGAAGGACACCGGAATTTAGAAGCCCCGACGCCTAAAACCCTGAAGCCCGAGACCCCTTAAGCAACTGCACATGCTCAGGGTTGAACCCTGCCATGTGCAAAGATCCCTCTCCAGAATGCCGCCGGGGGATGATTCAAACATCGTGCGGTCCAACCCAGTTTGGTTGCAAGTGAATGAAATTTTCCTCAGCCCCGATGTCTCACTAGGATGCCCAGTAGTACCCTTATTCACTTTTTGTAGTCCTCGGTTCCTTATAAAGTTACCCAATACCAAAAAGAGGGGCCTGTTTATTCTTAGGTTACTGGGTATCCTAGCTCAAGTGAGTGTGAAGTAGAAGCAGCCTAGTTACTTGGGGCAAGGGCAGGCTGCGAGTTCATCGGCATCGTGAGTAAGACTGTTGCCTTGTAGTTCCCTCACAGAAAGCTAAAGGAACACCTCCCTGCAGCCCTAGTCTAGTATCAAGGCCCTTTTGTATTGTGGTGGAAATGCCTGAACCATCAAGTCGGATCTTAATTTTGCGTCAGTCTCGCAGAGTAGAGCCCGAAGCAATTTTAAACCCTCAACCCTGAACCCTAACCCTCAAACCCCAAGCGTTAATTCCGGGCCGCTGATCAGGTCATCACTCTAGTGGTCTTCCTGGCTCCCACAGTGCCTGGCCGATGCGAATCTTTCGGGGGGCCCTGAGGTTCGGGCCCAGGAGTTTAGAGTTCGGTTTAGGGTTTAGGTTTGAGGGTTTCGGGTTCAGGGGTTTAGGGTTTAAGGTTTAGGGGTTTAGGGGTTTAGGGTTCAGGGCTAAGGGGGCCTAGGATTCGAAAGCCTCTGCGGGAGATAGCGGCACCCAGTTGCTACGAGTTCACGGCTAAGGGATCAAGGCGGGGTGTGGTTGAAGATCGGTGGGTGCGCAGCCTCCGGGTTTGGGTCCTATATATGGGTGGTTGTCAAAATTAGGGTCCCTTTTTGGGTCCCTATTACAATACTGCACCTCTTATTCAGGGTACCCAAAAAGGGACCCTAATTTTGACAACTACCCATATGTCGGGCTATGAGTAAAGCCACAAGCCGCAGAGACATCTGGTGATGAGAGTTCATAATCCTTGAAGCAGGGTTTTAGGCTTGAGGTTTAGTGTGAACCTTCGCACATGCATGCTTTCATGTGGTGGATGGTGGTTCTGGCACAGTGAGGGCACTAAAGGTCTTCAGCTTCAAACCCAAAATCCCAACCCCGAATCCCGAATCCTTAATCACGTAGGGTTTAGGGTTTAGGTTTTATGGTGAACCCTAAGCCCTAAACCCCCTCAGTTTAGGGTTTAGGGAAGTACCATAAGAGCCCCGAAGCTCTGACATCTCGACAGAAAGAACCGCAGCGTAGAACAGCCCGAGGTGATGCCGCACCTGATCTTTGGTGTAACCGATCGGCAGAAGGCGCTCTGCAGCGGGTTTAGGGTTTAGGGGTTAGGGTTTGGGTTTAGGTCATTTGTAGCACTTGCTTCAGGCCTCGATGGTCCAAGAGTATTGCAGACGCCTGCATCTTTGCCAACATTCTTCATGGCTCAACAGGGTCCCTCATTGTATATTTATGCTGCAAGGTTTCCAAAATCCTAGTTCACTTATTCAGGCCCCCTGGAGTGGATTGCACAGATTCGCTGTTGAACTGTCGGGGCTGTATGCCAGGGCAACCCCAAACCCTAGAGTTTAAACCCCAAAGCCGTGCAGGACCTGAACCCTATAAACCCGAAAATTCGCCATACGTCATATGCAGAAACCCAACCCTACACCCTAAACCCCAAACCCTACACCCTAAACCCTGAAACCCCGCGTCTGATCAATCCTCAAGACCCCGAGACCGAGAATCCCTGAACCCCTTCACCCTAAGCCCCTAACCCCTAACCCCTAAACCCTAACCCCTAACCCCTAAACCCTTAAACCCCGAACTCCTAAACCCTAAACCCTAAACCTGAGGCGCTTCTCTGGTATGACAAGTTTCTCTGGCTGAGCAAAGGGGACGTCAAAGAGCTGTCCAAACGAGGCGCCCGGGCCGGTCTTTCGGGGCCCTACACTACAGGGTCCCTTTAAAGGAGCCCGTATGGGTTTAGGGTTTAGGGTTCAGGTTTTAGGGTTTAGGGTTTAGGGTTTAGGGATATTTAGGGTTCAGGGTTTAGGGTTTAGGGTTAAAGGATCTAGGGATCCCGAGATAACCCCTATAAGGCTGAGGAGGTCCACAAAAAGGGGCCTTTCTTCGCAAAGCTTCTCTTAGTGGAGTCCTCCAGGCCGTACATAAACCTGTTCCCAACACCCTAACCCTAAACGCCTCAAATCTTTAGCCTTAAGCCCTAGATCAAACACCCTGAACCCCGAACCTGGTTGAGGGCTTTGAACCCAAGCAGCAGATGAGACACCCTCCACCCCAAGCCGTAAAACGCAAGATGAGCACGTCCAAGACCCAACCTTGGAGGGTTCAGGGTTTCTTCCAAGAAGAGTGTTCTCTTTGGGGTCTTCGTAGCAACGGTCCTACTGTTTGGTTTGTGAATTTTGGACCCAGCTTTCAAGCTGGGTTTGGGGTTTTTAGGGACTGTAGGGTTCATAGCGGGCTAGCCTTCTGTTCTTGGATTCTTAGGTTAGAGTCTCGAGGTCTAGGATTCGGAGTGTTCAGAGTTGAAGGTTAAGGGTTTAGGATGTGGGAGTCTTTAGAGTTCAGGTGAGAGGCACTGACACCTGCAGGCGAGAATGCCGATCCTTTCATGTTTTTGGCTTCCGTAGGCTGGTGGGGGAGTAGAGCTCAGGAGTGACACTCACAAAATTTAAGACCCCCAACCCCTAAACCTAGATATCTGGAGCTTCCCTCAGCTTGGCCCACGGCTCAGACCTAAACACCTCCCCCTGTCTGTGCGCAGACTGCGCAGTGCTCTTCTTCAAAGAGCAGCACTGTTCCTGTGCCGATCGCATCATCTCCTCAATCATGGTGTCTTGGAATGACGTTCGTATAAGTATACTTGTTCGAAAACGAATGAGCAGTAAGCAAACATCTACAAATACACATACGCATGATGTATCTATGCAATTATGACTGTATGCATGTATGGGCATATGAATGTTTGAGTGCATGTATAAATGAATGTATGAATGTATGTATGAATGAATGTATGTATGAATGAATGTATGAAAGAATGAATGTATGAATGTATGAATGTATGAATGTATGAATGTATGAATGTATGAATGTATGAATGTATGAATGTATGAATGTATGAGTGTATGTGTATGTGTATGTGTATGTGTATGTGTATATATGTATGTATGTATGTATATGCACGCATGCCTATATGTGTTTGTGTGTATATCTGTTTTTGTATGTATACACTTATGTATTCAGATGTGTGTGTACACATGTCTACAACTTCTCACACATACACACATGCAGGTACACTTGCACATGTGCATATGCTACAAGGTTTTTACAGGTTCAGCATTCAGAGCGGTTGTTCAAAGCTGAGGTTTTCGTCTCTTGTCTCCTCGGGTTTCCCTGCGGATGGAGCAGACCCAATCGAAAGGCCCAAGAGGTAAAACCCTAAACCTTAAACCCTAATCCCTGAGCCCTAATCCTTAAACCCCGAACCCTAATCCCTAAACCCTAATCCTTAAACCCTGAACGCTAATCCCTAAACCCTAATGCCTAAACCCTAAACCCTAAACTCAAAGTCACCCGAACGAAGCCTTCAATCCCAAAGCCTCCAAGGCCCGTGGCTACGACGGCGAGGAGACTATCTACTCCAGCAGAGACTGGCGGTTGGTAAAGGACGGCGAACTCACAGCCACGTAGTGTAGGAACCTGATTAAGAAATCCTGGCCCGATGACCCCAGCATGTTCGGATCCATATTAAGAACCGTAATACAGGCCCAAGGTTTCTTAATCAGGTTCCTACATTACCCTGAATGTTTTAGGATTTCGAGTTAGGACGGATCGTATCAGCCAGAGCATCCAACCACCAGTTCGAAAGCAAGTGCAATGATAAGACAGGGACAGGGATAGACAAAGCCGCGCAGCCTACTAGCAAGACGGTAAGAATGACGACAGTAGCAGTCGTGATGCGGAGGCTGAGGATGGTGGCCCGTGAGTTTGATGATGGCAGCAGTGATGCTGTTGGTAGTGCTGCAGATGAAAATTTCGGTGATCACCATCATCATCGTAAATATTAGCAGCATCATCACCATCACCATCACCTTCACCTTCATCTTCACCATCACCTTCATCTTTATCTTCACCTTCAGCTTCAAAGCTCGAGCCGCTTTCCTTCGCCCTAATCTAGGTGTCTTAATAATCAGAACAGGATTTGGGGGTATATCACGGTATATCATACTATCATTCTACGAGGAATCTCCCCCTACATTTGGCACTACGCCTCCAGCCTTCAGTTCCAAGCACCTAACCCGACGCCGCTGAACCCTGAGCCTTGGTAAAAGGAGGGACCCTTAATAAGGACCCCTAGGTATAGACCCTTAATATAGCTATTATATACCCATTATATAGCCCCATTATAGGGTAAGGAGCCCAACTTCCCATAGAGAGGACCCGAAGATGACGATAGGCAGCACCTCGGCTGGTGAGGGTGAGCTGCAATGCAGACCCTTGATACATCAATATTCTTCACCATTTTTTTAGCGGAGGGCTCACTAACCAGGGGTATACATGAAGGTAAAGGGCTGGGACGTCTGGGCTTCGGGTTGGTTTTCGAGGGCGTCTTTCGCTTGGGCTTGAATGTTTAGAGCGCAAGGCTTGGAATTTGCAGTTATGTGAAATTTCGCCTTTGAATCGACTCATTCATAGCTTTTGGGTTTCGTTTGGAAGTCCCTAACGTTTGCAAACGGGGGCCTGGGATCCAGGCACCCAGAATAGGGGATCCTTGTAATGCAGGGGCTTAAATAATTACCAGTACTATTTTGGGGGGTTCCTCATCATAATTCTGGTATAATATACCCCAAATTTGAGGCCACTGTATTAAGAATCTTTGCTCCGACTGTCTGGAAATTTGCTGGTTGGGTTTTTTTCTTGCAGCTGCTCTCGAACCCTTTTTCTCTAAAGATTCTAAAGGCTATCCGATGCCCCTACTAAGCCTTCGAAAGCTAGCAGTCATACAATGTAGGGGCCTTTTAGGGTTCCTTATTATAACTATAGTAGAATATAAGCCCAAACAGTATTCTAATTGTTAAGGCCCCTACATTACCCATAGCAGCGGTGAGCATATTGACTGCAGGCTCATTGATCACCAGCGCAGCCATAGTCCATCCATTGCGATTTAAAATTCTCCTGGCAGCAATGATGGCGTGAAAGAAGCCAATACGAAAGCAAGCCTAATGATATGCCAAGCAAGGCACCATTAAAAGCTGTCACCCCGAAACACTAAACCATAAACCCCAAAAGCGGGGCGCCACTAGAAGCCATCACAAGGATGCCCTCGAGCAAGTCTAACACCCCAACCCTGAACCCTAAAGCCCAAACCCTAAACCCCAAACGCTAAAACCCCAAACCCAAAGCCCAACCCCTTTACGTAGTATAGGGGCCTAACCAATAAGCAGTACTATCCTCGAGGGTCCTTATGTTTAACTGTTACATTGATTATAGTATACCCGAAGACCGTCGTTGAATTAGGTAGTCGCCTTTCTTCGATAACCATCGTAGAACCCTTGTGGTAGCCTTTATAGTAACCCTGATAGTTCTCCCTTTTATATCCCTGAAAGAACCGAGAGAACCTTATTCTAGTTCTGAAGCCCTAAATCCTAAACCCCACACCCGCAAACTTAAACCCTGAACCCTAAACCCCACACCCTGGTCCATTAACCTTAACCCCAAACCCTAAACCCCACACCCTGCGCCCTGAATCCTACATCCTAAACCCTGAACCCTGCGTTTTGAGGGCCTTCTGGCAGACATCAAAAGGCAATCAACAAAAAGAACCTAAACTCTACACACTAAACCCTGGACTTTGCATTCACTTACCTTTGGTTAGTAGGGAATGGAGGAATGGGGTACAATTATAACTACTATTACTACCATTCTTCCATTCCCTACTAACCAAAGGTAAGTTCATCCGAAGCCATCAGAGGCTTCCACTACACCGCTTGGTCGACGCACGGCGACCTGCGAACAGCGGGGGAGCTGCGGCACAGGCCAGGCAGGGGGTTGCGTTAGGGTTTCGGGTTTAACGGGTTTAGGCTTTAGGGTTTAAGGGGTTTAGGGTTGAGGGGGTTTAGGGTTTGGGGGGTTTAGGGTGTTTAGGGTGTTTATGGTTTAGGGTTTAAGGTTTAGCGGGGCTTAGGACTTTAGGAGGACGTTCGAGGGAAACGCATGATTGTAGTTATTGGCCATGTAGAAAAGTTGCACACAGCTGGAGATGGGGGGAGCCTAAGGGCCCAGATAGATGGAGTAACCGGAACTTACGTGTCTATCGCACAAGACTTCGTCGCAGATTGTGGAGTAGCAGTATTGGGGCTGGTTGATGTAAGGCCTTCTTATTTAGAATGGGTTTTTAAAGGGGTTCCTTATTCTACTTATAGTATCATATACCCCCAAACCCTATTCTAATTATTAAGGCCCCTACATTGATTTTGCGGGGTTCAAGGGGGCGAAGGCTAGCCTGGCGATCGGTTGAAGGCATCGAGGTCCGAAGATTCGAAGGCTGAATTGTGTAAACCAGAAGCCTGAATGATTACAGTTGTAACAGTTCGTGTCTGGTTCTAATGGGTTTTGAAGTACGTTGTACTATAACGGTCCGTCGACGAAAAGGGAATGGTGTAACTAGTTATTCAGACCTGCATCCCTGAGGGCCCATGTGTTCGAAAAATGAACAAACATGGGTAGCATTGTCACGAAACTGCCTATATAGGGACCATTTTAAGGCCAGAAGTATCTACTGCATGGGTACATGGACCCTTCGGGGTGTAGCATTTCTCCTCATGTTCGAGCATTTTTCGGCCAGCGCATCGTGCATTTCTAGTGCAGTTTGAGGGGAAGCCACGTGGAGAGAATGTCTACATAAGAGGAGAGTAAACCCATACGTACATACATAATACATACATACATACGTACATACATACATACATGCACATGTAAACAATCTTTTGTGTAGTATAAACATATAATGGCTATGATTATGACATATTGTAACATATTTTATCATCAACTTGCGCTTGCTCTTGCCGACTTACGGCTTTGTTTGGTTTTGAAGTCTGAGGAGCCTCCTGGTCTCGTCCTGTCCTTTTGGAAACCCTGAAATCCTGGCTTCCTTCGTTGAAGGGTTTAGGGTGTAGATGGGTAACGGTTTGGATGGGTGATGGGCTTGGGGTTCAGATATGGGTTTAGGGTTTAGGGTACCCGAAATGCACTGGAAGCGAAACGGTTCCACGGTAAGCCAGATAAAAGCTCTAGCCAAGCTTTCAGAGAATCATACTTGGAGGTTCATGGGTAGTTATAGTAGGTAACTGTACTTAGAACTCATATTAGGAGACTGATAACCCTGCTTATAACTACCCATGAGCCTCCAAGTAGAAGCCATTTGAAGAGGCCTCCAGAGCCCGACACGAGCACCAAGAAAGTCCATAATATGAAGCGCTCGTAGCGGCCCATGACACCCCGAACGCCATGATCCTAAAGCCTAAAGATCCCTTTAAGGAACCCTATAGCTCCCCATAAGGACCCCTTCAAGGAACCTTACTTACGAACTCTGGGGTCTACTTAAAGGATCATGGGACTTAGTAACTAGGGTTATAATTAGGGTAACTATACTTACAACTACTTATCACCCCAATTAAGGTACTTATAACCTTACTTACTAAGCTCCATGATCCCCATTATAGAACCCCTATAGATCCCTTTAAGGAACCCTATTACAGAACCTTGTAGTACCCTTATTAAAAGGAACCCTAAACCTGACTTACTCTGTCCCACAATCCTACATTATAGTCGCCTTATTATAGATCCCTCATAGGAACCCTTATAGACCGCTTTAAAGCAACCCTACTACTACCTGATCCTCCAAGCAGGCACGTGGCTCTGCTCAAGGGACTGCTGTCAGAGGGGACCCAGGCGGTTCTGGACAAGCAGAGGGCCTTGAGGTGGCTCAGGGGTTCCCAATGTAGGGGCCTTAAGTTCCTTTAAAGGGGTGTTATAAGCATGACTATCAGGGATCTATAAGGGTACTAGAATGTAGGGGTCTTACTAAGTAGAATAGGGTTTGGGGGTATATTTCTACTATAGTTATAATCAGGAACCCCGCAAATAGTATTAGTAATTATTTAGGCCCCTATATTAGCACGGTTCTCATAAGGGAATAGGGGGAATTGTAGGATCTCTGTCCGGGCTCCATCAGGGAATTATGAGGTTTTCGTAAGGCAGTAAAGGGAATTTGAGGCTAGAACAAAGGGTTGGGGGCTTTCGGTTCCTAATCCCGAAATCAAAACACACGACTCCCGGATTGCGACTTTGAGGAGCCGTGTAGGAATTAGGGTTTAGGGGTCTTGTCTTCACCAGGAGTCTCTCGACATCGAAATTTCAATTCGACCATCCTCCCATGAAGCGCCTCGATCCAAAAATGTCGACAAGCTTATTTCGCATAGATCTTGAGTTTCCTAAATCCTAAACCCCAAACCCTAAACCCCAAACCCTAAACCCTAATAGTGTGAGGATCTGATTTCTTTCCGTGCGGTTCGCAGTTGTCGGAATCGAAGGCTCGGCGAAACCCTCTACCTCGAGCCCTGCACCTTCAAAGCAGGAATCTCTATCCCGAATCTAGAGCCACAGCTATTGAAGACTAAACTCGTAAAGCCTAGCCTAGCCGCACACCTCCTAATCTCTATGAAGCCCTGCTAACACTGCAAAAAGCCCTACAAGTTCGGACAAACAACCGACCACACGCTGCAGCACCTCATCAAGCCTTTTCAAACGCAAGAGCATCTTATAAAATCTTACAAACACACATGTAACCCACTAACACCTTATGGAACCCGCTAGAACCCTTTAAATCCTTACGAGGCCCCTGCTCTGCCCAGCTGCAGGGACGAGCGCGAGGTCGCGGTGTTCCTGCACTTCCCCCCGAACATCTTCCGTCTTCATGTGCACTTCGTTCCTGTGAACAGGAAGCCTCGAGGGCTTAGGGTTTAGGGTTTTAGGGTTTTAGGGTTTAGGGTTTAGGGTTTAGGGTTTAGGGTTCGGAATTTGGGGTTTTGGGTTCATTGATGCTCAGGGTTTGGCGTTGAGTGGTTCCAAGCGGCAGAGAAGCAGAGTTTGTGGCTGAAGCTTCGAGCTCACCGGAAGTCCTGCATCCACCGTCAGGGGTGTCTGACATTATTGGCCTGACCGCTGTAGTTAAACCATAGTATAAGTACGTTTGCCTCATCTTCTCAGTGTTTTGCTTCTTCTTGATGATGTTGTTGATGGTCTTGGTGATCGACGGCGGCTGCTGCTGTGGATAATCATGATGATGACGATATAGCTTCGATGGTGATTATCCGCATGACCATGACGATGGCAATGCTCAGCAAGAAGAGGGGACGTCTTGTGTCGTTTATGAATTTCCTAGAACCTTGGATCCAGGCGCTGGAGTCTGCAGTTGTCCAAGAGCACCAAAATCTACAAACAAACTGATCCAAGGTAGATGCGACACCCGCAAGCTTTTGGGAGTTTGGTCGTTGAAGCATTCATAACTACGAGAGCTTCCACCCAGAACGCCCGCACCCACGCCCTAAACCTGTAGCCCCGAACCGCTGTTCAGGGTTCAGCGTTAGGGTTTCGCGTTGAAGGCCTAGCAGCAGCACGCTGACACCTTTTTCGCAGTCAGCCCTCATGATAGTTCCGCTTTGTTGGTGAGAGGACCATGTGGGCCCCAGCAGATGAGGTCGGTGTTTCCTGCACCGGTGTAGTGCTCATTTGGGAGTGTCCGAACATTAGGTTACATTATTTTGGGGTCCTCATAACAAGGATCCTGCTATTTAGGGTACTGTATTGGTATCCCCCATTTTCGGAAACCCCCATTTAGGGTGTAGGGATCAAGGTGTTAGGGTGCAGGTTGTTACGGAGGGAATGCAAACCTTCCCTTCAGCGTTGGAAAGTGCTATGATTGGACTGTTAAACAAGGGTTGGGTGTTAGCCATGTCCGTTTGTAAGGTTTACAAAGGAAGCACTTCGGTAGGTCCGCTCATATGTAGGATTACTTGCGATTGGAGCCACGGAAGTTATGTTAACTTGTTGTGATTCTGCTGTTCTCGTAGTGGGTAGTTCTCTAAACTAGGGTCCCTGTTTAGATATACGACTCTTGCAGGTGCAGTGTTCCCATTTCGACCCTCTGTCACCTGTGTTTTCTTTACTGGGGGGCCCATACGGCTTGCCTTCGTTGCAGGTCGTGCCACTGGAGCCATTGATACAGTCAGAAGCTCAGCGATCTGCTAGCGCTGCGAAGAGCAGAAAATGCACTCAAGCATGGACTTCTCAAGGTCAGTTTAGGATTTAGGGTTTAGGGTTTAGGGTTTAGGTTCTCAAGGTCGGGGGGTATGTGGTGTGTTGATTCCGGCATCAGCAGTTGGGTCAGGTCCTTTCTGGGCTGCAGGTGACTAAGCATATGATGTGAAGCAGTATACGTTAGGTACTGCCCCCATACAGTGATAGTCTATAATAGGGCTACTATGAAGGTCCTAATATATCTATAAAATGAATATTATTCAACTATTTCTGAGTGGTGGCCGCACCCAAAGTATAAGACTGACTTTCAGGTTGAGCCAAGGATGTGGTTGCGTCTAGTCCGGCCCGGCTTAAGTTTCGGCGCTTGGACCCTAAGCCCTATAAACCCTAATTCCTAAACCCTAAACCCGAATCCCTAAACCCTAAACCCTAATCCCTAAACCTTAAACCCTAACCACTAAACCCTAAACCCAAATCCCTAAACCCTATGTAAGCCCCCCCAGCAACCCCAACAAAAAGCCCTAAACTCCCGTCTTGCTCCCGAGGTCGCTCCAGTCCATGACTCCCTTCGACAATCGCGCAAGCCCCTTGGTGAAGATCCTTCCGACGCTTATCTGTATAGCGTAGTGTGGCATGGCATCGTTTAGCATAGTATATACTACATAGCATAGTTTAGCATCGTATTCTAGCATGGTGTAGCATAGTAGTTACAAGCTAGTATAGCATAGCATATGACTGTGTGGTATACTTAATTCAATGCAATATCGTATCTAAAGCCCAGGCCCCGAGGTCTTGCAGCCGCAACCCTAATGCAAAACTTTCTAGATTACGGTTTGAGTTTACTGTCGGTTTTGGGCTTGGGATTGCTGTTAAGGATCGTTTGGGATTCCATTCGGGTGGCGGGGCAGCTTAGAGCATGGAGTTTCTTCCGAAGAGTGTAAACCCTGAGACGCTAGCCCCAGACCCTAAAGCCCAATCCTCAAAATCCTCAGACCCTCAACCCTAACTGCGACATCCTAGCACCTCATGGATACGACCCTACGCCCCGAAGCCCTTGCCCTAAACCCGAGACTGCAGCCCTCAAAGCACGAACCAGAAGCCTGCCAGGAGAGTCAGCGGCTCTCATGTGTTGACATGCCAAAGCTGGGGATGAACATCTCGATGGCGGCGCGGAAGGGTTTAGGGTTTAGGGTTCAGGGTTTAGGCTTTAGGGTTTAGGGTTTAGGGTTTAGGGTATAGGCTTTAGGGTTTAGGGTTCAGGGTTCAGGGTTTAGGGTTTAGGGGCTGGGCGGAATCAGCATCCAGGGCGGGTGTCCAGCCATGTGGCCGAATTGCTCCCTAAAGCCATACATAGCTTGCCACATTCCATGACCCTCAGACACGTACTCGCCTGGATGCTCCCCTCAGCTGAACCCTGAAATTTAATACCCTCAGTTCTAAATATTTTGAACCAAGTATGATAAGCTCGCGACCCTGCCCTACACTCTAAACCCTAAACCCCCAAGCCCGAAATCCCTAAACCCTAAGCCCTAAACCCTAAACCCCAAGACGATGCAGGCTGAGTCTTCGCCTACATACTGGACGGCTCTTCGGCTTTGGATGCCTCTTTCCGGGACTCCTTCGCGACGTCTACAGGCTGCGTGCAAGACGCGGGCGGCGGAGCCTCGGCCTGGATGGGACCGCTTTCCTCAAACCCAAAAACCCTGAACCTGAAGCCCTAGAGCCCTGAAGCCTGAAAGCCAGAAACCTGAAACCTCCACACTCGGTTCCCTAAAGCCTCATCTCTGAAACCCGAAAGCTCCAAAGCATAGACCCTAAAGCCTAAAACCCGTTCTCTCCCAAGGAAACTGCGACCCCTGCCGAAGCGTCAGTGCCTTGTTCGGAGCTTCTGCAGCTTCTTGACGATCAAAGGTGGAGCAGATTACAGCAGATTACCCGAAATCGCTGGGACTGACGAGGAACATCGTGATCGGGCGTGTGAACGAGCTCCCGGTTATCGGGCACAGGTTCAATCTTTTCGTGGCCCTACTGGACGCAAAGTGAAGACGTGGGTCTCTGCTAGAAGAGTCTTCGAGTCTCACTGCCGCTCTGAGCCCCACCCACGCCAAAAAGCGGTTAGTTTGTAATACTATGCCTTGGATTAAAGTGCTTCCCAAAACCTTGTTCCAATTATAAAGCCTCCGCTATTGTACCCGGCGTGGGAAAGCCCAACGGCCAGATCTGCTTAGCAGCCCTGTACCTAGAGTAGCCAATGTACCTTTAAGAAAGGGATGTGACTCCGAGAAATTGGTACATGGACGTTCTTTAAGGCACCTTGGTTACTCCAGGTAGGCACCAAATCCGCTCAATTTCGAATCTCAAGCCGACGCGTGAGCCGTCCCGCTACCATGAGAAAAGGGTCGCTGCCAACACAATCCCACCACGATACTCAGCAAAACCCTATAAGTGAACCCCAGAAAGTTGGAACGTAGATTTAGGATGATCCATGCTGGGATTCCCTATACCTTACTTTGCGGACATGAGGCTAAGGATGTTCCAACTTCCTGGCTTCTACTATAAAGCCTGCCGTAAGCCCTAAACCCTCAAAAAAGTCTTGTGCTGTGAGCTCTAGCCGGAGTTCATGGCTCAAGCTTTACGGGATACCGAAATTCTGCTTTCGCTCACGGGGTTTAGAGTTTTGGATTCAGGAGCGTAAAGGCCACAACAAAAAACCTAAACCGGTTGGATTGAGGAGCGCAAAGGCTTACAGCAATAAAACCTAAACCGGTTGAGATGCATGCAGTAGGCTGTTGAAGTTTTTGTTGGGTTCGTTTTTTCGGCCATGCAGAGCCCAGGGGGACTTGGATAGGAACAAGAGCAGGACCCCTATTATGACGAAGGGGTCGGAATAACAAGCAAGGCAAGAGTATTCATATTCATATTCCTCGAAACCCTAAACCCTAAATCGTTGGGGGTTGTTGAAATATAGATGATCTTTAATTATATAACTGTAGCGTAAATATCATATTGCTGTGGGTTGTGTAAATAAGAAGGGTGACTGTAGTATAATGTACCCTCAAAACCCAATTTTTGACCTCAGGGCTGCTTTAGAAGCCCCAAGCTTTCGCCCTAAACCCAGAGCTTAGCGTCATCACCGTGGCTAAGGGTTTAGGGCTTTCGGGTTTAGGGGTTCAGGGTTTAGGGGTTTCGGGTTTAGGGTTTAGGGGTTTCGGGTTTAGGGTTTTAGAGGTTTAGGGTGTCAGGGTTCAGGGTGTCACCGGGGTGAAGGTTTAGAATCCGCGGCCTCTGAGTAGTACCCCTTTGCCCTTTGCATGTTGGTCTCCTTCTCAAAACCGAAGAATAAGGAACAAGGGCACGCTTGCTATTACAAAGGGGCTACTGGGAAAAGTGGAAGCTGAAGATTGCAGGAACGTCCGCTTGTGGGGGGTTTTGTCTTCTAGGAGTGGAGGTCTGCAACAAGGGATCATCCTCAGCCTCAGCATGAAGTTCAGGGATCGGGGGTTCGGGGTTTTGCGGTTTAGCGGTCTAGGGGTTCAGGGGTTTAGGGTCTAGGGTGTGTATCATTCGTGTGCTCGTGTCCTCCGGCACCAGCTCCTCTGTATGATTGTCATCATCGTCATCAGCATCATCATCTCCGCGACCATGTTCGCCGCCATGACCCTCAGTAGCCACAGCAGAAAACGCCCTTTCCATGATCCTAATCACCCTATGCTTCCAAGGACCTTATAGTTAGGGCCCTAGACCTCTTAAGGACCCATTAATAAGGTCCCTGGAAGCCGAGGGTCAAGCTGAAGAATCGGTACACATCGCGTAGGAAGGGATGAGACGAGGTTGTTCCAAGTGCCAGCGGGAAGCCTCTTTCTGCGACCCGTGCTTGGAGGTTCATGGGTAGTTATAAGTCGGGTTATAAGTCCCCAAAAGGAGTTATAAGTATAGTTGCCCTACTTATAACCCCACTTATAACTACCCATGAACCTCCAAGTGTACGAGGTACACCGAGTGTTCAACGAGTGGAAAAAGGTTGTGCATGGTCATGCCTTTCGTCGACGCAGTCACAACCCGTCAGTTCGCAACGCTGTCCATGAAGCCGCTGACAAGTCGCAGGAAGAAGAGACAGTGAAGAAGTCCCGAGCCAACAGCGCAAGCCGATGCGGGCAGAGAAAGCAAGTTCGAGAGGCGCCACGGGGGCCACACGTGCCACACGTTGTGAGGCCTCGCCCCCTCCGAAATTCGGGGCTGCAGCCTGCCTCCGTCGTTACCTTGCCGCGGCTCATGAGGGCATGGGCCGTGCCCAAATCCCAAAGCCCAGAACACAAAAACACGAGGACCCCCCCACACCCCCCTAAACCACAAGCGCTACACCCGAAACGCTTAACCCCAAACGCTAAGCCTGCAACCCGCAAAACACGCCTGCGCTCTGAGGCCTTCGACGATTTCACCGGCCGCCTTCCTGGAACAGGAAGAGACGGAGGAGCTCTGGTGCTTAGTAGGGTGAATAGGGGAATGGATCCCTATAGTAGTCCCTATATGAGAGTTTCCGAAAAGCGGGGTACCTTATTTTGGGGTCCTTGCAACAAGGATCCTATTATTTAGGGTACTATATTAGGGTCCCCTATTTTTTGAAACTCCCCTTCAATCCCCAATAATAGTCCCCATCATCCATCCACCCATTCCCTACTAAGAGGCAGGGAGTTTTGGACGGTTAGGGATCGTCGTAGGTTCTGGGGTCTTGAGTATCAGTGTAGAGGTCATATAAAGACCTGGTCAAACCATATGACATGCCTCGTGAACTCTACTTAAAGGATCATGGGACTTAGTAACTAGGGATAGAATTGGGGTAACTATATGTACTACTACCTATAACCCCAATTAAGGCACTTATAACCTTACTTTACTAAGTCCCATGATCCTCCAAGTAATGCAAGCCTCTGTTTTCGGGGGAGCTCAGAGGAGCTGGTGCGCCTGCTTCGTCGTGCAGAGAGGGCGGAGCAGCGTTCCGAGGCCCCCCGCCTGGCTCGCGGATTTTAGTCAGTGGTTCACGTTGTAAATGTTTGTAACATTGAATGTTTAACGGGTTTGTCAAGAGCTTTTAAAAGGCCTTCATCTTTGTGTTCTGATCGGGTGTTCAGGGTTTTGCAAGTCATGAGGGCTTGTAAGCGCTTGATGAGCTTTTATGGTTTTCAGCGCGGTTTCACAGGTTCCCTTTAATAAGCATTATGTAGTCTTTATAGGTAGGTTTGGGTAGGGTGTGATAGGTGTTTTTGTTTCATCTTTCGACCGGCGCCCTACAAAAGGTTTGTTTCTAGGTTTACATTGTGCTGTAATTACAGTAAAAAGCCATGAGAGGCAGGGGATACATGTGCATAATCTTCAGACCTCTGTGTGACATCCTCGGCCTCGAGCCACACCCTAAACCTGCGACCCAACAGCCCGCGCACTGCTCTGTGTCTGGGATACTTGGAGGATCATGGGACTTAGTAAGTAAGGTTATAAGTACCTTAATTGGGGTTATAAGTAGTTATAAGAATAGTTACCCTAATTTTAACCCGAGTTACTAAGTCCCATCTTTAAGTAGGGTGTGTACGACAGCTTCATCCGAAGGGAATTCATCGGGGGCACTGTGGGACGCTGTCAAGAGCGTCGTCTTGTGTAGAGCTTTAGTGCTTGTGGCCGCAAGGGCTTCGATGAATGCTCAAGCACAGAGTACAGGGGCCTGTGTACTCGGCGTGCCAAGTGGATTGATTCCAGTGACGGCGAGTCTGAGGCAGACTATCTTCAAGTTTGCATCCTCCTGAAACCCTCCTGGGGATTGGTTTCTGGTCGAAAGCAATTTGGGCCGCACAGTCGACCCAGCGAAGGAGGTTGTGATTCGTTCGTGGGCGTCTGCCTGGCGTGCCGCAGGAGTGGACTTAGGATGAGATTACCGCTTTGGTCATCGCCGCCGGTTTGGAGCAGGCGACGGTTACTAGTCGGTGACCCGCAAGGGTCGCGCAACTTGGTTGATCCGCAGTGCCTGCCCCCTTCACCCAAAACCTTAGCCCTACACCGCAAATCCTTAAGCCCCAAACCCGAAACCTTCAACCCTAACCCCAAACCTTAAAGCCTGAACCCCTCAGTCGTAAACGAAACCCTCAAGCCTACATTGTAAACCTTTAACGCCTAATTTGGGGGCTTAAAAACTTGCCAAAATCATTCTTAGGGTTCCTTGCTATAGTTAGAGTTTATCATGCCCCAAACGCCCCTAAATTACAGACCCATCTTATAGATCCCTTTTGTAAAGAGAAGGCCCCTTTATTAGCCCTGTGGCTTGGTTCAGGTCCTCACTGCAGAGCTCTCTGCAGCCGCTGCACGCGTTGCGGAGACGGAGGCGAGTGGAAACGTGGTTTCCGCGGGTCCAGAATTTAGGGCTACCTTACGGGCTTCGGGTTTAGGGTTTGGGAGTTTGGGACTTCCGGGTTTGGAGCTTCAGGGTTTGGGGTTCTGGGAGCTTAGATAAAATTACCGTGCAGATGCCTTGGAATCCTTGGGTGTGTGTGGATTTAGGAAGATGACCGGACTGGGTGGTCGTGGCGGCGGTTGTGGCGGTGGTGGTGAAATGGGAAAAGTCCAAAAATAGGGGACCCCAATAGACAAGGTACCCCGAATTGTCGCAAACTCCCAAATCTTCCCTAACCCCAATCCTTTTTAAAGTTAGGTTCGACTGACAGTGTGCTATTCGCGCAATTCTCTACACCCCTAGGCGTGACCTCTGCAAGCCCCACGGACCCCAAATGCTACAAGTAGCCCCAACAAGTTCCCACAAAATTCTGCTGCAGTATTCCCCGAAGCCTTCTTCCAGTTACTGCTTCATGGGTAGCGATAAGCAGGGTTCTCAGTCCCCGATTCTGAGTTATGAGTCTAGTGCCCCTACCTTTCACCCCACTTTTTACTACCCATGAACCTCCAAAATAGGCCCTAAATCCTACACCCTTTTAGAACCCCAAATAGATTCCTTTAAAGGAACTCTTATAACTACACGAACCTCCAGGTGGGGTTTATGATGTCCTGTGGTTTACGGGCGTAGGAGCAAAGATGACCAAAAAAGCCGTGGGTCGAAGCCTCCGCTGTGAGCCTATGACGATGACGGTCTGAGCAACAACGCTGTAAGGTTTAGGGTTTAGGGTTTAGGGTGTAGGGTTTTGGGTGTAGGGTGCAGGGTTTAGGGTTTAGGGTGTAGGGTTTAGGGTGTAGGGTTTAGGGTTTAGGGTGTAGGGTTTAGGGTTTGGGGTGTAGGGTTAAGGGTAACAGCACAAATAAGAGATCTCGAACAGGAGACTTGAACCTGGAGTGTGGAATCCCGAATCTCCACCCAAAACCTGAAACCCTACTTGGCCGTGGCCTGCGGTAGGCACCCTGTCACGACCCAAAACTCCAAGCCTAAACCTGAACCCCAAACCCCAAACCCTTACTGAGCCCTAAACCCGTAAAGCCCGAAACATCAGTGCCGGAAGGATGCCGCCAGTGCGAAGGTCGCTGCCTCCGCAGCGAGCCTCCGGGCATCCGAGGTCCCGTTCCGTTTTCTGATTACTAGCCTGGGTTTAGGATTTAGTTGGCTATTGCTTTCGTGACTATTGACCTTACAAACGCATTCTCAGAGACCATCACTGTTATTCCTACTATGATCCCAATAACGAGTGTTGTCAATGTTCGTATTACCATTACGATTCTTCTTCTTGGTACTCTTACAACCATTAGAACTATTGTTCGTTACTGTTGTTCCTACTGTGATGATGTTGAATATTCGGAGTGCTATTGTTGTGATTATTGGTGCTATTCTCATTCTTATAGCGTTTAGTATCGTCACTATTGTTCTATTGCTTTTTGGTTATATCATCATCACCACTGTCATCATCATCAGCATCATCCTTGTTATTGTTATTCTCATCACCATCATCATCACCATCCTCCTCCTTATCCTCATCACGCCCTCCTCCTCATCATCACCATCCTAATCGTCATCGGCATCGGCATCATAATCGTCATCGTCCTAAACATCGTCATCATTATCACCACCAGCGTCATCACCATCATCACCAACACGGTCATCATTATCACCATCATCATCCGACTCATCGTCATCGTCATCATCATCGCCAGCACTATCACTTTCACCATCATCATAATGGTTGTCAAGATCATTGGCATCATCGTTCTTTGGATTCTTGTAAGGGTTGTAGAAAGATCGTGGAGCTCAAAGGGACGGCATAGTTAGACAACTAAACAGTTTGTCTCCCTTACATTGCTGATTCTAAGCAGATCGTGGGGATTTGGAAGGTTGGTGTTCAAGAGGAGGGGGTCTGCTATCTTTAGGTTCCAAGGTCTGTCGAGGTTCAAGGCTCCCACACCAACCGAGGCTCTTTGCAGAATCCTACAGTGTGTACCACAATGTGTGGTGAAGTATACCGCAAAGTCCCTTCCTATTTGTCCCTTTGACCTGGCAGCCTTAGCTCTACGCACGAAGTCTGCAAGACCTGTGCCGAAAATGCCCAAATTATAATAAGAAGCTCCAGCATCAGGCAGCGTGCTTGGCTGCAGTAGAAGCCGCAACCGCCTCGGTTTGTCGGAGGGTTTGGAGTGCCAGATTGCGCTGTGTGGGTGCGTGCGTTCATGTGTGTGTGTGTGGGTGGGGGTGAAGAGTTGCTAAAGCCCTGCTACTACTACTACTACTACTACTACTACTACTACTACTACTACTACTACTGCTACTACTAACCCCTAAACCCAAGTCCCTGGAGCCTGATCCCTAAACTCGCAACCCAAATCTCCTCCTCGCCGATCCTCGGCACGCCGAAGCCTTTAGCGCAGCCCTTTCCTGACCTGGCGGTCTTTCGGCAGAGGCTACTGGATCAGGTGCAGTCCGTACATCGCTACTAAGATGGTTAGAATGTCTATATTGTATTCCACAAACCTTACCCAGAGAGCCCAATACCCCTTAATTAAGGAATCTGGCTCACATGATATAGGGCTTCATCTTTTGATTTAAGCTATATTCCTTAATCAAGGGCTATTGGGCTCTCTGGGTATTCTACCGATCCGAAAACCAGCTAAGATGCTGCCCCGGCAAGACTTCCGAGGCTAGAGACGCTACAGAGGCACGCCGCCGTATCGAGGACAGCCTCGCTGAGGAGGTGGGGCTTGCGGGCTTTGGGTTGCTAAAGAGTTAGAGGATCGTACTGTTCCCCAAAACCAAAACTTGAAGCACTAAAGTCCTAGATCGCACTTTGGTCCTCAAGCAGTCGAGAAATCATCGATGGTTTTGAAACCCTTCCATTCTACCTCATTGCAGGATGTTACTTTCACAAGTCTAGGTGCCTGAACCCCAAAAGCCCCAAGCTCAAAAAGCCTTAGCTCCTAGAATCCTCAAGCCTTGAGGGCGCAGGCTTGAGAATTCGCTCGCCTCTCTAAAACGTCCTTGGCTGGAGGCGGCGGCAGCACAGCGTGCCTCACGTCAGGGTCCCAGAACATCGGGGCTCGTACGGGTCCAGACATTGAGTCGAGGTGTGTGGTTTAGGGGCCGGGTTTCAGATAGATGTCTGAAACAAACAAGCTATCCAACATAAAGTTATACTGTAAGCAACCCGAAGCCCCACTCTCGGTATTGAGGCCCCTTTATGGTGGGGACGGGGTGTCGTGTAGAGGAGTTTTGGATGCAGTGTTCTGGATTTGGGGTTCCGGTTAAGCCGACAAAAACGGCCTGCGTGCGGCTACGGCATAAGCCCTAAAGCCCTGGACTCTCAAGCCCTCAAACCTCAACCCTAAACCCTATAAGCCCTAAACACAAAACTCTAAGTCCCTAAGCCCTAAACCATATAAGCCCTAAACACGAAACTCTAAGTCCCGAAGCCCTGAACCATATAAGCCCTAAAGACTAAAGTCTAAGTCCCTAAACCATAAACCCTGAACCCTAAACCCGAAGATGACAGCCGTTAGCCACAGCTCCTGTCATGGTCGGCATTGCAAGTGTCATCTAATCGGGTTTAGTGTTTAGGGTAAACTCCTAAATTTTCCTAACCCTTTGAATCCTAGGCCCTCAATTCAAAGCCTATATCCTTGCTTTTTCAGCCCCAAACCTTGCCGACGAAGCGAAGCAGAAGAACTATGCCTGGCTTCCGGCAGCGCTATACCTTACCTTAGGTCAGGCAGTGCTCGTGATTTCAGGTTGCGTCGAAAATTCCGCTTAGAACGACGGTGCTGCGGCCAAGCAGTCCAACAACTCTACTTCAGCATCCGATGAGCTGTTCTTTACTTTTTCACTTTAAACCCTCAACCTCCAACCCTAGGATGCCCAGTAGTACCCTTATTCCCTTTTTGTAGTCCTAGGTTCCTTATAAGGTTACCCAATACCAAAAAGAGAGGCCTTTTTATTCTTAGGTTACTGGGTATCCTAGTGTAACCCTAAGTAAGGCCTCGTCTCGTTAGAAACTCTTCCGAAGTCTCGAGTGCACCGAGGACAGGAGATGTCGGAGGCGGTTGGGCGCCCAGAGGGCCCTGAAACCTCGAGCTTAGGGTTTAGGGTTTAGGGTTTAGGGTTTAGGGTTTAGGGTTTAGGATTTAGGGTTTAGGGTTTAGGGTTTAGGGTTTAGGGTTTGTTGTTGTAAAATGGCTACGGCTCAAGGGCTCAAGTTTCGGCTCAGGGTTCTTCCTTTGGCTTTGTATGTAGACCACGGGGATCATGGATGTAGATGGCATTCCTCCACCGGCGCCCTCCTCGCCAGCTCGTAAACGTCCTCCTGAACTTCCTGCCTCGCAGTTGGAGACGCAGCTGGTAGTACACTCTCAGGATCTTCAACCCCTCGATGGTGCCCCAAGCTGGGCAGTGGCACTGCAGAACAATCTGGCTGGGCGTCTTGATAAGGTGATGGCGCAGAATGAAGATCTCTCACTGAGGGTCTCTCACTTGGAGGGAAAAGCAGCAACTGATACCAGTCGTATTCAAAACCTAGAAGAGCAGATGACTGAGCTTCGTCGTACAGTGGCTGAGGGAAGTTCTCGGTCAGGAAGTGTGACATCGCATGCTCCTGAGGCGCCTCGTGGTGTTCAGATTGCTCCACCGCTCAGCCTCAGGGACGAAGCGGACTTCAATCATGTAGTGCTAGGTGGCTGGGATCTCGATACAAAGCGTCAACAGATAGAAGCTGACATACAGACTCTACTCCAACACTTTCCGCTTCCCGATGTTAGCCACGTCAAGGTGTACGGGAAGAGGGATAGAGTGGGCCACCTGTATCTCAAGCCGCAGCCGGATGCAGCGGCCAAAACTAGGTTCTTTGAGCTCTTCGGGAAAATGAACAAAAAAGATGAGCCTCCAGAATGGGAACCTGGTTTGGCTCAGTCCATCAAAGCCGTTTGCGGTTAGAGAGAAGAACAAGCTGTTCAAGCTCGGCATGGGACGGGCTGCCAGGTTGTGTGGACTCGCATTAGAAGACGATGAGGTGGAGTGCGATTGGGGCAAAAGTCTGCTCTGGATCCGGGGAAAGCGCGTTCTGGCCCTAGAGCAGCAGTTCCTCTTGCTTTCTGCTGATGCGAAGCTTGCGGAAGTCACCATTTCGGGGAGCGGGTTGCGCTTTCCGGGTCGATGCTTCTTCCACCTCGACAACCTGGCGCAGCTTAGTAGTAAGACTCTGGGCGAGGCTGAGGCCTCCCTGAGGACGGACTGAAACCCGGCAATCGCTGCTGGCGGGTTAGACCCTGGGTGCTCTTTCTTCGATATTCATTCTTGGAACCTCCAAGGAAAAAGCATGCACAAACTCTCGCATTGGATGGAGTCTCCTCGGTCTGAAACGCTTGACGTGGTTACCCTTCAGGAAGTCTCAGGTCTGAAACCAATTAGGTGCAATAATTGTTTTGAGTCCGTGAAGGAATTCTTCTTTCCTCCTGAGGAGGAGCTTTCGGACTATCGAGTCCTCGGCTCGCTTTCTATGGATTCGCACCTTGGGCAAGTGATTTTACTGGACTGCGACGTTGTGGAGACACTCGTCTCTGCCAAAGCTGGTAGAAGAATGCTCGAGGTAGGGTTTATTCACAAGTCTTTCAATTGCATGTGCTCTGTTATTGGCGTTCACTTTCCCCATAAATCCTCTGGTGACGATGTTTTCCAAGATACCCTGGTGGAACTTGATGCAGCTTGCAGTAGAGCTCTTCGAACATCTCAGCTGGTCTTCTTGGCTGGGGACTGGAACACGCAACGAGGTGATCAGAGGTTCTTGCAGCTGTCAGCCGGCCTGGAAAGTAAAGGTTTCTTCATCGCGTACCCCGAAGTTGACACTTGGTATGGAAAAGGGACGTCTCGCAGGTATGATTATTTCTTCTTCAAAACACAAGGAAAGGTGCACCATCTTGCTGAACATGACTCCCTGCATGTATCTGTCAACACTAGCGCGATGAAAGAGCTCTCAACTGATCATGCTTTGGTTGGGGTTCAGCTTCTTCTGGCTTGTAAGACTACGAAGGCTGCACAGGACCCATCGACGAGACGGGCTCGCTCCAGCTGTCGCAGAGCGGTTGTATGCTCTGAGGGCTTCCAAGAAGCTGTCGAGTCCTTCCTGTCTCAGTGCTTTTATGATGCTGACGTAGACAAACAATGGAGAGCATTGCGCAAGCTATCACAACACGTATGCTACCGCAGCAGCAGCTTGAAGTACCAGGATGATGACTACATCAAAGCAGTCTGCGCTGCAAGACGTCAGAGCCAAGACCCCCGTCACCGTTTGGCTCTGAGCAAACTTGTGCTAGCTCTCAGAGCTGAGTGCAGGCGGAAGTGGTGGGCAGACATAGAAGCCAGGGCTGGAACTGGTGACTCGCAGGCCATTGCATTCATTAGGAGACGAAACAGCCCTGCTACTTCTGCGCATGCCTTCGACTCAGCTTGCGGAGGCCAGGCCAAGGCTGCTGAATCTCTGCAGCGGCACTTTGCTCGTGTTTTCGCCAGTGCCACGGCGGAGGAGCTGGCACAGTGTGACCAGCTCTACCGCGCACTCAAAAGGAAGGCACATGATGCCGCGCTCAAGCCTTTTGATGAGATCGAGATTCGAGAGCATGCCCACAAGTACACCCGCCTGAACAAAACGAGTGGCCTTAGTGGGGTTCCGAACGAGCTTATCTTGGCCCTGGTCAATGACACTTTCGGCATCCGTTTTCTAAAGATTCACCTGCGGCTACTTCTCGAATCACCTGAAGACATGCCACGTGACTACATCACTGCCTTTGTCTGCCTGCTGCCGAAAAAGCCCTTGGTGGAGATTTGCGGACACTTTAGGCCTATTGCTTTGCTTGAGGGGATCTTCAAATTGTTTGGTGGTCTCATCTTCAGAAGATGGCTCCGTTCATGCAGCAGGCCTACTGCCCAAAAGGGCAGTCTTCCGGGCAGCCAAGTGCTGTCGTGCATCTGGGCAGGGCAGCAACTCCTGTATCGCGAATACCGATCCAATCAACCTGGAATTTGGCTAGCATTAGATGTCAAGCAGGCTTTTGACTCCCTCAAGCGTTCGATTGTTCTGCAATACTTGATGTCTGGCCCGAATGCCACTGCCCGTGAGGGGCTTGCCATATTTCAATGTCTACGCAGCTCCATGCAATTCACATACGGTGACGCGCACTGGAGCCTTGAAACCAACACTGGCACGCAGCAAGGTTCGCCTATCTCAGCGGGTTTGTTCGCTCTGGTCCTAGGTGAGGCTATTGATGCTTTGTTTGCTCGCTGGGATGCAAGTGGATCCGTCAAAGCTCGGCATGTAGATAGCCGTGGAGAACCATTGCATGGATGGTGTTTTTCCGATGACTGTCTCTTTAATTTTGCTTCGTGGAAAGACTACAAGCAAGGTTTCTCTGACATCGTCGCTACCTTTCAGGCTTTGGGGTTACAGATAAATCTGGAGAAGACACAACTCATTGTTCATCCTGACATGTATGCTGATGGTGTTGAGTTCTTTGCTGATGCTCCTGAGCATGTAGGGTTTCAATGTAAGTGGACGACTGCGGGCGAGTACTTGCGACGACCATTTAGGCACTTCCTGGGCGGCACCACAGTCAGTGAATGGGTCACCGCATGTGCCTTGCAAGCTGTGCATGCTGGTTGGGAATCGATCGCTGCGCCGATGAAGGGTTGCAGCTGGCGCACTTCGCAGACGGCGCTCGTTCTTGTCAACCGGTACATATTCAGCAAATGGTCCTGGTATGCACCTATGTTGGAACCCATTAGTCAGGTAACACAGGAGATTGACAAAATGCAGGTAACCATTCTTTGTCTTATGCTCAAGTTGTACCTACACCAGAACTTGCCTGAGCAAACAGCCGTACTCCTGCACAGGGTCCGACGACGAGCCACTTTGCAGCTGCTTAAGATTTGTCAGCATCAACAGTGGGGATATCTTTGCTGGGTTCGTAAGTGGACGTATGCTGGGCATGTACTGCGGCGCACAGAGTCCTCGCTTGAACAAGCTGCCTTGCTAGCAGCGTGTCCGCACTCGCTGCGGCAAGCTGTGCCCGCGCCGTGGTTTAGCATGTGGACGTTCATAGTGTCTTCTTGCCTGGCGCTTGATTGGATTCAGGAAGGGAGGCCCGAACTTTCAGTATTGAAGGAGCTCGCAGCGAACAAAGCTCAGTGGAACGACCAAGCACAAACGATTGCAAAGCAGTTCACCTTGAAACTGGGATATTTTTCGCCTCTTGTCTGGTGTACTTGGAGGGCTGGGTTACAGGCTGCTGAACAGGTCGAATGGTTTCAGTTCGCTTTCTTGACGTCCACTCCTGACGGTCCGCTCTTGGTGTGGCTGCATAAGACTGATGGGCCTTGCTTCGTGCGGGCCGAGGACCTAGCCACTGCTATACACTGGGTGTTGATGACAAAACATTGCTTCACTCTTGAAATCAGTGTCCAGCAGACCTGGTCGGACGTTGTTGTGACTCAGCTCCCGGACCTCACGAGAGGGTGTTATCGTGACCATGGTGTTGTTCTGTGTTGGTCGGCTTTCCCTGACTCGTGGTCACAGAGGATTCAGAGGTTTGTTTCACTTCAGAGCTGAGTTTTGATTTTCGTGATCCTTGGCAATACGTCGGAGGGTCATATATTCTGGCAGCCAGCAAGCCCAGTGTCAAAAGGGTTTGTTGTTGTTTTGGTGCTGTTTAGCATATCTATAATGTAGTATGCCCCATAGACCTATTCCAACTGTTTATTAAGGCCCCTACATTGGTATGTCGGTCCAGGTTTCGCATTTTGGTTCAAGTTTTGCATTTTGGTTCAAGTTTTAGGGTTGCAGGCAACAGCCTGGAGCGGCTCCGGCGGCGACGACGATGTCGACCATGTCGACGACGACGACAGCGACGACGACGACTGCTACTAACTAACTTCGGGTTGAGTGCCGTTTTGCGCTGTTATGTGAAATGAGCGAATGGCGCCAAGTTCCAGGCTACCTATATTGCGTGAAGGTATAGACCCCACCGCCGAAGACCCCACGGAACACCGCAAGGACCTGATAGTTCACAGCTTCCCCGAGTTTCGACTGCACCTCGAGTCTGTGCCGACGCCCAATCGGCCTGGCTTAAAACCGCATGTTCGCAAACTCTCACGTGCATGGCAGCCGTAGAAGCTCTCAACCCAAATCTTGAACCGTAAGCCGTGAACACCAAGTTGAAACCCCTCAAATCCCTCCAATCCTGGTCAACGCTCCAACTGGGTTCTTGATACGGAACTTCGTGACTTAGCATAAGTTGCAAAATTAGGCGCATCTCTTGTCAGTGCCTTGTTATGGCTATGGTTTCGTAACAAAAGCCCCCCCAAACCCTAAACCCTGAACTCCAATGCCGAGGCCGCCGCCAAGACGGCCACCGAGGAGTCCATGCGTGCGCATTCCCTGGCTCGCCCGGGCCTTGGCTTAGGATCTTGTGAAGACACCTGAAGCCCACCTGTAGCCGAAAAGACCTACTTTTTTGGGGTTCCTTATTATGGTTTCTATATATAGTTGCTCAAAAAGGCAGGTCTTTTGGTTTAACTTTTATTGCCTCTTGTTGCCGAATATAGAGCCCTGGCTATAAATATGTTTGGGGACTCTTGAAATCGAAGCCCAGAACCCCGAGCAGTTACCAAGATCATTCCTGCGTTTTGGGGTTTTGGGGGTTCTGGTTCTGGGTTCAGGAGTTTTTCTCCTAGAGCGGAGCTTTCGGTGTTGGTTTATGGGTTGAGGGCCTCGGAGTGAAGCTTTCGGGGTTTCGCGTCCCAATAGAGCCTCCATAATCCCTTCATTGTTCATGTGGGAGTTTCCGAAAATAGGGGTACCTCCTTTTGGGGGTCCTTATAATAAAGATCCTACTATTTAGGGTACTATACTAGGGTCCCCCATTTTCGGAAACTCCCATGTTAAACGAACCCTAAACCCTAAACCCTATATGAGGCTTACTTTGAGGCTTTCGGAACTGCGAGACGAAAAGGGGCCCGTAAACAAAGCAAAAACACCTATATGACTGACCGTGCACGAAGAAGAACGATGTTGCTCGTATTATTTTCAAAAAAAAATCGCGCAGTGTGACCGTTGGGCTGTCAAGCCCTACGCTGCTACAATCTGAAAGCCCTTATATGCTTTAAATCCTAGACAGACCACTCCTGTGAGCAAGGATCCAGAGCGCACATGGCCCATCAGATCCGTGCAGAACACCAGGAGTCTGGTCCCTCAGGCATAGGGATATCATGCCAGTATATATGTGTATATATATATATATGTGTACAGATAAACTATAGATATTCGGTATGTATATGTTCAGAGACATGTGTGTGTACAAGATAATGAGAAAGACGTTTGGCTTTGGTATTTGGATTTGGAGCCCATGGGACGTTTGGAAGCTGTGTGGCTTCAGGTCTAAATGATAGATCTGAAGCCTCCGACATAAACCCCAAACCTGAAAGCAGCGCCCTAAGCCCTTAACCTTCAACGCTAAGCTTGTAGGGACCCTTAGCGGGGTAGGGGGAGGGGGGGGGTAGGGGTCCTTAATAAGGACCTAACAAGGCCAATTTAAGCCTACCCCTCCCCCCTTCCCCCCTAAGGGCCCTGAAAGTCAAACCCGAAGGCTTGAGCCTAAATCCTTTGCCCAAAGCGCTTACAAAGCCCCAGCACCAAGCACCGGACGTCTCCAAGCCCGAAATGTCAACATGCGGCTGTATACTTGGAGGATCATGGGACTTAGTAAGCTAGGTTATAAGTACCTTAATTGGGGTTATAAGTATAGTTACCCTGATTATATCCCTAGTTACAAAGTCCCACGATCCTTTAAGTAGCCGAGGGTTTAGGGTTTAGGGTTGAGTGCGACATTAAGTCTAGGGTTGACACAAGATCTTTGGTTCAGGGTTTAGGGTCAATTTTTAAAATTAGGTTTTAGGGTTTAGTTTAGGGGCTCGAAATTCGAGAGTTTGGGGTTGATGTGTAGTCTAGAGTCTAGGGTTAGGGGCAATGGGTCAAGGTGTTTGGATTCAGCGAAACCCAGGCCCTGGAACTACGAAGTCATACATCCGGTGCGCTCGCAATGCTGAGGTTTTTTGGGGGGGTTGACGGTTGGGGTTCCCTAGAACACATAAGGGAGTTTCCGAAAACTAGGGGCACCTTATTGTGGGATCCTTATAATAAGGATCCTACTATTTAAGATACTATATTTGGGTCCCCTATCTTCGGAAACTCCCATAAAAGCCCACCTGCGATTCCCAGTCCGTAGTCGAGGCCTACCTTGCCCCCCCTTCACCTCAATCACTTAGCCCCCATTCATAAGAGGCCAAAGGGAGGTTTAGCAAAGGAAGCGGTTTAGGGTTTAGGGAATCCCAAAGCCAGCCAACTATCTTCACAGCCCGATGTGGCTCCCACTCATCCTTCTGAGAGATCCTAAACTACACTGTACCTCGAGGCTGGCCCCCAGGTCCTCGGTTGAGGTGTAACGCCTCTTGCAGTCCCACAAGTTCAGCCAGTAATGGCTAGTTTTGAAGCCGAGACCTATAAATCTTCGGCCCCACCTCCCACTGTTCAAGCCGAAACTCTAAACCCCATTGGACGCCTCCATAATGGCTATGTGAACGGTCCTTCGGACACCCTACCCTAAACCGTAAACCCGTGGACCCTATAATACTGGGTGCGCCCCGAAACCCTGTTCTAGTTACTAAGGCCCCTGTTTTATAGAACCCTACTATAGATCCCTTACAGACCCCTCTAAAGGACCCTTAAAGGAGCCCTATTCTAATTATGAAGGTCCGTATAATACTATAGCAAGCCGTACACCCTAAGGCTTGACCTCCTGCGCGCCTGCTTTGCCAGCTGGCGCTTACAGCCGGCTCCTCAGTCGTGGAGAAGCACGGAGCTTTGAGATCTGAGGCGGCTCTACTTGGAGGTTCATGGGTAGTTATAAGTGGGGCTATAAGCAGGGTAGCTCTACTCATAGCTCATATTAGGGGACTTATACCCCTACTTATAACTACCCATGAGCCTCCAAGTCATAAAGTCTTGATCAGGGGCTTCAGGGTTTCGGGGTTTCGGGTGGTGTCAAGCATATAAAGGGGTTGCAGGTGGAGATCTCGCCAGTGCCGGATCCAGACGGAAGGTCGAATCGTCGACTGGGGGGTCCCCGATCTGGAGTGGAAATGCTGTCTTATAGCAATGAGGGTTTAGGGTTTAGGGGTTTAGGGTTTTAGTTAGTCTTCACTACCAGCAGCCGTCATCGTGTTCCGCTGTATCACGCTGCGCTGAGGGATAGGTGTATTCAGCGGTGACGACAAACACCTATTGCTCCCTCTCTTGTTCTCAATGAATACGTCTGGTCAGGCACAGGGCTTTGGCCCTAAACCCCAAACCTTTGCTTCAGGATTTTCGTTTAAGAGCTCGGGATTAGGGTTAGCACAGCTGTGCTGCTGCCAAGGAGCAGGCAACATCCCAGTTCCAAGCATACAGCGCCAAGATTGCATGCTTCCCAAACCGCTCAACCTTGAACCGATGCATCAGCATACATCCTGGATGCGCAATCCCAACGCCTCATGCCAAAATCGTAACTCCTGAACCTGAGCGCGTAAACGCCAAAGCCCTAACCCTTAAATCTAAACCCTCAACACTAAACCCAACCTTGTAGCCTCTTCGAGCCTTCGGGCTTGGAGAAAAGGAAAAACAAAGAAAAACAACCTCGGAACTGGAGACCCGCACCTCTCCACTTCTCTCTCCACTATTGAGCAACCATCTTTTGAGCCCAAAGACCGACAGCTGGGATACCCTCGATCTAAGGTTCTGCAGAAACGGTGGTGATGTCCCCTAATCTTCATATAATAGCTATGCTTTTACAGGTTCTTCGAGTATATAGTAGTTTTTTTTTTGCTGTGGGATGTCTTTATAAGCCCCGAATAGTAGGAGAAAGGGTGCCCTTCCTGTTGAGGGGCTTGGGAACCTAGATCAGGTACACCAATGCTCAGAGCAGATGGGGTTGACCAAGCCAGGAACAGGTTCCCCAGGCTGCGAGTGATGACCCATCAGATGGAGTCAGTCATGTCATACGACCAGCACTCCATGCCATGATGGTGTGGGCACATGGACACTCTCTCTCTGCAGTTTGACATGTCCCAACAGTTTAGGGTTTAGGGTTTAGGATTTAGGATTTAGGGTTTAGGGTTTGACATGTCCCACTCCGACTGTCATAAGAAAACCTCGATCAACAACATCAAGCAGCAGAGCATTGGGTGAAATACTCAGAAGTCTTGGCCGCTTTCCTAAGCCCTAAACTCGAACCTAAACCCTAAACCCTAAACTCTAAGCCCTAAACTCGAACCCTAAACCCTGAACCCCGAAGCCTGAACCCTGAACCCCTAAACCCCTAAACCCCTAGACCCCTAAACCCCTAAACCTAAACATTGAAGTGCAGCTTTCCTCTGAGGCTGACCAACTCCCGCCTCTCCGCTTGCGAGGAGTCTCTCCGTGCCTGGGAGGTGCGGGCTCGAAGGAGCAATATCTTACTGTTTAGGGTTCAAGGTTTAGGCTTTAAGGTTTAGGGTTTAGGGATTTCCGGTTTAGGGTTCAGCGTTTAGGCTTTAAGGTTTAGGGTTTAGGGTTTCGGGATTTGGGGTTTAGGGTTCAGCGTTAAGGCTTTAAGGTTTAGGGTTTAAGGTTTAGGGTTTAGGGTAAGGTCTAAGATTTAATGTTTAGGGGGTCAGTTGCAGGTTTAGGGTTCAGGGCTTAAGTTTCAAGGTTCCAGGTGCAGAATGTCGAGTTCGTAGTTTCAGGTTTCGGTGTGTTGAGATGAGGGGGGTGTCCGGCCGTGGCTTGGGGAGCCCTCAACCCGAGATGTTCAATACTGAACCTCAAGCCCTGGAGCCGACTACAGGGGCCTTAATAAGTAGAATAGGGTATACTACAATTTTTCATAAGGAACCCCAAAATAGCATAGGCAATTATCAGGGCCCCTATATTACTAATGTCCGCCAGTTTCTGGTATCAGCAAGTTCCTTGGCTTGATTCAGAAGGTCAAGGTGCGAATGAGTAGAAGGCCATACAGCTGTACTGCAGTGCATCCCAGAGTCTGATCATGGAGGACCATATCCAATCCCGCAGTAGGAAGCATGAAGTCGAGCAGGATGTAGGTGCCTTAATATTGGGAAGCGACTCGAAGAAAACGACGAAAGCACTGACATTAAAACAAAGCGTGTTTACATATTTGAAGTACATAGTTCTTGGGGTCAGACCCCACAGACAACAACAGTCGTTCGGCAGCAGCTGTGTGCTTCAGCCATGCAAGTAGAAAGGCAAAGTGTAGTCAGGATCTCAGCGCTGGGCACCTGCCCTTGTTGGGTTCGCGATATATAGCGTGTCTGCATTATCCAAAGTGAGCCTTGTAGTGATGCATGGTAGAGTAAACACGTCTTTTTTTGGAGTTGGTGCGTTCAGGCATGGCAAAGCCCGAGCAGCCATCAAGATTTGCGCATGGCTTCGTAAGTTCGGCGTTCACGCCTTCGTTTTCTAGTTTTCTTGAACCCGGATCCTGAACCTTAAACTAGGGTTTAGGGTTTAGGGCACAACAAAAACCCAAACCCTAAACCCTCAACCCCAAACCCCTAAAGCCCCAAACCCTAAAGCCCTAAACCCTAAACCCTAAACCCTAAACCCTTAACCCCAAACCCCTAAAGCCGTAAACCAAAGCCCTCAGTTCTGACCCCTGAGCCCGTGTCAGCATCCGTGGGACGATGCGAGGCGAAAGCAAACGACCTCGGCAGCCAAGCAGCTTCACAGGAACGGGTCCTTAAAGGATCATGGGACTTAGTAACTAGGGTTATAATTGGGGTATAACTATACTTCTAGCTACTTTTAACCCCAATTAAGGTACTTATAACCTTACTTAGTAAGTCCCATGATCCTCCAAGTCTTAAGGGATCTAACTACACAGATTGAAGGATCCCATAAAGGTTTAGGGTTCAGGGTTGTGGGTTTCAAGCCTTTTTAGGGTTGTTTAGGGTTTCGGCTTGGGGGTTAGGGGCCTAGGGTTTAGGATGCCGAGTGGTGCTGTTGTCTCTGATTTCTGCCACTGTTGTCGTTGCAGCGGTTTCCCACTCGTCCGTCCGTGCTGGTGTCATGCATGTGGTTGGCTTCAGACAAACTGGTTTCTAAACATAAACCGAGGTTCGGGTCGTGCAAGCATAGGAGCCTCAATCAATACGGTTAGACTATTGATAAATACATCCATGCGGACATTGCTCAAACGAGACAAATGTCCACAAATCCTGCAACGGAGCCACCTTCTTGGCTGTTCAGGAACCCTTATAGTGGGATCCCTAAGCCCGAAAGCCTTGTAGAACCCCTGTATTTCCTTTTTTGAACTGATAACACCAGCAGGCCAGACGACGAACAGCTCGTGGAATGGAGGCAGCATTGGAGCTCTCTGACTCGAGAGCACTTTGCCTCAAATCTTGGCAGAGCAGCTTTTTCAAGGGTTTGATATGTTGTCATTCGGTTTTTTAAGGTGTTGTAGGGTTCTACAGTGTTTTATAAGTTTTCTGTAAAAGGGGTGTCTGTACGGGTCGTCTAGTGTGTTGTAGGATCTTATGGAAGGTTTGGCAATCAGGTTTGGATTTTGTGGCATTCCTCAGCAGAACTAATCTCCGAACTATGAGTGGTATAGCTACTGATTGCTATCATCCGCACATGTATGGTTGTTCTGATTAGTGATTGTACTGTCAAAGCTTTGCATCTCATCCCCGTACTGTGAGTTTTCCCGTTTCCACCACTTAGGGTTGGTCCCAAGAGCTCTGAAGACTTGATCCTGGATACCCTGCGGCCACATGGGGATCTTTTGAACATTCCGGGTCTCTAACTTAGGGTTCTTTGCAGGAAGGAAGGTTGATTGGGGCCTATACGACACGAGGAGTGCACTTGAATCCACGAGCCAATGCCGCGGCTGCCAAGCTCATAGGCTGACTCATAGGTTTTCCTTAGCAAGCGCGCCAGAGCGTCCAGAAACGCCAAACCCTTCAACCCTGAACCCAGAAGCCCTTATTCAGAGCCTCTAGCCCTCATCCCGGCTCTACCTACTAGGTATTCCCACTGTAGCAGGGAGGAAAAGGGCCTTCAAAAAAAAAGGGCCCTTCTCCAGGGGCTGCATCCTAAACGCTAAAACCCTTGGACCCTTGAGAACCTCTTCCTTACAGACTAGCCTTGTGCTAAACCGAGATTTCGAAGCATCAAACCTAAAGTCCCTGAGCCCTAGAAGCCCTTAAGCCTCTTCCCGAGGCGCCTCAAAAAAAAAAAAGCCCTGAAGCCTGTTGCCTCCAAGGTGGTCCATGCTGCTGGCGCCTTGGGGGGCTTTTCGCGCAAAACACCTTAAATCCTAAACCCTCAACCCTAAACCCTAGACCTTAAACCCTAAACCCTCAACCCTAAACCCTAAACCCTAAACCTTAAACCCTAAACCCTCAACCCTAAACCCGAAACCTTAAACCGCTAAACCCCAAAGCCTTGAGTCTCAAGTCGCAAAAGCTTCAACCCAGAAGTTTACCTGAAACCTTCTCTTCGACTCCCAGAACCTGAAACCCCTAAACCCTGAAACCCTGGAGCACAAAGAATAAGCCCGAAAGTAAGCCAGGTTTCTGCAGGCCAAAGTAAGCAGGGTGTCTAGAGGGTTCTTAGGTTGTTTGGGTTCTGTTCGGGGAAGAGCGCGTTGGGAGTTCCGGTCCCTAAACCCCTGAACCCTAAACCCTAAACCTTCACCACCAGTTCAGTGAGGGGCTGTGTGTTTTGTGGTACTGCCACAAACTGCAGGGCCATCCAAACCTGCCCTCAAGACAAGGCTTCCTTGGACAGACTCTACAGGAGGAAAAAGGTGCTCAAAACAAAACCTTCACTATTCCTGGCATGCTGTGAGGTTTTCGCGGCCTGGCGAACCTCCCTCAAGACTCGGCGACAGATAGGCTCCCTCCAGGCACAGCCCAATGAGTGGTTTGCGAGTTTAGGGTTTGGGGTTTACTGTGGTGGCCGGACATCGGCATGATGGGAAATATTGTTCCTTAGATCTCCTTACCTAGATTCCCTAGATTATAGTAGAATATACACCAATTGCTCAACACTTCTTCCAACTATTAATCCCGCGATGTTAGGGTTTCTGTCCTGTGTGAGCTTCAAGAAGCAGAACGGTTGAGACTCTCGGTCTGGGTTTGCGTGTTTGCCGAGGTTGGTACGTTCCTTTTGAGGGATCTACAAGAGATCTATAAGGGATCTATAGGGTTTCGCGGTTTAGGGGTCTAGGGTAAGATACTGTGTTTTGGGTTAAGGTAGCTGAGCTATGACCATTCGTACTCGCATTCCCTGATCTTCCAAGTGAGGGTTCAGGTGACAGCAGTATCATTCCCTCCTGTTCCTCGTTTATTTCTCGTATAGACAAAAAGCCGAGGCCTAATTTTGATTCATTTAGGGGTCTGAGCATTTTGCACTACTGTTCCCTTGTGGTCCCTATGGGTTGTGGAGATCAGCTGAAAATGAAGCACTTACTATGTCTTAGGAACTGGCACGACCCTGCAAACTCCCGAAGTGGAACGTCGGAGGAAGATGTTTGAAAGTTTTAAATATGGTGCATACGAATATAAATACTGGCTACTCAGGTGCCTAAACCACCCCAACCTAAGCCGTAAACCCCATACGCCCCATAAGCCGCACAAGCCCCATAAATTATTTATAAGACTCAAAAACCCACAAAATACCCAAACCCCAACACCCGTAAACCCATATGCCCCTCAAACTCTAAACCTGACAATCCCAAAATCTTATTTTCTTAAATGCCAAAAATTTGGGGTTGAGCTACGGTGCTTAAAACGCTTGTGAAAGCTGACGGGTCGGCTTTCAGGCGGCTCTCTTCGCTGAGGAGGCCCTGGACGTGGGTATTGCTTCCTTCCAACGAGCTTTTAGGGTGTTATGGGGCTTTGCAGCCTTTCATCGATTCGGTTTTTGGGTGTTATGAGGACTTTCGTTTCAGTGGTTGTTCTAAAGGTCTGTAAACCGAAGGGACTGTTGGGAGTACACTTCCTTAAACAGGGGGTCTTCATTTTACCAGCAAAGGAATCCACGTCGTGGCGGTTTTGGCCTGTGAGAGCGGCCCTGTAGGTCTCAATCTCTGCCTCGAGAACCCCCCGCAACCCTGAGACTAGGATTTAAGGTTTAGGGTATATGGACGCAGGGTTTAGGGGTTCAGGGTTTAGGGTTCAGGATTTACGGGCTTAGGGTCTAGGATTTAGGGTTTAGGGTTTAGGGGGCTCCAATGCCACAGAACTCAAACCGCGCCCCTGGCAATGCTTCCAAGCCCCAGACCCGAGGGCAGTGCAAACTTAAGCCAATGCCTGCACTCTTTACTTGAGCCTTGTAAGCCCTGAAAGTGGCCGGTTCGTTCTCTGGATCAGGGTCCTTCTTTGAATCCTTGTTATAGTTGCAATGCTGTACTCCTATTGGGGATCCCGAGAATTATCCCTTGGACCCAGGATCCCACCAATTCGGCACCCTGATGCACAAACCCCCAAAACTTCCGCACACGTCAAACTAATCCAGAATCCTAACTCTCCAAAGGAACCGGGGAAAGACTAGAAACCTAAACCCAAAGCCCTAAACCTCAAAACCTGAACCCTAAAAACCCTAAAGTCCTAAAACCTACACCTTAAAACCTAAGCCCTAAACCCTAAGCCATAAGCCCTAACCCCAAACCGTTCTGTTTGCACTCCAGGCCGATAGAGCTTCAGCCCTGAGAGCGCAGAGGAGCGCCCCGAGGGGAAATTTTCGGGTCGAGGGTTTAAGTCCCTCAACCCTAAACCTGGGGGTACTTAGAAATACTTCTTAACTTTTGGTTATTAGAATCCCAAAGAAACAGCAAACATTATAATTTTTGCTAGGGTTCTAAGTTCAGTATAGTAAACCCTAAGTCCTCAACCCTAAACAAACCCTAAACCCTAGACTTCGGGTTTAGGGTTTAGGGATGAGGATTCAGGATTTGCGATTTAGGGTTTAGGGTTTAGAGAGCGATTTCCACAGGGGCCTGAGTCGTAATATTCTACCGTTTTGGTCCTGCAAGTTAGAAGTGTCGTATAACATGCGGGCCTGAAAAACGTCGCAATATTATAGTCTTATCGTCCCCTGCTTCAAAAAAGCACACTGTAATTTTCCCAAAACAATTACAGTACAATATCACAAAGCCCACATTCTAACTGTTAAGGCCCCCCTATTGGGTCACAGGGATGGCGGGTTAGGAGTCGAGGGTTGAGGATGGCAGGGTGTTGGGTTTGGGGTTTTGGGTGCAGGTTAGGGTGTGGGGTTCATGTCCTAGCGAAGCCCTACTTAAAGGATCATGGGACTTAGTAACTAGGGTTATAAATAGGGTAACTTTCCTTATAACTACTCATAAGCCCATCAAGGTACTTATAACTTTACTTACTAAATCCCATGATCCTCCAAGTATAGACCCTAAAGTCAACTTAAGACAAGACTTTGGGGGCTTCGTCGTGCTGCGAGTTGGGGACAGGGATTTTGGGGATGTCGCGGTGGGTGGTTGTCAAAATTAGGGTCCTTTTTTGGGCCCTTATTATAATACGGTATAATACGGCACCGAACATTTTGGGTACCCAAAAAGGGACCATAATTTTGACAACCACCCGCGTGGTTAAGGAATAGGGCCAACGCCACACCCTGGCACAGATACCTAGTCTGCCCCATGCCCCTCCTCGAAAAGCAGCTTGTCGAGAACTCCCTAAACCCTAAACCCCAACCCTCATACTGCGGGACACCGGCCGGTCGCGCGCGAGAAAGTGCAGATCATTGCCCACAACCACCGCTCAAAGCCCTTTCGGCGAGGAATTACGCCGATACAATGGCATTTTTGGGTAGCAGCGAATCGAAGCATATCCCCTGCATCAAAGCATGATTTGCAACTCGTTCATCCAGATGCTACAGCTTAGCTTTGATTGGATGACTAACTTAGCACCCTAATTAGCTAAACCAGAACTTAAGCATAAAAACGCTTCATAGAATCTCAGAACGGAGCCCGGAAAGAGGAGGGCTTTTGGTCACACTCCGAAATCTCAAGTGCTCAAACTCTCGGCCACGTGCCCAGGAGTGAGTGTGACGTCCTGCTACTGCAGGCCGAGGTGAGCAGCGCCCTTTCCCTGAACCGTAAACCCCTGAACCGGGGGTTCACGGAGTTTTTTTTGGTGGCTGGCTCCAGGGTTTGGGGCGTGTGGTACATGATCTAGTAGTGTAGGGTAGAAGGATCATGTTTCAGGTATAGCACACTATAGGCTTCAGCCATTTAAATCAAATCTCTAGAACTGGTGCTCGGGAGAAGGACAGGATTCAAGCCGCTTTGAAGAATGAAGGGGGCGGATCTAGTTCCAGACTTCGGACCCAACCTATATCGAGGGAGGGCTTCATCAGACTAGATAGTAATCCCCAAGCCCTAAACCCTAAGCCCGAAGCCATAAACCCTAGACCCGAAGCGCCAAGCCCTAATATAGGGGCCGAAATAATTGGCAATACAATTTTAGGGTTGCTTCTTATGATTCTAGTATAATGGGCCCCAAAGCCTTATTCTAAGTATTAAGGCCCCTAGATTACGGCATTACGGTTCAGATTGACCGTCTTGGGTTCCGTGAGATGCAGGACTGGTCCTTTGTTTGGCCGGAGAGCGTTTTCCGATTGAGGGTTTATATTATACAAGGTCCAGATTCTTCCCAACGTGGGAGCCTGGGGTATCCGGTCGAAGATTCCGGGTTTGTGTGAAGTTCAGCTTCGAGTATAGGGATGAGGTTAAGAGATGCGGGCTAGTAGGGTTCGATTCTGGGGATCTCTGACGGTTAGTCACTCCGGGAAAATGCTCAGTGACCGCACTCGGCTTGTTGGGTAAAGAGCGGAAACCAACATGTCAATTCGGCTGTTTGTGCAAGACGCAGCTAAATGCAACATCAGATGTACTCTAGATTCTTAGTAGCTGGGTGGATGCACTTTGCACGTTCTGGGATAATTTTGCCCACTACAAAAAGAAATTGTACACTTTTGGGGCTTATGAATTCAGCAACTAAGGACTCTTCATGCAGAGCTTCTTAAGGCCTGTGTCCCGAAGCCCCACATCCGAAACTCAGTGGCTCCGACAAAGCCTTTCGGGTCTGTAGAATGCGGCACAACCCAGGAAACGCCAAGCCAGAAAGCCCCAAACCCCGAAATCCCCGAGCTCTCAATGCCAAACCCTCTGTAAGACCCAGCACCCTGAACCTCACAAGTCATAGAATGCGTTTATGTAGCGACACAGCACCCAAACACAGCGTACTGAGGCCTACCTCTATAGGTTGCAAATTACCCTCCTGCACCTCAACGGCCATGACCACCATGGCGGTTTCGCTCGTTTGCGACATGCCTCAGTAGCTGAGTGGATACAGCTTACACTCTATGGGATAATATTACCCACTATAACACCGAAAGTGTACACTTTTGGGGGCTTATGAACTCAGCAACTAAGTACTGGCCAATGCGACTCTGAGCGCGACACCTCGAAACCGTAAAGCCCGAAGCAGGAATCTCCGATAATGCCAAACCCAAAGCTCCAAACCCTAAATCACCCAAACCCTAGACCCCAACGCCCCTCCTACATCCTAAACGGAAGCCCAGTGATGGCTAACTGGAGTTAGTTCTTAATTGGCATCCATTTACTCGCCAAGTGTATCGCTTCGTGACAGTCCGGCATGACCGATTGCATAAACGGAACCCCCAGAACCCTCGACCCTAAAATCCTATACTATACCCCAAAAGGCGCGTCACCGCATCGCCCTGCAGAAGCTGCGCTCGGAGCTCGCTGAGGCGCAGGCGCTACTGAGGGGGGCGCGTTACTATATAGGGGCCTAAATAAATACCAATACTGCGGGGTTCCTTGCGATAATTGTAGTACAATGGGGTCCAAAATCCTATTCTAATCATACAGGCCTCTTCGGTACAGAAGTGGCGCGTTTGGGGTCAGTGTGGGTTCCTCTGAGGCTTAGGGTTTGAGGCTTTAGGGTCTACCGTTTCCTTTGAGGCTCTACACGGGCTTTGGGGTTCTAGGGTTTGGAATACATCCTAAGGCCCCTACATTGGGTTTTGCGGTTTAGGGTTCTGGGTTTGGGGGTTGTCAGTTGGAGGATTTGGGGGATTTTAAGGTGGCTTTTGAGATGTTAAGGGTTCTACGATCGAAGCTTGAATAACTATCCATATTCTTCTTTAGGGTTCGTTATTATAAGACTGCAAGTATATTGGGAAGGAGCCCACCCTAAACCTTATCCTAAACCCAAAATCCTACATTATGTGATTTGGTGCTCGGGGGAGTTGAGATTTCAGGGTTTGTCACTTTTCATGTTTGTGCGGGTTCACGCTTTAAGGGTTTGGGTTTGGGGTTTTAGGGTTTAGGGTTTAGGCTTTAGGGTTTAGGGCTGAAGGCTTTAAGGCTTAGGGTGTAGGGGTTAAGGTTTAAGGGTTTTGGGAATGTTTCGGGCTTAGGTTTTAAGGCTAAGGGTTTGCAGTGTTAGAACCCGCGTCGTTCTTGTCCGCGGCCTTGGCGTGCAAGCTTTGTGACTGGGTCCAGGTTTAGGGTTTAGGGTTTAGGGGTTTAGGGTTTGGGGTTTAGGGGTTTAGGGTTTAGGGGTTCAGGGTTCAGGGTTTAGGGTTTAGGGTTTTGGGATTTCGGGAGTAAGCGCCATTCAATTACTGCTGCTCTGCAGGCTTAGGAGCCGTGCGCTGAACCGAACTTCTAATACTCCCCTTCAGAAAACATGGTCCTAAACCTCGAGTAGGTAACTTTTAACTGTTCTGGGGTACTAGAATCCCTAGACAATCCCAACATACTCCCAAAGGTTAACTGTTAGTTCCCCAAAATACTGGACATGTTGGCATACCGCCACCTTCTTACAGGCCTCAGAGCTCGAAACCTCGAATCCCTCCGACAGGCCAGGCAGAAGGAAGCCACGGCTGCCGAAAGGCTAGCACTGCAGGCATGATGCTTGGGTTTGTTTTTGGGTTTCGTAAGGATTTTGACACAAAGGTGTTTACGAGGTTTCATAACGGTTTATACATATAAGGGGCCGAAGGCGGGGTTTTTGCTGGCTTGATGAGCATTGGGTAGAGTCTAGAGGTTTAGGCAGGGGTTTATGCATTTTATGGTTTCTTGTTCAAGAGTCTAGTCGCATTATGTAGTAAACAGGACGCTTTCCCAGCTATGGGAGCTTATACGAAGTTCCTGGACAAGAACTGACGGGTAAAGAGCAGATTCCTTAAGCGACATACCCACCGTAAGCCGTCTACCCCAAACCCAGGTCCTAAACCCAACCCCACCAAAACCGAAACCTCAAACCCCCAAAACCAACCCTCAAACTACCCTGAACCCCCAAAGCCCTAAACCCTAAACCCTGAACGCCCAAACTCTAAACCCCTAAAACCTTAAACCCGAAACCTCTAAACCCTAGACCTTGGGTACGGCCCCACTCAGTAATAGCTGAATATTCATAATATAGATATGTTTGGACCTTCATAGTAGCCCCAGTATAGACTGTTACTGTATGGGGGCAGTACCTAACCTAAACCCCAAAATGCCCTATGAAGCCCCAAGAAAGTTTCTTTGGCTCGACAACCCCTAAATTCCGAAGCCCTAAACCTTAAACCCTAAACCTTAAACCCGAAACCCCTAAACCTTAAACCGAAACCCCTAAACCTTAAACCCGAAACCCCTAAACCCCAAAACCCCCTAACTGCCCTATGAAGCCCCAAGAAAGAGCTCAAAGAGAGCCATAGATATATTAGGAACTTCATAGTAGCACTATTATGGACTAAACCCCTAAATGCCCTATGAAGCCCCAAGAAAGAGCTCAAAGAGAGCCATAGATATATTAGGAACTTCATAGTAGCACTATTATAGACTAAACCCCTAAATGCCCTATGAAGCCCCAAGAAAGAGCTCAAAGAGAGCCTTCATAGTAGCCCAATTATAGGCAGTACATAACCTAAACCCCTAAATGCCCTATGAAGCCCCAAGAAAGCTTCTTCGGTCCGAGGCGGCTGTCCGAGCCGAGGCTGTGGGTCTCATGGGGTGGCCCATAGACGACGCGCCGGAGACGGAGGAGTCTCTTTCGGGGCTTGGGGGTTTAGGGTTAGGGTGTGTAGGGGTTTAGGGTTTAGGGTTAAGGGGTTTAGGGGTTTAGGGGTTTAGGGTTTAGGGGTTTATGTAGGGCTTTAGGGTTTAGGGTTTCGGGGTTTAGGGGTTTAGGGGTTTAGGGGTTTATGTAGGGGTTTAGGGGTTTCGGGTTTAGGGTTTGTTTTGAAGAGTTGAGGGCTCGGGGTTGAGGGTTTCGGGATGTTTCGGGTTTGTGGTTTCAGGTTTGGGGTTTTGAGACTTAGGGGTTTGAGGAATCATTTCATCTACGGTTCATGTTTTTGGAGGGGGCAGGATCAGGCCATGAGTTTTTCGGGCCTTGAGGCTCTGGAATTTAGGTTTTATTTCGGTTGATGATATAAACCCTGCAGTACAAACTATGGGAACTATGGCATATTCCTTAATAAGGGTCATGCAGGATTTATATCATCAACAGTTTGCAGGTCTACAAGGTAGAGACGTCGGTTTTGTGGCGCAAACTTGAACCAAGTCTGCAATCCCATGCAGGGGTCGAGATAGGCACCAATGCCATTTTTTGGCAGGGTTTCTGAGGTTTTAATTCAAGAGTAATAGTCCCAAAAGACTTGAGGCCCAAACGCTAAACCCCAAAGCCTCTAGACCCCCTAGCCTAAATCCCACAACCCCAAACCCCTGTAAGAAAGAAGCCTTTATAGTCTCGGATCTGTTGCAGTGCATGCCGGGCCGGCGGAGATTGTTTCCAATTATCTTGAAGTCCGTACAACACCATGAAAAAGTTAAAAACCCTTACAAGGGTATACGAAGTCGTAACCTTCAATCCCTGAGCCCTAAACCCTATTCCTAAACTCTCAGAGCTGTCATTTCATGGCCTCTCATGGGCAGTAGCGCATCCTGTTTGCTTCAACTGCACTCGGGCCTTTAGCCCAAGCCTCAACGCCAAACGCTGTCCCCCTGAACAGGCCGAAATTCGAATCTCATCCAGATAAGGGTCCCTCGACACTGCCTGTGGCAGAAAACGTACTGAATAATAACTGTTCCTTATTAGGGCTTCTTTATGTACGTCCTTACTTTTTTACAAGGTTCCTTATTGTGGTTTCTATACACATATATATATATATATGTCTTTAAAGCGTAGGTTGTTCGCTAGGGATTGCCAGGGGCTTCGGGTTTCATGGCTCAGGGTGTTAGGGTCTAGGGCTTCGGGGCCTCAGGTTGTTAGGGTCTATAGGGGTTTAAGGTTTAGGGTTTACGGTTGTAGGATTTAGGGTTTTGGGATTTGCGGTTTAGGGTTTAGGCTTTAGGGATTTCGGATTTGGGGTTTGGGGTTTTAGGGTTTGGGGATTTGGGGATCGGAGGTTTCGGGTTCATGGCTTAGGGTTTAGGGATTTGGGCTTTCGACTCGAAGCCCAAAGCCCTGAAACCCCTAAACCCGAAACCCTGAACCCCTAAACTCCTAAACCGTAAACCCTCAACCCTAACCCCCAAAAGCCCTAAATTCCCAAACCCCTGAACCCTTGACCCCAAACCGTCGCCGCGCCGATCTCGAACCCTGGCCTCCAGATATTTTCTAAAGAGAGTGGTGCGTACAGACTTTCGTGCCGCTTGACATATGGGGGTTTCCGAAAAATAGGGGATAAACTCCCATATGCTGCAATGAACAGGGTCGATCGCAACGGCTCAGTGCCTTAGTTCGGCTTCGGGTTCGGACAGTTGAGTTTCAGGGCTCTAGGTTAGAAGGGGCCCCCACCCTGTAATAGTGGTATAATAGGAATATAATAGGGCCCTAATATAATCCTTATAGTCACTATTACAGGGTGGGGGCAGCTCCTAAGCTCTAGGTGACTTTCAGGCATTGGGAGTATGGTGGGGTCATGCTTCAGAGTCGGATTGAGAACATGAGAAGCCGAAAGCCCCAAACTGAAGCTAGGCCATGAAGTGCTGAACTTGCTCCTCTAAACCCTAAACATGTAAACCCTAAACCCTAAACCCTAAATCCTAAACCCTAAATCCTAAACCCTAAACATGTAAACCCTAAACCCTATAAACCCCTGAATTTTTTTGGCTTTTAATTACCCGCGTTTTCATGATCCAGCTGGCTGATGGGAACTCGGCACGGCGCGTGGCCTTACCCGCTTCATGCGGAGGCGGGGCATCCTGGAGCCTGAACCCCGAAAGCCCAGGGCCTAAAACTCCAAGTCCCGTAATGTAGGGGCCGTAATAATCAGAATAGGGTTTGGGGGCCCATTATACTATAAATATAACAAGGAAGGCCCGTAATGTAATAATTAGAATAGGGTTTGGGGGCCATGCGGACAGTAGTCTGAGCGAGTACTTCGAAAGATGCGTTGTGCATCACTGAAGAAGCTAGCTGCCTTTCAGCGAGTCGTCCTAACTAATCGTTGCGATGATGTGATCAATGCAACTTAACTTCGAGTCGTACTGCAGCGACCAGGTATCTAACAACTGTACACAGAATAGGGTTTGGGGGCCAATTACACTATACATATAACAAGGAAAACCCCCCAAAACCCTATTCCAATGATTCAGGCCCCTCCATTAGTTGCTCCCTTTTCCGTGAAGCCGGGCCAGCCTGCGGCTCGGTAGTTGCTTGGAGGATCATGGGACTTAGTGGGTTCCTTTTAATAAGGGTACTATACAGGGTTCTATGGTTGCTTAAAGGGATCTATAGGAGTTCAAGAATGGGGCTCATGAAACTTAGTAAGTAAGGTTACAAGTACCTTCAATTGGGGTTATAAGTAGTTATAGCTATAGTTACCCTAATTATAACCCTAGTTACTAAGTCCCATGATCCTTTAGGTGGGGCTCAGAACCAAAAGCGGTCGAGGCATTCTCGTGGCTTGTTCCCTATTTGGGTGGTTCTCAAAATTATGGTCCCTGTCTGGGCCCTTATTATAATACGGCACCGAATATTTAGGGTACCCAAAAAGGGACTTTAATTTTGACAACTACCCATTTGACAGAAGTTGAGCAGAAAGGACGTGAATTTTCAAGTCACCCGAATCCGAAGCTTGCCAACTCCTCAGAAGCAATTCTGTTCAATATGCCGTGTTCCCAAACCTCGGAACCAGTCAAGCAGGCCTTGTATTCCAAGCTACGCATAAGACTCCGGTTTTGGGATGCATTTGTTTTGGGATGTACTGATCCACAACTCCTGGAGCAAGTTTTCGTGTGTTCATAGTTTGGTTTTCGGGTACAGGTTTTCGGCACGTATATCAGAGCCTTCGAACAAGACTTACTTGTGCTCCGGCCAGCGGGTAATTTCAAATTGCCTTCCAGTTCCGGGGCACGCTGTTTGGGTTTAGGATAGAGGAATGGATGATAATGGTAGGTCGCTATGGTTCCAGTATGTTCCAATGTAGACGACCATCGTAGCTGTTAAGGCCTCTACATATGGGGGCTTCGGCTTTGGATGTGGGGTTTGGGCATCCTTGTCGTGCCCCCTGAAAACGGATTTCACATAGTGTCGGAATAGGAACGTAGTCAACACTATTCCCTCGTAGTCCCTATACACTTAATCTTTAGTGTACCCTAACACTCTCTTCCAGTTTAAGAGGGCCCTGAGAGTATGCCCCTAATCCCTAAACCCTTGAGACAGGCATGAAACCCTCTCTCTCAGACAGTGAGCTTCACAGCATGGCCGCAAAAGGCTTATAGGGAACTCCAGAAAGTTGGAATATGGTTTCAGGGTAGGATACCCTATAATTTACCATAAAGGGTTTAGGATAATCATATTCCAACTTTCTGGCTTTTGCTGTATGTCATCGAGCTCCCGAGCCCGAAACCACCGAAAGCTCTCATTAAACCTTGGAAAAATTCCCTTAACCCAGCTCCCCGAAAGCGTAAGCGCCCAGAGCCCCCCAAAGCCCTAAATTAAAAACACACACCTTCACCCGCCCTGCCTTAATCCCTAAAGGCAGTACAGTAGAAGCCAAAAAGTTGGAAACCCCATAGCCTCGATCCTTAAGGGTACTGTAAAGGGAAGCCCAGCACTATTTGGCCTTAATCCGGTTTCCAACTTTATGGGGTTTACTGTAAGTTGGGAAGGTTGGATGGGAGTCGACGCTTCACTACATCCAGCGGAGGCGTTATTGGCATTTTCGAGACCTTAAACCCTTAAGCCCTGAACGCTAAACCCTGAGCCCTAAAGCCCAACGGGTTTAAGTTTCAGGGTCTGGGATTTTGGCAGACCGATCGAAGATCTTGGGTTTTTTTTAGGATTTGCCGCCGACTTCCTACAGCTAGGGGTCCTTACGAATCCCGATCCTTCTCTCTTCAGCATCTATGCTTAGAGACCATAAACTTAGTAGCTGAGTGGATACACTTTACACTTTCTGGGATAATATTACCCTCTATAAAACTGAAAGTGTACACTTCTTGGGAGCTTATGAACTCAGCAACTAAGTAAACCCTACTTAAAGGATCCTGAGACTTAGTAACTAGGGTTATAACGAAGGTAACTGCACTTATAGCTACTTATAACCCCAACTAAGGTACTTATAACCCTACTTACGAAGTCCCATGATCCTCCAAGTAAACCCTCAACCCGTTTGATTTAAAGTTGAGGCGGCTTCCAGCTTCGGGGCGTTAGTGCCAGGGCGCAGAGAGTTAGCGGTTTAGGGTTTTAGTATAGGGTTTAGGGTTTAGTGTTTAGTATAGGGTTTAGGGTTTAGGGGCCTCCGGATCCCTAGGCTCTAGATTATGCTAAGCACTGAACCCCAAAAGGTCTTCCCCAACCCGAGGTCTTGAAGCCGAAACCCTTGACCCTAAAACCTTGGACCCTAAGCCCTAAGCCATTTGAAGAGCTAGGTTGGATTTTGGGACATTTTTATTTTCCTTATTTGGGTTTATAGGGGACCCTGTATATAAATATTTTCAGGGTGTTTAAAGGCCAACCCAGAGAAGTCCTTCATGCTATCTTTAAATGCAATTGTTTGTAAGCTGTCGCAGAATCGGATGTGCACACTGCATGCGGAGAGCCATTTCCAAGGTCGAAGGCATCGATGAATCCGGAATTAGCGACGAGGTCAAGAGCAAAGTCCCCGAAGATCCTTGGAGCCAAGGTGATCCGAGAACTTGCTGGTTAAGTGTTGAGGGCTCGGATCCAGGAAGCTGCCCTGGCGATGCAGAAGGAGTCTGGGGATCACCGCTCAGAGCTCATTCGAAAAATAACTCGTGCAGGGACGTTCGGAAAGCACCCTAACAAGATCGCTGCGTCGTGGGAAGCGAGACGGTGGCCGAACGTGGACCGTGGACGCCAGCGAGTTGGAGAAGGAGTACCCCAACAAGGCCCTAAACCCTAAACCCCTTGCCTCCTGGCCCATGTGGCCTTGGTGTAGCAAACCTGGATTGCAGGCATCAAAAAGGAGCTCAAAAGAACCCTAAATCCTAAGCCCTAAACCCTGAAGCCTCGTTACTGCAGCTTTTGTGGAAGTACTTCGGTTCGTGATGGCCGAGGTGGGTGGCCTCATGCACGCTGGAACAGTACGAGGCAGGGTTGCTGATGGAGAAACGATCGAGGTGGAGCCCAACGAGACGGACACTGGAACCGAGCACACAGGGTTCATGCAAAAGTTCATGCTGACAGGTGGCCGTGGCACGGATGAAGATCGCTGGACACGAGCTCTCGCACGGCTTCAGAAAGAGTTGGGTGAACAACCAAAACCAACGAGAAATGCGTGCATACGCCGGATCCGGCGCGCCCTTCCGGCCTGTGAACCGTGGACCCAAATCGAGGAAAGACGGGAACAGTTAAGGGCGCTCCTCATAGCCATGCTCGAGCCGGAGGTGACCGGAGATGGAGAGGCAAACGAGGCCTGGCTCTCCTCATGGGCAAACGAGCTGGAGTACTTTCTGCCTGGCTCCCTGTTCAACCTTGGGGTGATGCCAGGAGTGGAAAGCTCTGACGTGCAAGTGGTGGCCAACGACTCGCAAGGACCTGGAGAAGGTGTCCTTGCCCCCGCCGAGGCTGATGGCATGGAGGATGCACAGGTCGGCTACCGCGAGCAGGAGTTGCAGGTTCTCCAGCAGCAGGCGGCCGAATACCAAGCATGGGAACGGTCGCTCCTCAAAGCAGAGTTGGACAAAACACAGAGCCGCAAACGACCGCGCACATGCTGTATCCTGGAAGTGGAGGCGAGCTCGGGAAGCAGGGACGCCCCGAGGATCTGTCACACTTATGCCCTGCATGTGCCTGAAAATGGGTCCGCTGTGGACCTACACATACGTGCTCGTATGGTTGAACCTCCCGAGGATGTCACCACCGAGGCTGTGGCGAGTCCCACGGCACAAGAAGGCAACGTTGGACCTATGGGAGATGCAGTCACCGGTAACGCTGGAACTATGGGGGATGCAATCACCGGTGCTGGAGGCCTTCGTGACATGAGCTTTGAGGAATATCAAGGGCTATACAACAAGTGGAAGAAGGGCGACCTCACGACGGAACTCATCTGCCGTGTCTATGGAGCAGAGGTGGCCGAGCTCATCGAAACGCACGACATTGTCGCGCAAAGTGACCTGGACACGATGGAAGGGATATTACCAGGAGTATGTCATGATGGGGCAGACCACGAGGGCGAGACCGAGGGTGCAATGAGTGGGGCTACTACGCTGCCGTGGCATCCACCCGACACGGCCTTGGACCCGGCGCAGGGAGAAGGCGAAGGGGATGAAGTCGAAGGTGAGAAACAGGGTGAGGGCGAGAAACCACCATCGCGGGATCAACAGTAGCTCGAACGTCTTCTACAAGCTTGAGGGGGCCATAAATCCAGGCAGTAGCCTTCCGCAATGCGGATTCTGCCGACCTTAACTGCTAGGTGGAAAAACGTGCTCAAAAAAAAAAAAACCCTGAAGCCTAAACCCTCAAGCTGACCCCAGAGTGAGTTGGGTCTTTTCTGTGTAAGCCTCAATCTGGGGCAGGCTCAGACCTCTGTTGCTGCGGAGAAAGAGTCACTGCACATAAAAAAAAAAGCTGACACCAGCCTCACAGGAACTCCAGGAAGGATCCGGGGTGCACCAGCTCGGCAGCTGCCAGTCATGCTTTGGAGATGGTCTACAATCCTACTTGGAGGATCATCGGACTTAGTAAGTAGGTTTATAAGTACCTTAGTTGGGGCTATAAGTAGTTATAAGTGCAGTTACCTTAGTTATAACCCTAGTTACTAAGTCCCAGGATCCTTTAAGTAGGCTTAGGGAGACCCCTTTTAAGGGCCGTGATGAAGGGCCGTGACTTTGAGAGTGCTTCACCAAGGGATCGCTGAGCCCGCAGCCCCAAAGCCTTAATACTTAGAAATATGCGGTTCCCTTTGACTTACCTTTGGTTAGTAGGGAATGGAAGAATGGTAGTAATAGTAGTTATAATTGTACCCATTCCTCCATTCCCTACTAACCAAAGGTAAGTTGAAGGGCTCGAGCACCCCCGGGTACAAGAAGCTGTTTCGGAAGATGCGGGGCAGAGCCTGCAGAGGAGGATCCGGCTTCTTCGTAGAACTTAAGAAAACAAGGTGCCCCTAGTTTTTTGAACCCCACCCGTAAGTTTAAGCCCTAAGCCCTAAGCCCCAAAGCCTAAATCGTAAACCCCAAAACCCAGAATCCCTAAACCCTAAGGGGTTTGAGTTTAAGCTTAAGGGCTTAGGTTTCTTTCCTTTCATCCTTCTTGCCCTAAACCCTAAACCACAAACCCTAATGCCTTCGTTTCAGGGCTTCGAGACAGCTCGCCTCGCCGTATTCAGTTGCCATGGCCTCCGGGGCTTTGGCGGGAATGCAGGGCGGCCCAGATGGGTTTGCCTGTGAATCCGAAAAGCATTAACGGGATCGTAACCTCATCTGTTGTAGGGTTTAGGTCCACAGGTGGTTTTTAGCTTTAAGGAATTAGGGTATAGGGCTTTAGGAGTTAAGGTTTAAAATCTAGAATTTGGGGAATTACGAGTGCGGTTTGGAATTTGGGTGTCAGGATGTAGGATTTGGATTTTAGGAACCAGGTTTTAGGGTTTCACCGTTGAGGAAGTTGCGGTTTGGAAACAGGGGTTTAGGTCTTAGAAGTTAGGGTCTAGGGCTAGGGTTTAGAGGTTTTGGAACTTGGCTTTTCGGAATTAGGGCCAGTTAGGGTTTAGATGTTCAGAATTCGAGGTTACTGTTCAGGGGTTAGGAATTCGGGATTTAGGCATTAGGTTTTAAGGAAGTGCTGTTCAGGGGTTTGGCACTTGGGGTTTCAGTCAGGAATTAGGACTGGGACTGTGTTTCTGGTTTTAGCAGGCAATTACAAGGTTCAGAGATCGGTTTCAGGGGCTCAGGAACAGGTGTTTCAGAGCTAGAGTTTCTGGTGGGTTGTTTTCAAAATTATGGTCCCCTTTTGGGTCCCTAATATAATACGGCACCTATTATTTAGGGCACCCAAAAAGGGACCTTAATTTTGACAACTACCCTTGTTATTTGCTTTTCGGAATTGCGATTTTTTGGAATGAAGATGTGAGGCCTGGGGTTTAGGATCTCTGGAGGCCCGGAGAGCTCGAGATTTATTCGGTAACTTCGGTCCCTGGGTTTTTGCACGTTTTCGGGGTTTGTACTGCGACCTGTTTTTACATGGGATTTCGAGGTTTCCCGGGAGGCATCGCTTCGGGTTCAGGGTTTAGGGTTTAGGGTTTAGGAGTTTAGGAGTTTAGGAGTTTAGGGTTTAAGGTTTAGGGTTTTTTTTGGAATGGTTGGCTGAACTCGTCTGAGTGCACTCGCATGCATAGGTCCGACAAGCAAATCACGGCGGCAAACATTCCTGCCAAGCCGCAGGAAGTTTCTCGCAAAAAGTAGCCTTGATCGGCTTGAAGACGGCCTTATCAACGGACCGTGTTACGGCCCAGTTGCCAAATGCCGTCCATCCCGCGCTTTGCGCTGGGGAAGACCTTGCTACGAAAAGACAGCAATCCACTATCCCTCGAAAGCAGGCCGGAGCGCTGAGTAGGTGAAGGGGCAAGTCGTCATCATCAGGGGAGTGTGCAAGCCCTATCTCAACAAGGTGCCTGACAAAGGCAGGCAAATCCTTGGAGGCGACACCACGTGAAGCGCTTGGCAAAACTGGCCAGCTGATGCTAGCTGAAGGGCGGCGGATGGGCTCTTCCCTGCATTGGGGGCGGAGAGTGGCCCAGAAAGGTTTGGGTCCCTGTGCAGGCGCCGCTGGTGGCCATGCGAAGTGAAATCGTTGCGATACGACTTCTGGGACAACAACATCGGAGGCATCGAGCACTTGCAAACATGTAGGGGACTTTCGCAGGTGCTCAACCAACCTGCGAGTGCTCCAAAACTCAGTGCCACATACCTCACATCTGCTCCCTCCGGCAAGTCGGCTAGCTTTGGCTCGATCTCCGTGCATCTTGCTGGCATGCGATGCAAGGGCCGCGGCAGTGCGAAAAGATTGGCAGCATATCTCGCACTTGTGAGCCGAATTGGTATGCCTAGAGGGTTCGAGTTTGCAGAAGATCCATCCCTGCTGTCTTGCAGATTCCAATGCCTGCCAGAGGGGAAGCTTGGCTGCTCCGCAGGTGCTTCTGTCGGCCCTCCTGTCCTTGATGTAGCTGCGGATCCAGGCCTTTGCTGCAATAGGGCGGGAGAGCAACGCATCCCAGGCATCTGTACTAGAGAGGGAGGAGCGGGCACAACGGCGAGTCGCTTCTTTTGCCTCGTCAAGCCACTCACCCTCTAGGAGCCATAGAGCACGGATGGATTCAGACTCGTCCGCCCACAGCCATGCTGCGTGTCTGCAAACCTCGACAGTGCGTAGCTCCGCAGAGCTTAACACCCCGAGTCCATCACAGATGTCCTCATCTGTGAGTCCCCTAGAGGAGCATCCTGTGATTGGTCTAAAAGACCTCCGTAGGAGCTCCATGTATCCTGCATGGAAAGCTTCGCGCTCTTTTTTCTTGCTGAGCCGCCATAGCCCTGCTCCATGCTTAAATCGGGCGACTGGCATGGATAGAAGAAGCTCCGTCTTCTCTTTTGCATCGAGAAACGGGTTGCATAGGAGCCTCATGAGCGGACGCAGGAGCTCCCGTGCAAGCAAACGCCGGCGGCGAATGTCCTCAATGTCCCCTCCCTTCATGTCGGCAAGTGAGCCGAGATGTACATACGCGGGTGTAATGTGGGCTGATGTGATCGACCCGTCGGGCAAGGTGACCGGAAAGGTTGCCCCTTCTGTGGCGCACCATTTGGTGCGGGCTGTCTTGGCCCCTGGCCCATAGAAAATGGGCAAAAGTTCTGACTTACCGCAGCCCCAGTTTATGGCAATTCCTGCCTCTCTGAGGGCCGTGGCCACTTCTCCAAGAGCAAGGGCAGCTGTTGGGACAACCTCATCTGCCTTCTCTGTCGTGAATGGAATGGCCAGGTCGTCCATCCACGTGGGCGCTGGAACCTGGATGTCTTGATGGTTTCCAACCGTGGCAACACACCCGATCTCCGCAAAACGAGCCTTCAACCTTTCCAACACGGTAGAGAATACGTATTGGAAGGTGAGATCGGCGAGTGGTGCGCCTGGCGTCGTGCCAGTACGGGTTATGAAGGCATCTTCGCCGTGGAAACCCATGCTAAACCACGTCTGGTCTAGTGATGCCGCAATAAGGCGTCTCACTTCGAGCTGCACATCACAGCGAGCAAGAAGTCCTGGAGCAGTAGCGGAAGCGATGAAACGGTCCCGAGAGGGTTCGTCATCAAACAACGCCGTGGCCAGATCGTTGAGGAATGTGAGTGTAGAGCGGGCATCCTGTCCTGTGAGCCCCTGTCGAATAGTGGCATAAAAGGCCGTCTGGCCATCAACAAACACAACTCCCCCAGAACGCTGTCGACTATGCAACTCAGTGAGGAAACCTCGAACCTGAGCCATTGCCGTCTGCATGGGTGCATTTGGCCGGCTTCCGCCTTGTCCATGGAACCCTGATGGCATCAAAACCTTTGAGGAGTTCTTTACGCAATGCGCCTCCTAGTCCTTTCGATCCTGGCTCCATGAGCATGATAGATCTCCATCCGCCAGGCATAGTCAAGGACTTTCCCGGCTTCTCAATAGGCGCAGCTCGCCCCCCGCGCCACAAAAGTGGGGATTGGCAGCGGAGCAGCATTTTGTATATGAGGGGCGCATGGGCCGCAGCAGATGGGCCTGGAGCAAACCTGAAGACTTCGGCAGGAATCCCCGAAAGCCCTGAGGCCTTCCTAGTGGCCATAGCTCCGAATGCGTGGGCAAGACGGGGAAGGCTGATGGCATCAACAGCTTGAAGCAGAACAATTTCGACCTTGGCGGGCTGTGTCAAGATCTCAGTGGCTTTCGCTGGAATGGCACGCTCAGCTGAGGCGAAATGTTGGCCCAGAATGGCCTGTGAGTCGGATGCAACGACGCCATCATCTTGTATCAGGGCTGGCACGAGATTGGGCCGCTTGTATTTCCTCCCTGCCTTCATGACACCCCTGAACATCCTGAAAAGGCTATCTGGGCCTTGAGTCTTAGCGTCTTGGAAAATTTGTCTCGATGCCTCGGCGGCATCGTGCTTGGCAAGCCGGGAGATTTGGCGATTGGTAGCGCCGATTTGCAGGCTTAGCAGTCCTAGGTGCATCCCCTGTAAGTGCGTCTCATATGAGACCTCTCTCCGGCCACGGCGCCATGACTGGAAGCAGTCCCGCATCCACGAAAGCCGCACAAGGAGACGCTGCCGGTGGACGTCGCGGCGGAGCTCCCGTCGGTGCTGGATAGCGAGCCATGTGCCATCGGTGGTAATGGGCCGCCTCGCACCCCTTGCAAGCTTAGGGCAGATGAGCGAGAGTCCTCTTTTGATATGCGAATTGATAGAAGCAAGGTGTTCGTCGACACCTGCATCCCACGGGATGGCTGGCAGACTACATAGCATTCTCTGGAGGTCCTGGCGCCCCTGAGGTGTCCGCAGATGTTGGAAGTTCAGTCGCGTCTCTGTAGCTGCCTTCGAGACGCGCTGCTGCATGCAGAACTCAACGGCTATCGGCCTGTGGTCATGCTCAACGAGACCTTCAAAACCCACGACAGGTCCAAGAGATTTGCTGCATTCTCGAAGAGTCTCGGGAAACAAGACGTAGTCAATGCATGATCCCTGACCATTTGGACTGATCCATGTCTCTATCTCTTTGTCTTTTGCATCGAGACAGTCTGAGTGGGATAGCTCGTGTCTGCGGAGAAAACTGCGCAGCATGCTGGCATTGTCTGAGGGCATGCCCTCTGCGCAAGCCAGTCTGGCATTAGCGTCAAGAAGGACGATCGGAACGCAGTTGCATGGAATCATTGAGAACGTGTGGTGGAGGTCGGCCCACCATGCTGTGCGTTCCCCTGCCGGGGGTTTTGGCAGTGAGAGAACTGCAATCCTGAAGCACCCAATTTTGGCTAAGACTAGTAAGCTTCTGGGCTTGCGTACGACAACACTGAACCCCGCAGCATCCCAGTAGAGGGGCTCGCCCCGAAGCTTGCCAATAGGTATCTTCTTTGAAAACCAAATCTGGCATCCTAGTTGGCCTTGGTGCGCATCACTGCCAAGCACATGGAAGTCTTGCAGATGCTGTCTGGAGTCACAACAACAGCGTGTTTCCTGCAGGCCAATGATACTAAACCGCAGTTGCTGAAATTGCCGGCTCAATGATTCTTTCTGTGCTTGGGAAGCCAGCGACAGACAGTTGTATGTACATACCTTGAAATGGAGCGTAGCTTCTCCGGGACAAGGTGGGTCACCAAGCACTTGGGCCAGGGAGGGACCCTTGGTGGGCTTTGTCTCGTCCACAAGCTCGCCACCTTGGCTCAAGGTAGGGATGGAAGGGCACGACCCAATGGCTAACCATAACCAACTGAGAACTCCTTCCGCAGCCGCGTCTGCGAGGGATGTGGGAAGCGAGCTGGTAATACACTGGCAGGCTGCCGCTTTTGCGGCTTTGTCGGCAAGCTCGTTTAATGGATGCTGCTGGTGAGAGTGGATGTGAAGGTAGTGGGGTCGTCTCCCCAAGGCGTCCAAGAGGTGTGACATTGACACGATGGCGTCCGATAGAGCAGTCTGCAATTCTGCCGTCGCAAATCCTTGTGCCAGGTCCCCAGCTGAGGTCGAATCATACCCAATCATAACGGGGATGGGGTGTGCAATCGCGACTGCCAGAGCAAAGCCGATAGCTGATAGCTCAGCTTCGAAACAAGACCTTACTGCCGTGCCTAGTGTGTGAGGAGATCCTTGGATCGGGGCATCGACAGCACAGATGCCAACCCAACACCAGCGGCTGCCTTGTAGGCCTAATGCAATGATCGCCCATCCGGCTCGAGCTCCCTTGCCCTGGTCCGGAAAGAATGAGCCATCAACATACATTTGAAGGGCCTCCAATGGGCGAGTGGGATCAGCCCTGGACAAGGTCTTAACAAAGTCGCCCGAGCATTGAGGCATGTCAGTAATCTGTAGCCAATCCAGATCAAAGACGCCGCGACCGAATGGGGCAAAGACGAAATCAAACATGTCGGCAGTCACCCCGCATTGCAGACTGGCACAACGGCTCAGAGGCGTCCGAGCCGTATGGTCCTCGGCTCCAGGAGCCGCACAATTCAAGCTGGACAATTGGAGGATGTTCGGGGTCTTCAACTGCGTTCACCCGCGGTGAAGCTCCGTCAAGCGGCTTTTGCGGGAGGGTGCGCCTTCCAAATGGTGTGGCTATGGTGGCCCTCCTTAAGACAGCCTTGTGCTGCAGAAGGCTCAAACTTCCCGAAAGAGAAGCTGGCCGAGGTCTCGTACGCGCGGCTTTGCTCGCTGCAGATGCAGTAGGCACCATGAGGGAGTAGGCAACTCCCTGTGACAGCGGAAAAGGAGCAAATGCTGTAGTGTACTGAGATCGTGGCAGCAAATGAAGCGGCGGGGGGGCAGAGTTGGCTATGGCGGCAGTATGGAAGAACTCTGGCTGCAGAGGTGCAGGCATGAGGGCAGTCACAAATTGGTCGTCATCCCTGAAACGAACAAATGCTGTCCCACTAATGCTAATAGCACGCTCGGCCTCAATGACCCTATCCTGCGGAGTGAAGATGCCCGAAGCCCGAAACACTTCCTGGGCTTCCTCGAGGGTCGGCCGATATGGTGAAGCAATGGCAAACTGGAACGGCGGGTGCCGCGCACTCAGCAGCCACAATGAATTGCAGCCATGTTCGAACCTGCCAAAGATGTCAAGTCGACGATTTGCGAGCTCCTGAAAGAACCGTATAAAGGCTCTGTTGTTGCGCTCCGCCAGCTCAGTGCCAAGTGGCCCTTTGACATGTGCGAGGGGGGGAAACGCGACTGGCAGGGACCACAATCGCAGGGATTGCACGCAATGCATCAAATATGTGGCAGGAGTCACAGAGGGTTGCCCGAGCGTATTGATATGCACAAGCTGGAGGTAGTCGCCCATCTCAAGCGGCCGTCGCACCGCGTGAAGGGGCATGCCATTGCAGAGGAATGTCAATTCCTGCTCTTTTTGTGCTTGGGTAAGCAACTGCTCGGCCCACGTGCCCACCGGTGCTTCGATGGAGTACATGCCTCTGCCATTGAGGGTGGTGTCAATGATGACTGCAATGGTGTCCTCCAACCCTCGGGCAAGCACAAACGGCACCATAAAGTTCCCTTCTTCTCTTAGGGGGAAAGCGTGCAACATATGAATGGTACCCGTATCTGGGAGACGTGTCTGACGGGCGTATGTGCCCACTAGCAGCGCCAATGCTTGTTCGGGGCGCGCGGCTGTGGCGAGCTGCGGAGACGTGCGTAGCACCTTGGGTCCATGGACCAGGGTGAAGCTAAGCCTCTCATCTTCCCTAAGGCGCATGAGGGTGGTGGTGCTGGTAGTGCCGCAGCCACCTGCGCCGCAGGAGGGATGCCCTCCCCTGGTGCGCACGGCGATCCATTCGAGATGTTCAATGCTGGCAGGAAGGCTGGTCAGCACTGCTCCCAATTGATCTTGCAGGAATGGCGCTGACTCCCCTTGCAATCGAAGCTGCACTGCCACATCCGTGGTGGTAAAGGGGAGAATGGACTCAAAAATATCTTGGATGTGCATCTCGGGTTCAACTGGCACTGGGAAGACACTCCCGCCGATGGGTCTTAAATCAATCGGCAAGACTCGCCATGGAGCAGTCACATTGGCAGGTGTCAGAACAAGCTGTGGAGAAGCGAGCCCTGGAAGGGGGCTCTGCACCACGTGGATTGCCCTAATAACATCATCCCATGCTGCAGCTTGGGCAACGACGGCGAGCTGGTGCAAAGACCAGCTCATACCCGCTGTTAGTCTTTTCGGATCTTGGTGCCACGACAGAACCGTAAACGGGAAACACGGTGCACCGTTCCTTCCAGTGAGCTGAACGATGGGAAATTGGAGCGTCTCTGCAACGCTCTGCTCAATAGCAAACAGGTCCTCAGGCAAGCACTCGCACGTGGGTTTTGCAGCCGGATTAGCCATTCGTCGTGGGTGCGCCGAAGGTGGCGGGTCGCCCGGCAAGACGGCTTCTCGCCTGCTTTCTGGTATCTGAGAGGTGTTTGCTTGCCTCATCGTCAAGCCAGGGTCTCTTAACCTTACTGCCTCCGTTTCGTCCACTGCAATGGTTACCGGAAGTTCCTGCTCCTGAAGCCCGAACTGGAGGATCACCCATTCAAACTTGGCCAATGGAGGGGTTATTGACCCATGCTGCCGATCTGCCGAGTCGATGAGCGCCTGAGGTGGGCCCTGTCGAAATCTCAACAATGCCGGGATCGGTGCCCCCGCTGCAACGAATGGCTCGAGTTCCCCGAGCTGAAGCGCTGGTGGAATGCAAGCAGTGACGACGTCAGAGCCCTGGCTACGGAGATCGAAAACGACTGCGTAGTGCAGCGCGGGTGCTGTCGTAGGAGAGAGCACAACTTGCGGAATTGGGTGGCCATGGAGGGGCCGTGTAATGAACTGGATCGAACGCACTGGAAAGAGCGCTGACCCAGCTGCGTCCGCTGCGAAATCTCCTAGCACCCAGTCCGCCCCGCAAGCGCGCACTCTTGGTCGCGCCCCTGGCTCAAAGACTGTATAACGGCCACGCCCTTGTGGGTCGATCTGTGGACGGAGCTCCAAGATGATCCTTTCAAGCGGAAAGTAAAGCGCTGGCCCGTCGAGATCAGGCGGAAAAACAGTGGCCCGCGCAGCCCTGATGAATGCGATCTCAGTGGGACGTAGTGGCGCCTGTGGGGGCCGCGCAGAAGAAGAGCCGGGCGGCGTAAGCACCGGCCGGCGGGGTAGCGCCACCTTGCTCTGAGTGAGTCCATGCGGGGCCTGCTTAAGTGACTGGTCCCTGAGTCGGTTCACAGGCTCTCTGGGATCCTTGAGCCGACGTCCGTCTCGCAATGAAGGTGTGCATGTCTTCGTCAGCATTGCCGATTCATCATCCTCTTCTGCTTCATGCAAGGCTGAAAGAAAATCAGGAAGGGCAGGCGTGACCTCATGCAGCCGCTCACCATCAGGTAGTTGCAAGCTGAAGGGTCCGGGCGGCAGTCGGTTCTGAGGGCACTGTGCAGTGCATCGATCACAAGCCTGCCGTTGACCGCTGTTCGCCTGAAAGGCGACTGTGCAAACACGGCCTTGCAATGGTCGGAAATCCACGGGGATGAGTGGCATCACCAAGGGATCCGATCTTTGTGCAACTACAAATTGTGCTGCAGGAAAACCTCCAAGCCTGTTTTTCAACAAACGAATGGAGCGCAATCCGGGATACTCTGCAAGCAAATCGAAGACAATCTCATCGAAAGAGCCGGACCCGGGTAGCGGCCGCACCTTAGCATGATCCGCGGTACTGAACACAGCATATCTATTATACTGCGAACCTGTCGGGTCTGCGCCTGTTGCTCTGCAACCTTGATGCCACTGAAAGGTGGCCAAGGGTTGGCATCTTACCTCAGGGTGGTTGAGGTGTGCAGGGTAGACTTCGACTTGAGTGACCATCAGCCGACGAAGGCTATCATCCTCAACAGCCGAGGTGGGGCTGATTGGTGCTTGGACATCGTCCAGAGATGTAGTGCCAAGGCTCGACAGGGAACCGACCTTGAAGCACTGTACGTCAACAGACTTGTGATGGGCTCTGGTGTCAAGGCTCGACAGGGAACCGTCCTTGAAACACCGTTGAACAACCTCCGTCTGGCAACTTGCCGTCTCGGAGGCAAATGGGCGGCGATGAGCCTTTTCAGCAATAGCTAATGCAGCCAGTCCCAAGGCCATGTCACTTTGCTGTGGGCACCGCTGTATCCGGGCGATCTCCCTCGCCCAGGCATTGTAAAACTTGAAAGCCCCGCTGAATGTAACCCTGAGTGGCAAAGGGAACGATGACGAGTGCATGTTGGTGGCATGCCCTGTAAAGGAAGGGATTGCTGTCCGAAGGGCCTGAGAGGCCTCGCTCGTGTCCGACTTACATCTATGTACACAGGCATCTACATGCCATTCCTCAGCTGTGACCGTATCTCGAAAAGCACAGCTGTTTGGGGGCCCATTGGCTGCATCAGTGGCATCAACTGTCCGAGTGCCATGAGGCCAGTTGGAACACCGGTAAGCCAGCGAACCCCCGTTTTCGCTGGCCTCTCGAAGATCGCAACCACTCAGAAATGTACTGTTTGTCCAGAGTCTGGGGTCAACGTCCTCGAACGGGTTCTCCGGGACTGGACAGTCCAGGAGAGCAACTTCCGTAGCCAGGCAAAGCGCTAAGAGCGGTGCCTGAAATTCCACTACACAATCCGCCTCACTCACCACAGAAGAAATAATCCTCCGGGGACAAGTATCCGGCCCAATAACATCTCGTAAGCAAGCTATTGGGCCTTGCCAGGGGGCGTCTCCTTGGCCGTCTCCATGGGCTCCCTGCTGGCATCCTGCTTGGGCTGCGACTGCTGCGATGAAAGCGCCGAGAATCCGTGAGCGCCCTGCCCACCCTTGGTGCGCCTTGGCGTGCGCTCCCTGTACTCTTGCGCCTGTGTGTGCGCAGCCTCTGTCGTGGAAGCGAGTGCAGCCATGAGGGCATTTTCCCTCTCGGTGGCAGCCTCCGCTGCCGTTTGCCTGGCGGCATCCTCGCTGACATCCTGCATCACCTCGGTCTCCTGTGCCTCGAGCTGCTCCTCGTCGTCGGAGGCAACATTGATGGGTGCTCCCGATGCAACCTGCATGGCCTTTGATGCAGCCTGCAACTGCTGTTCCCATTTGTCCTCTGCCTCCGCATAGGCTTGCATGGAGGCATTCTTCTTTTGAACCTGCTGTGTCAACAGGTCCGTGAGCTTCTGCAAGTAGAGGTGCCATTCTTGTAGGAACTGTGCGCGTGACTTGCGCACGTTCGATAGCTCGACCTTTGCCTGACCTTGTTGGTGGACGAGCTTGTGCATCGCCCTTGCCTCGATCTTGTGATTCGATGCCATATGCGTCTCCAGAAGGGCCTGTACTCCAAGTGGCAACCAGGTCCACGAAATCCTTGGATTTCTCTGCATGGTCCCCTGGCGGCGCCTGACTTGGGAGGGCCGGCGAAGAGCCCTGTGGAGCCGTAGGGAGGAGGTTCAAGAGCTGCTGTGCATTGGCTGGCTCCTGCGGCGGTGCATCCTTGCCCTGCACGGGCTTTCCGGTTCCCTTGCCCTTGGGCTGACCTTTGGGATTGCCCTTGGGCTTGCCTTTGTTCGGCCATCCTCGTTGTCTTGGGGTAGATGGCTGCCATCCACCATGTCCACGGCCTCGAGGTGACCGTGGCCTCTGCCACGGTTGCTGCCTCCGGTTCCTTGGTGAAGACGGCGTAGCATCCGCTGTATACTGGCTCTGATCCCACGTCCTGCCGCATCCCTGACAGAAAGTGGCTGTAGCCTTGCACGTCTGGCCACAGCTGCAGTGCCACGGCTGAGGCATTGCTCCTGAGCCGAGCTGTTGCTGCACTTGGTCCACTAGTGTGCTCCTGGAATGATGAGTGGCTAGCGCGGCCACTGCACGATCCAGCTCCACACGAGGAGCGGGCACACCACTCAACCAACTTCGTAGGAGGGTGCGCCCCAGAGTGCGCTTGCGTCGCTGGCGCCGGTGCCAGCTGGGTTCTAAAACCCTGATCGCCGGAGGGCGACGACGCTGTGTAAAGCGAGCCACTGAGACTGCAGTGCTCGAAACAAAAAGTCCAGAAGAATATGGTCAGCTTGCGCCCCAGCGGCAAGCTCATAAACACCAGACTGAAATCGAAAAAGGACCAAAGTCCCTCCAGACGCCTAGGCGTGGAGTAAAGCCAGGCCAGCCTCGCAAAGCGTACAGCTGGTAGGCACGTTGTTTGCCACTGACCGGAGGTCTCGGTGGCCTGCCGTACGCGGGCACTCCTGTGCCGCGCTAGGGTTCCAGCTCCGAGCGAGGGGACCTAAAAAGGAAACTACCCTCGGCTCGAGCTTAAACGCCTGGTTTAGGGGTTTAGGGTTTAGGGCTTAGCTTGGAGGATTGCTCAAACCCCGAAGCCCTGCACACTGAATTTTGCCTTGAACCTCTGAGCCCGAAGACTGTAGGCATCTGCAAGTACTTCGTCGAGCGCATCAATCCGTACGCAGCAGGAGCTGCAAACGCAGCTTCCCAGATGATTCTCTGCCAGCTGGCGGCCATAGACGAGGTCAGGTACCAAAACTGCATCGAGCAGTTCGTTTGCCCAGTCAATGCTGGCACGCAGGCCGAGGCGGACACAATAACACCGTTCCCGCAGAAAGGTAGTTTTTGGTTTTGCGGAGGGTTCAGGGGGAAAGAGTTTTGGTTTCGCTTCAGATGTTGCTTGGTTTCGGGATGCTTGTGAAGTTTTCGATGGTGGCCCTGTCAACGAGAGTGGCGACTTTTCTATGCGTTAACCCTGAATCATTAGTATCACTATTCCTTGGGACCCCAGAATCCCTAGACCCCACACCCCAAACCCTTGAACCCTAAACCTTAAACCCTAAAGCTTAAATTCCTAAACCCTAGACCCAACTTGCAAGCATATCTGGGCTTTGAGCCATAAAGCTCTCCCCATGCAGCTCCCGAGGACGACTGAGCTGGCCCTCTACCCACTGGATTGCCTGAAGACTCTTGGAGATATACGGCTTAGGGTTTAGGGTTCGAGAAAGAGGGCCTTAACAGTCAGAATAGGGCATGGGGGCACATTATAACCCCAAACCCTAAACCCTAAGCCCGTAACCCCTAAACGTGAGAAGGAGCCCTTATGGACCACTTTAAACAACCCTGACATCCTTTTTTGGTGGGTTCTTAATTTAAACTCTAACATGGAGTTCAATAAAAGTAGGTTTTGGTAAGGTTGATGATATAAATCCTGCATCATCATATACTGACCCTAAACTCGGGGAATTATGGTATACTCCTTATTATGGGTAATGCAGGGTTTATATCATCAACCGCAGGTCAAGGTAGTGCTTCTGCATTAGCAGCCCTGGGCAACTCGCTCTCGGGCGCTTCGGTCTCCGGGATCCTGGTCATTGGGGGCGGGGGTAGGGTTTAGGAGTTTAGGGTTTAGGGTTAAGGGTTTAGGATCAACATCCTGGTCATGGTCGAGGGGGGTAGGGTTTAAGGTTTGGGGTTTAGGGTTAAGGAGAAAGCTTGGAGAATTCAGTCTGGATATCGCCCGGGTTGAAGAGCGACAGTTTCAGTGCGTCAGGTTGGAGGATCCTGAACCCGACGTCTGAGGTTGGTAGGCTCGGGTTCATGGTTTCTCTTCGCCGATGCAAGCAACGTCTCGAATTTTGGCCGGCCACATGAGGCAAGCACAGTACGGATTCAGGGCATGTTCCGCACGATCTTCCGCATTCTGTCGACACCGTGAGCTGCAAATTTCGATTCCGAGCTTGGGCGCTCAACCCTCACTGACTTTACACCCCAAGCCCTGAAGCTTGGTCCTCGAGCCATGTAAACCAAACCAGTAGAGCCGCAAAGCCTTAACTCGTACATGCAAAGTTGATGCCCGATCACTGATCCAGAGCCCTGAATCCGTCCAGTTGGATGAACAAGAAGATGAGGACATGTTGGCACGCCCAAAAGCTTGTCCTAAACTCTGAACCCTAGGCTTCAACTATCTCAAAACCGCACCTTGAATCCCGCACTCTCAGCCCTATCCTAAACGCTGCGGTTTGTCGAGAATCGAGTCCCAGAGCCCGAACCTTTGAGGACTCGCCGCCAGTGCTGCCGAACAGCTGCGGCCGGTGGGCTACGGCCAGAGACCGAGCAGACGGGTGCAGAAGGGTTTGGGGTATTAGGATGTTGGGATAGCTATATATATATATATATATATATATATATATATATATATAGATATATATATATATAGATATATATAGATATATATAGATATATAGATAGATATAGATAGCTATCTCTATCTATATATATATATAGATATATATAGATATATATAGATATATAGATAGATATAGATAGCTATCTCTATCTGGCCATAAGGAACTGTTTTCTTATAGTTTGAAGGACCTGTTGTGAGGAATTGCAGACACCGTGAGTGCTGAAGTCAAAGCCGGGCTCTACCCAGTACACGGAAGACACTGAAGTGATCCTCTAACTTTCAAGCTGCAAAAGGTTTAGGGGTTTGGGGTGCAGGCTGCAAGGTTACGGCTCGGGGACACAAGCCAGCAACTGCTGGGAAACAGTGAGCCGAAAAAGAAGAACACGAGCTTACCAAACGACGGATCCCGAATCTAATGGTTCTGGAAATCCTAAGAGCTCAATGCAAAACTTAATACCATGAGCCTTTAAAGGCCTAACAGAGAAGCCTAAAGCTGTTCCTTTGGTTTCTCATTATAGCTATTTATAGCATTTCCCCAACGCCCTATTCTAAAACCCTAAAGCCCTGTATTATTGCTGCTCCTTCCCATGCCCTAGACCCTGAGCCCTAAACCCTAAAACCCTATGTAATCCCTAAAGCCCTACATTATGTTATTATTGCTCCTTCCCATGCCTTGCAAACCCTAAAGCCCTATGTTATTACTGCTCCTTCCCATGCCTTATAAACCCTAAAGCCCTATATTATTTCCGTTCCTTCCCATGCCCTAAACCATAAACCCTAAAGCCCTATATTATTTCCGTTCCTTCCCATGCCCTAAACCATAAACCCTAAAACCCTAAACCCTGAGGCTGTTCCTTCCCATGCCCTTGAGGCTTTATCGCGGCTGCAGTGTGGCCCTCGCTGGCCAGGGGCCCCGGGCTTCGTAGCTTTTCCTTTTTGGGTTTAGGGCTCGTGGCCCTCTGATACTTTTGGTGTAGGGTTTAGGGTTTAGGGTTTAATACCAAGAGGGTCCATATACACTGCTATTATGGAATTCGGTCTCCCAAAACCATGACTAGAAGGGTTTTTGGGGATCTAGTTCCACAATGGCAGTGTGTGTGTGGACCCGCTGGGATATGGAGGGTTCTATTAATTGCTGTTTATATAGCGCACCTTTAGTAAGCCTGAGTCTTTCTTAAAGCAGCAGCCATGAAGTTCGGACTTATTTCTTGTGATATCCGTTTGATGAACTAGAGGCATGTAGGGGTTCTCCACAGTACACATTCCTAATCCCCTTCAGTACACATTCTTAGTTTGTATGCTTCTACTCTGGTTTAAGGTTGAGGGTCTTGAGTTTCAGAGTCGAGGCTCGCGGCAGGATCATGGTTGAGGGTTCTTGGAGGTTCATTGGCAATTATAAGTCGGGTTACAAGCCCCCTAATAGGAGGTATAAGTATAGTTACCCTACTTATAACCCCCCCCCCCCCACGAACCCTAAACCCTATACCCTTATAGAATCCCTATAGATCCCTTTAAACGGGCCCTTAAAGGAAGCCCTTGTTATAACACCCCATGAACCTCCCAGTTTCTGGGTCGAATTCGGATTCAGGGCTTCCGGCTTTGGGTCCAGGGGTTTAGGGTTTAGGGTTTAGGGTTTAGGGTTTAGGGTTTCGGGTTTCGGGTTTAGGGTTTAGGGTTTGGGGTTTAGGGTTTTCTACAGTGCCACGGCTGCCCCCCCCAGGTCATGTGTCCGCAGGGGGGGCGCCGTCTTTGCATTTGATAGCCCACCCCAAACCGCCCAAATTTTTACCTTTCACGGGTTTAGGGTTTTTTTATTCGAAAAACCCCGGGGACTATTCTTCCATACCCCCTCCCCGAAGGTAATAAAAGTTGTATGTCGGCGAACCGCCAATCGCGGATTCGAGCAGGCGCGAACGCAATTGTGTTGTGGTCGCTGGGAGTGACATGAAATCTAACCTGCTGCCAGCCTACCCACTGTGTAATTTATCCAGCCGTTATGCATGTGTAGTTAGCGCTCACGTAGACGAAGCTCCACGTTATTAGTACGTCGATGCTAAATCCTAAATTTGCTGTGGCGATCATACCGGTGATGGTCCGATTCGGAGGAAATGGCATTGATGTGATACCTGGGCAGTTACTGGTCCGGTTGCAGCAGCGAACACCAGCCAGTCGAGATCCGATGTTGCACACGGGGGGTGGGGGGGCGGCCAAATAATGTGTATTTTGCAGCAAATCCATGGCGTCGTTTTACTTTGAAGTTAATTAAGTATGTTTAATTTGAGCCATACCACTTAAGTTCTTGGTGGTTCGTATCAATGTCGTGATGTGTTCGGGGCCTAAGAACAGAAACATCTGAATATGTTTGAAGCAATGTGACTCCAGAAAGGTGGAGCAGAAAGTGAAAGGATGAGGCACCAGCAACGATTCCTCATCACGCAGATGAGGAGCTTGCAGATTGGACGGTCATCGCAAAGCGATCAGAAAGCTGATGGTGCTATCATAAAGCGACGTCGTTACGGAGTTGGCAGCCTTGTTGGTGAATGGTTTTCAGCTTCTCGGTCATCGCAAAGAAACTTGACAGCTGTGGTTGCTATCGTGAAACGAAGGCGTGACCGCAGCCGCAACGGTTTCGTGATGTATCGTTGGAGGCGTGCTTGCCAGTGTGCTACGGCCAAGGGATTCTTGATCAGTTGCTGGATGCGCTGTCAGTAGATGCTATATGTACTGAACTTTCATAGGGCAGGAGTCAGTTGCGACGGAGCAGAACCGCCCTGCGCAGCGGGCGAAGGTAGATCAATATCTCACCTAGAGCCGGAAGGTAGCCTCATGATGCGACTTCGCTTTAGCGGCATGTCATAGGGACAACGTCGTTCTATGTTTCGCAGGCGGAGGGTGGGGGGGGGGGGCAGGGCGGGCATAAAATTGGAAGAGCCAGCACCTCACAGCCATCGACGACAGGTTTAAAACATGTGTTGTATTTTTGACCAAGGGCACTTTACGAACATGTGTTGGTTGTAGCAATGGACCGGTTGAGATAGTAGCTGAAGCAACGTGAATCGACAAAGAGCTGAAAGTAAAAACATGAAGCAGCAGGAGGGATTTCCGATCACGCAGATTTTGAGCCTGCAGACTGGACGGTCATCGTAAAGAAACTAGACAGCTGCTGTTGCTGTCGTAAAGCGATATCGACATGGGATCTTTCAGCTGCTATGAGACAAACGCATTTGCAACCGGGCGGGGGGGGGGGGGCAGGCCGGGCAGAAAATTGGCAGAGCCAGCACCTCACAGCCATCGACGACAGCTTTAAAACATGTGTTGTTTTCTTTACCAGGGGCACTTTAAGAACGGTGTTGGTTCTAGCAATGGATCGGTGAAGATAGTAGTTGAACAAAGGTGAATCAAGAAAGAGCAGAAAGTGCACTTGAAGCGGCAGGAAGGATCCCCGATCACGCAGATGATGAGCTTGCAGACTGGACGGTCATCGCAAAGAAATTAGAAAGCTGCTGTTGCTGTCATAAAGCGATATCGTCATGGGGTCTTTCAGCTGCTGTGAGACAGAATTTTTTGCAATCGAGGGCTTGGACTGGGAACTGTTTTGACAGGCTGAGCTATTCGCAATCGTGGCGCAGTTTGCAGAAAAATAGCAGTTTGGAACACCAACCATGACGGTCAGCCCCTCGGACAGCAACTACGGTTCGTGCTGCCAACGTCTGGCTTCAGGTGGCCGCTGAGTTCCACTGACTCCAGGTGCGAGGTGGGTTCGTTACATAGAACAGCGTCAGGCAGCTTTAAGCTCGCCGAGGCTGGAGTGGCCATCCCATGCAAGGCTTGTCGCAGACACGGAGTGCCGGTTGCTGATTCCCTTGCTGAAGAGGAGCACGGCTCGACAGTCATGAAGCAGAAGGTCCGTGCTGGTTGGAGATTAGAACGTGGCAACAGCATTCGTGTCTTTGCGTGGTAGGCAGCTGTCGGTACCAGGTAGCCACGGGTGACCAATGAGGCAGCGTGAGGAAATCCTCATCCGCTGGCAAAGAGGTCAACTCGAGGACAAGGAAAAATGGACCTGCACGGAGTGGCGTTCCTGTGCTGCACGGTGCCATTGGATTGATTCGTGAGCAGTGCATACGTTCACAAGAAACCTCACCGCCGTCCGGCACGGGTACGTTGTACGTAGCCGGCTGCAATTTTCTAGTGCCTGGCGTGCTGCCTCGCTTGGTCTGGTTACTGCCGGGAAAGCTTATCACCGCGCTGCAGAAATCTGGCTCCAAGCATCGTGTTTAGTCCTTCGCTCTGAGCATCATGGGACGTCGCGGAATCGCGAAGGGCGGAAGCAAGGGGGCCGGCAAGGCCGGCGAGCAACCCAAAGAGTCGCAGTACGTCAAGCGTGTGGACTTGTACAAGTTCTTGGGCAAGTGGATGTTGCGTTCCTATCCGGACGAAAGGGGAAGGCCTCTCATGTTGGGCGCGAAAAAGTCCACTGCACAAGCGGCGCTGGAACCCGAAGCCTTGAGGGCCATTCTGGATGCTGACTGCTGCGAGCTACTCCGACGCCCCACCATGGGGCTCAACCTCGCGGCCGCTTCCATAGACTGTGCGGCTTTGCTCGGGCCGGTGCTGCAGGAGAAGATGGACAGTCTGTTGCCGTAACTGCTATCAACCAACGAAGCATGGTTGAACCCGGAACTTGCCCAACTTTCGCTCTGCTATCAACCAACGAAGCATGGTTGAACCCAAAACTTGCCCAACTTTCGCTCTGCTATCAACCAACGAAGCATGGTTGAACCCAAAACTTGCTCAACTTTCGCTCTGGTATCAACCACGAAGCATAGTTGAACCCAAAACTTGCCAACTTTCGCTCTGCTATCAACCAACGAAGCATGGTTGAACCCAAAACTTGCTCAACTTTCGCTCTGGTATCAACCAGCGAAGCATAGTTGAACCCAAAACTTGCTCAACTTTCGCTCACTGCCCACAACAGTTGAGGCTGCGGTCACGCCATCGCTTTACGACAGCAAGCAGAGCTGTTACATGTCATGACTTGAATCTCCTCACAAGTTCATTGCCAAGCAGCATTACTCATCCAAGCACTTTCAAAGACCTTGCCAAAAGCTGAGGCTGTGGTCACGCCTTACAAAACTAAAAGCATTAACATAAACTCAAGGGTTGTACGCAATCGTGGCGCAGTCGGCATACCACCATTGACAGGATGAAAGGGAAAGCATTGCGGTCGCACCCTCGGACAGCAGTAACGGTGTGTGCTCTTTTCTTTGCAACTCGTGCGGTCAGACGCTTCTCTGGCCCAACCCAACTTTTTTGTGGCGGAAGTGGACGACGACGTCGCAAGAGCCTCGAGCTTCTGTGGTTCTTGCACGGAAGTCTTTGCAGCCGAGGCCTTGGAATGGAACACTATCCGGCAGGCCAGGCCGGTCGCAATCGTGGAGCAGTCTGCATGACAGCATTGACAGGATGAAACGGGAACCATTGCGGTCGCACCCTCGGACAGCAGTAACAGTGTGTGCTCTTCTCTTGTCAACTCCGACTCTGCTTGCTGTCCTTGCAATCGCACGCAACCTGTTGCATGGCCGTCAGAAGTTTGAGACGGATGCCGCAGCCGGAGCTGCTGTCCCTAGCTCTCTCGCGCGTCGACCGGGTTTCCTCTGCGCCATGGCTGTGCCTCCGCCGGCTGATCCCATCGAGCCTGGACGCGGGTGGGCCTTGCGCCTCAAATGGAACCCCTTCTGTTTCGACGGAGGTCATCCTTGTGTCGGAGGGCTTGACAGCCCGTGCGCCTGTGGACCTGCCGGCGGCGCCCTCCCTGCTGTGGACGCGGAGTCGCAACAATGCCACTTTTGCGACTTTCCCATTCTGCAGGCTCTCTATGGCGACCGGCAGGACGGCGTCCTGACCCACTTGCTCCTGGCTCTCGACGACCCTGGCCGGCAGGCGGCGCTGGCGCGCATCGAGGAAGCTGTGGGCGTTGCCGCCCGCTCCGACATGGAGGCGCGCTGCGCGCGGGCCTGGCGCCGCCGGGACCCGGCGCGCCCGCGGCGTGGGCCTCGCGGACCGTATCACCGCGGCGTGGCGTGCCATACGCCGGAGTCGCCAGTGCCGGAGCGCTATCGCGGCGTTCCGCTGCCCATGCGGCGGTCCGCGCTCACGACATCCTGGCTCTATCGAGCTCAAAAGGAGCGGGATGAGGCAGACGCATGGGAAGGCGTGCTGGTGAAGAACGAGACAGGCGATGCCATGCCGATGTGAGTTGGACATTGTAGACCGGCGAGGACCAGTGGCCGGGTAACCAAGCACAGCGGGTACAGACCCCGGCCCTGTCCCGGACGGCGACAGCGGAGTGCGTATGGCTCGCAAAGGATAGCGAGAGTCCGGGGAGACAATCAGTAGTACTGAAATTAATCGAAGGAGAAACCAAGCAACAGTGGCGCAGCCTCCAATGCAGTAGTGTAGCATCGTTGGTATGGTACTCCCTGAACACTGTAAGTCGAGACGCGTATCTTCGACATCGGACTGGGAAGCAACCCCGCTTGGACGATAGCAAGGATCGATTTTGCGAGACATGTGCACTCCGTGGAAGCGAGCGCAGATGTGCACACGCACGTTACTTCCGCACGACTGTGCTGCGCAGAAGAGTGAAAACATGTGTGCAAGGTTCACAACGCAGTCAATGAAGGTGGTTAGACCTTTCGTTTCCTGACTCGACTCTGCTTTCGCTGGAGTCCTGGCAACCGAGGCTCTCGAAGGCAGCCGTTTTGGCAGGCTGGGCTGTTCATAATCATGCCGCAATTTGCATAACACCATGTGCAGGATGGAATAAACCATTGCGGTCGGACACTCGGACAGCGGTAAGAGAGTGTGCTCTTCTCCTATCCAACTCTTGCGGTCAACCCGTCTCTGGCCTAACGTTTTATGTCATTCAACTCTTTCGTTCTCGGCTGCTGTGGTTGGACTCTTCTCTTGCCCAACTTTTGTGGATCGACCCTTTCGTTTTCATACTTCCGCGGCTAGACTCTTCTATTGCCCGACTTACGGGGTTAGACTCTGGACACACGTCACGGGCGGGAGCGTTTTTGATCCAACATCAATCGGTGGGGCGAGCGTGGATGTCGCACAACTTAAAACTATTATCGCCGAAGATTATAGAAAACTATCAGCATTAACATAAACTCAAGTTGTGAGTCCACAGTTGTGGTTTTAGGACCACCCTCAAACCTTCACTGCACAGACATGAGGGGCATGACAGGAACAGGCGCCTCACCGTTTTGGTTTTAGGACCACCCCCAAACCCTCACTGCAACAGACGGGAAGGTCATGACAGGAACGGGAGCCCCGCTGTTTTGGTTTTAGGATCACCCTCAATCAGACACGTTGATCAGGACAGGAACGGGCGCCCCGCCGTTTTGGTTTCAGGACCACCCTGAATCCCTCACTGCACGGACATAAAAGTCATGCAGCATCTGTGGATGGACTCTTTCGTTTTGCGGAGTCAGCGACCTCTTCGCAGAAGCCTCGAGATTCTAACATTGCAGTCGGACCCTCGGATAGTAAAAACTCTTCTCTTGTCCAACTCTTATCTGGTTAGACTCTATGCTCGGTGAAGACGACGCGAGGCACACGATCTCCGCTGCCATCACCCCTGCCGAGTTGTACGGCGCAGTGGCCTCGGTCCGCCGGGGCGGCCAGAGTCGGCGGCCAGACCGCAGTGTCGGGCGACGTGGGAATAGTTCCAGTCCTTCCGTCAGCAATGTACTGCTGATCGCTTCGGCATTACAGTCCTCGCCCGCTCGCGAAGAAAAGTCCGACTCTGCTTGCTGTCTTTGCAACCGCACGCAACCTGTTGCATGGCCGTCAAAACTTTGACACGGATGCCGCAGCCGCAGCTGCTGTCCCTAGCTCTCTCGCGCGTCGACCGGGTTTCTTCTTCGCCATGGCTGTGCCTCCGCCGGCTGATCCCATCGATCCTGGACGCGGATGGGCCTTGCGGCTCAAATGGAACCCCTTCTGTTTCGATGGAGGTCATCCTTGCCTCGGACGCCTTGACAGCCCGTGCGCCTGCGGACCTGCCGGCGGCGCCCTCCCGGCTGTGGACGCCGAGTCGCAACAATGCAACTTTTGCGACTTTCCCATTCTGCAGACTCTCTACGGCGACCGGCAGGACGGCGTCCTGACCCACTTGCTCCTGGCTCTCGACGACCCTGGCCGGCGGGCGGCGCTGGCGCGCATCGAGGACGCTGTGGGCGTTGCCGCCCGCTCCGACATGGAGGCGCGCTGCGCGCGGGCCTGGCGCCGCCGGGACCCGGCGCGCCCGCGGCGTGGGCCTCACGGACCGTATCACCGCGGCGTGGACTAGGATGGCTACAAGACTGTCGCTGCAACAGGCTGCTGCCGGCCCTGACTCCGGGGTCCCGTCTGAGCAGTAGATCCTAGGGACGCGCGCTTGTCTTGCGAGGTCTGAGTAGAAATGTCTCTGGACGCCGCGACAGATACCAGCTGTGCAGCGCGTTTTCCCGTGTGTCTCACCGTCCGACTTCAGCGCTGCTCGTGAAAGAAGTGCATGCACTCCCATGCACTCGGCCTGACCGGCTCCAGGTATAACGGACTTGGATGTGCCCTACTTGGATAGGTGAGCTTTTGCAAGCTTTTCCGACTCAGACGCCCAATACCAACTCGCTGGCCGCCAAGAACGGCGAATGGGGAGCCTGGCCGTGAAGCGCTGCAGGAATGGAAACCGTTTTCGCAGGCTGGGCTGCTCGCAATCGTGGCGCAGTTTGTATAACAGTATTGGCAGGATGGAACGGAAACCTTTGCGGTCGCACCCTCGGACAGCAGTAACGGTGTGTGCTCTTTTCTTCCCAACTCCTGCAGTCAGACGCTTCTCTGGCCCATTTTTTTTTTGTGGCGGAAGTGGACGACGACGCCGCAAGAGCCTGGGGCTTCTGTGGTTCTTGCACGGAAGTCTTTGCAGCCGAGGCCTTCGAATGGAACACCATCTGGCAGGCTAGGCTGGTCGCAGTCGCGGAGCAGTCCGCATGACACCATCGACAGGATGAAACGGGAACCATCGCGGTCGCACCCTCGGACAGCAGTAACGGTGTCTGCTCTTATCTTGTCAACTCTTGCGGTCAGACTCTTCTCTGACAGGACTTTATGTGGTTAGACTCTATATCCGCGTCGATATATTGGGAGTCAGGCACGGATGCATGCAGATGCGGATTTTGGCTGGAAACAGCTGCAGCCGCTCGATAGGTGAGACTTTACTGGCATGGCAGACTCTTCCATTGCCGTACCTGTGGGGTTAGACTCTGGACAGACGTCACGGGCGGGAACGTTTTTGATCCAACATAAATCGGTGGGGCGTGCATGGATGTCGTACAGCCTGAAACAATTATCGCCGAACGTCCTACAACAGTAAAAGCGTTAACATAAACTAAAGTCGTGAACTCACCGTTTCGGTTTTAGGACCACCTTCAACATCTCACTGCACGGACAGGAGGGGCATGACAGGAACAGGCGCCCCACCGTTGTGGTTTTAGGACCGCTCAACCTTTGTGGATGGACCCGCTCGTTTGCGTACTTCTGCGACTATACTCTTCTCTTGCGCGACTTGCGTGGTTAGGCTCTTCTCTGTCCCCACGGTGCAAATGCAAGCAGTCGCTGCAGCACCAGGGGCGCGGCAGCAACATTCCTCTGTTTGCGCGGCAGGTACCCGTCGTGCGCCAAAAGGACGGCACAGACAAGGCCCGGGTTGCTTGGGCGGATGTCGGACTGTGTGCATATAACGGATGGCCCGCGAGCACAGTGAGGTGCCTCTGCGTAGTGCATGCTTCATGTCCGCATCGACATGTTGGAGGTCAGCCACAGATGCGTGCAAGGTGGCACTTTCGGCTGAAAGCAGCTGCAGCCGCTCGGTTAGTCAGACTCCGCGGACATGGCGCCCAAGCCGGCGCAAGAGAACAAGGCAGATCTGTGGAACCCTGCCGGCTTCGACATGCCCGAAGGGGTACTGCTCGCACACATGAGGTTGCCACCTGCACGCAGAAGGGACTTGGCGACCATGGGCGGGGACGTTTGGGAGCGCCGCCTGACGGTGCCCCCCGACGGCTTGTGCATGCTGTACACATTTCTGGCAGCATGCGATCCCGCGACGTGGAGTCGACTACACAGAAGCGAGTTGGGCTTCATCGAGGACGTCGTGGCCGAGCAGAATTACAAGGAGGCTGCGGAGAACATATTCATGCACATCCTGATGCTGCTCCGCACACAAGACAAACACAGGCTGGCAGCTCGTCTCGAAGCCGGAGGACATCCAGGCCAGGAAACGGAATGAACTTGCATACTGGTCGACTAGGAACCCGCTGCCTGTGTAATGTCTATAAGGCTGCAAGGGTGACGCATTTTTTTCATACTACCTACTTGTCAGGCGACCAGGAACTCGGCGCCTACAGCGAAGCCTTTGGATGCGCTATATTGGTGACGTCGACAGACCCTGAGGCTTTTCCTGTGATTCACGGGCAAGGCCCGGTCGGTTTCGAGGTGGAGCACTGCCTGACTGTCGACGGCGCCGGTCACGGAGCCGGGCATTTCGAGCTTGTGCGCAGCTGGCTTCCGGCGGATTGGCTTCAACGAAGGGGCTTTCCGGCGGTCGGTGCACAGCTGCGAGATCGCAAACGAGCTGCACCTGCAGAAGCCTCCAGCGACGAAAGGTCCCCTGAAGCAGCCGTTGGCCAACTTGAATCAAAATGCACATTTTATATAAAGAATTGAACAAGGCAAAATCAGCAGCGATTCTCCAGATTTTTGGAGGGCAGGGAAGAGTTTAGTGGAGCCACACGAAAAGAACGGCCCTGTTTTGCTGCAGAATGTGGCCTTGACCGCTTTGGGCCCACATGGACACCGGATGGTTTAGTGGCGGCACACATAAAGAACGGCCCTGTTTTGCTGCAGAATGTGGCCTCGACCCCTTTGGGCACACACGAGCAGTCGAGGGTCCATTTTTCGATCCTAAGCTCAGGGACGGTTCCGAGCCCTGGACCGAGGACCCGAGCAAAAGTTCCGGGCCCTGGACGGAGGACCCGAGCAAAAGTCCAACTGGACGGAGGACCCGAGCAAAAGTCCAACGGTTTAGGGTAATTATTCTTACTATTGTACTCCTCTAGGTGGTACCTTCTCTGAGTAGTACTGGGCTCGAAATGCAGATGGAGGCCCCTTGCATTTCTCGCTTTATTGTAGGATCTACCTTGGGCAGGACGACGCGCACCAGGTGCGCGTTTGGTTTAGGGTTTAGGGTTTAGGGTTTACGCAAGGCACAGCAGTCGTTGCCACCCCGCTTGGGCGCCCAATTCCGATGAGAGTTGTTTCGGTTTCGGAGTGCGCATGAGAGCTTCGGAGACTGGGGCCTTGGGTCGGCCGCTCCAGTTTTTCTTTTCCCACCCGCGCCCATAAAGGGCGGCTCCCACCCTTAACCAGCTCCGCCTTTTAGGGTTTAGTTTCCTAAACTCTTTTTTTCTTTCGGAGGGTATTTTCTTTCGCAAGGTACGAGAAGCGAGTTCTGCAGCAATGCATGCGGTCGTATAAGACGCGAGTGCTGCAGCAATGCATGCATTCTAAGGGTGAGTATCTTAAATTTTTTTGTTTGAGGGTACGTGACGGCTGGCTTACAGGAGCCAGAAGGCTATGCTAAAGCATAGAAATTACGATTTGTCCGAGGTTAAACCAACAACCCACGACGTGGAAAGCCCTGCCGCTATGACTGGGCACATGGTCTTTTCAACTTTCGGTGCCACCCGGCTCAGGTGCCGGCAAAGGAAGCGACGGCAGATCATGACCGTAGCGTAACTGTCTGTGCTTGGGTCACGACTGGCTGCGGCTCTTTGAAGATACAGGAATCTTGCTCCTAACCGTGTGGAAAACTGGAGCCCCCTTAAGTTCGAGCCAGTCGCTTGAACTTGAGAAAAGCGTTCTGACCCAAACTATCCAGCTTCGCATTCAATCCAAATACATGTCCAAACCCCTTCGCTTCAGGCTTGTGGAACAAGATTTTGGGTGCAGGATTCTTGGCCCAATCGCATGATCCGCGCCGGGGGAATATCTGATCTGCTTTAGGTTCGAGCCAATATATTCCAGCCGCTTGAGCTTCAGAAAACACTCTGTCCGAATCTGTCGGGTTTCATATTTTGTCCGAGTACATGCCCCAGCCTTGACTTCAGGTTGCTCGAACAAGATATTGGGTGCAGGAATTCTGGACCAAATCGCATGATTCGCGCCGGGGGAATATCTGCTTTAGGTTCGAGCCAATATTTTCCAGCCGCTTGAACTTCAGGAAAGCATTCTGTCCGAATCTATCGAGCCCCAGATTCGGCCAAAATACATGTCCAAACCGCTTTGCTTCAGGCCTGTGGAACAAGATTTTGGGTGCAAGATTCTTGGCCCAATCGTATGATCCGCGCCGGGGGAATATCTGCTTCAGGTTCGAGCCAACATATTCCACCCGCTTGGACTTCAGGAAAGCATTCTGTCCGCATCTATCGAGCCCCAGATTCGGTCCAAATACATGTCCAAACCGCTTTGCTTCAGGCTTGTGGAACAAGATTATTGGTGCAGGATTCTTGGCCCAATCGTATGATCCGCGCAGGGGGAAAATCTGCTTTAGGTTCGAGCCAACATATTCGAGTCACTTGAACTTCAGAGAAGCTTTCTGTCCGAATCTATCCAGCTTCACGTTTTGTCCGAATACATGCCCAAGCTGTTTTGCATCAGGCTTGCGGAACAAGATTTTTGGGTGCAGGATTTTTGGCCCAATCGCATGATGCGCGTTGGGGGGATATTGCTTAGGTTCGAGCCAACATATTCCAGTCGCTTGAACTTCAGAGAAGCCTTCTGTCCGAATCTATCCAACTTCCCATTTTGTCCGAATACATGCCCAAGCTCTTTTGCTTCAGGTTTGTCGAAACAAGATTTTGGGTGCAGGATTCTTGGCCCAATCGCATGATCCGCGCCGGGGGAATATCTGCGTTAGGTGTTCCAGTCGCTTGAAGTTCAGGAAAGCATTCTGTCCGAATCCATCGAGAAACAGAATTTCAGTCCAAATTCATGTCCAAACCCGTTTGCTTCAGATTTATCGGAACAAGATTTTGAGTGCAGGATTCTTGGCCTAATCGTATGATCCGCGCCGGGGAAATATCTGCTTCAGGATTTAGCGCTAAACCCTTTTCCTAAACATTAAAGCTTTAGGATTTAGCGCTAAACCCTATTCCTAAACACTAAAGCTTTAGGATATAGCGCTAATCCCTATTCCCAAACACTAAAGCTTTAGGATTTAGCGCTAAACCCTATTCCTAAACACTAAAGCTTTAGGATTTAGCGCCAAACCCTATTCCTAAACACTAACGCTTTAGGATTTAGCGCTAAACCCTATTCCTAAACACTAAAGCTTTAGGATTTAGCGCTAAACCCTATTCCTAAACACTAAAGCTTTAGGATTTACCGCTAAACCCTATTCCTAAACACTAAAGCTTTAGGATTTAGCGCTAAACCCTATTCCTAAACACTAAAGCTTTAGGATTTAGCGCTAAACCCTATTCCTAAACACTAAAGCTTTAGGATTTAGCGCTAAACCCTATTCCTAAACACTAAAGCTTTAGGATTTAGCGCAATTCTTTAGGATTTAGGCGCCAGAATGGGCAGAACCCCAAGATCGGCCCCTGCCCTAATTAAAATACACATTTTATGAACAGAATTTATCACTCCAAAATCTGCCTCCGATTTTCCAGAAATCAGCCGCCAAACCCTATTCCTAAACACTAAAGCTTTAGGATTTAGCGCTAAACCCTATTCCTAAACACTAAAGCTTTAGGATTTAGCGCTAAACCCTATTCCTAAACACTAAAGCTTTAGGATTTAGCGCTAAACCCTATTCCTAAACACTAAAGCTTTAGGATTTAGCGCTAAACCCTATTCCTAAACACTAAAGCTTTAGGAAGCTAGGAGCTTTAGGAGCGCTAAACCCTATTAGCGCCCTATTCCTAAACACTAAAGCTTTAGGATTTAGCGCTAAACCCTATTCCTAAACACTAAAGCTTTAGGATTTAGCGCTAAACCCTATTCCTAAACACTAAAGCTTTAGGATTTAGCGCTAAACCCTATTCCTAAACACTAAAGCTTTAGGATTTAGCGCTAAACCCTATTCCTAAACACTAAAGCTTTAGGATTTAGCGCTAAACCCTATTCCTAAACACTAAAGCTTTAGGATTTTGCGCAATTCTTTAGGATTTGAGCACCAGAATGGGCAGAACCCCAAGATCGGCACCTGCCCTTATTAAAATGCACATTTTATGAATAGAATTCATCACTCCAAAATCTGCCTCCGATTTTCCAGAAATCAGCCGCCAAACCCTATTCCTAAACACTAAAGCTTTAGGATTTAGCGCTAAACCCTATTCCTAAACACTAAAGCTTTAGGATTTAGCGCTAAACCCTATTCCTAAACACTAAAGCTTTAGGATTTAGCGCTAAACCCTATTCCTAAACACTAAAGCTTTAGGATTTAGCGCTAAACCCTATTCCTAAACACTAAAGCTTTAGGATTTAGCGCTAAACCCTATTCCTAAACACTAAAGCTTTAGGATTTAGCGCAATTCTTTAGGATTTAGGCACCAGAATGGGCAGAACCCCAAGATCGGCCCCTGCCCTAATTAAAATGCACATTTTATGAACAGAATTTATCACTCCAAAATCTGCCTCCGATTTTCCAGAAATCAGCCGCCAAACCCTATTCCTAAACACTAAAGCTTTAGGATTTAGCGCTAAACCCTATTCCTAAACACTAAAGCTTTAGGATTTAGCGCTAAACCCTATTCCTAAACACTAAAGCTTTAGGATTTAGCGCTAAACCCTATTCCTAAACACTAAAGCTTTAGGATTTAGCGCTAAACCCTATTCCTAAACACTAAAGCTTTAGGATTTAGCGCTAAACCCTATTCCTAAACACTAAAGCTTTAGGATTTAGCGCTAAACCCTATTCCTAAACACTAAAGCTTTAGGATTTAGCGCTAAACCCTATTCCTAAACACTAAAGCTTTAGGATTTAGCGCAATTCTTTAGGATTTAGGCACCAGAATGGGCGGAACCCCAAGATCGGCCCCTGCCCTAATTAAAATGCACATTTTATGAACAGAATTTATCACTCCAAAATCTGCCTCCGATTTTCCAGAAATCAGCCGCCAAACCCTATTCCTAAACACTAAAGCTTTAGGATTTAGCGCTAAACCCTATTCCTAAACACTAAAGCTTTAGGATTTAGCGCTAAACCCTATTCCTAAACACTAAAGCTTTAGGATTTAGCGCTAAACCCTATTCCTAAACACTAAAGCTTTAGGATTTAGCGCTAAACCCTATTCCTAAACACTAAAGCTTTAGGATTTAGCGCTAAACCCTATTCCTAAACACTAAAGCTTTAGGATTTAGCGCTAAACCCTATTCCTAAACACTAAAGCTTTAGGATTTAGCGCTAAACCCTATTCCTAAACACTAAAGCTTTAGGATTTAGCGCAATTCTTTAGGATTTAGGCACCAGAATGGGCGGAACCCCAAGATCGGCCCCTGCCCTAATTAAAATGCACATTTTATGAACAGAATTTATCACTCCAAAATCTGCCTCCGATTTTCCAGAAATCAGCCGCCAAACCCTATTCCTAAACACTAAAGCTTTAGGATTTAGCGCTAAACCCTATTCCTAAACACTAAAGCTTTAGGATTTAGCGCTAAACCCTATTCCTAAACACTAAAGCTTTAGGATTTAGCGCTAAACCCTATTCCTAAACACTAAAGCTTTAGGATTTAGCGCTAAACCCTATTCCTAAACACTAAAGCTTTAGGATTTAGCGCTAAACCCTATTCCTAAACACTAAAGCTTTAGGATTTAGCGCTAAACCCTATTCCTAAACACTAAAGCTGTAGGATTTAGCGCTAAACCCTATTCCTAAACACTAAAGCTTTAATTTACATTGCCAAAAAAGCTCCTAAACACTAAAGCTTTAGGATTTAGGCCCTAAACCCTATTCCTAAACACTAAAGCTTTAGGATTTAGGACTCCAAAATTTGGGCAAGCAGAGGGTTTAGGGTTAGTAATATATTTTAGGGCAGTACTGCCGACGACCCAATGCTTAGCGGTGGCACGGCATACACCTTGGTGGGACAGTAGAGGCGCTGTTTAGGCATATTGCATGTGGCGATGCCTTCAAACGCCGAAAAGGCAGGGGGGGTGGCAGCGGTGGGCCGTCAGGGCCCACCGGCCTGCCCCCCCTGAGTTTAGGGTTTAGGGTTTATAGAAATTGTATAGGGTTCAGGTCCCGAGTTTTGAGCGAGTTTTGAGCGAGTTTCGACCGAGTTTTGAGCGAGTTTTGAGCGGGTTTTGTTTTTTGCTTTTGTATTTTGATTTCGGCAATTGGCTGGGCTGGGCTGGGCTGGGTCGGCTGGGCGACCGTTGGGCTTTGGGGGCTGGGCTGGGGGCTGTGCTGGGAGCAGCCGCTGGCGGCTATTGGCGGCTGCTGGGCTGGGATAGGAGGGCGAAATCCAGCCGGGGCTGGGTCCGGGGTTTTGACCGAAAGTTTTGAGCGAAACGTTTTGGGCGAAAGTTTTGGTTATGCGCGAGTTTTGAGCGGGTTTTGTTTTTTGCTCTTGCATTTGATTTAGGCACTGGGCTGGGCTGGGTCGGCTGGGCCACCGTTGACCTCTGGGGACTCGGGGTGAGAGCACGCCCCTGGGACCCCATATTGGTTGAGGATAAGCGCCTCTGCCTTCTTCGGGCTGAGACCACGCACCTAGGACCCCATATTGGTTGAGGATAAGCTCTCCGACTCGTCCCCGCCTCCGTCTTCTTCGGATAGAAATTGTATAGGGTTCGGGTCCCGATAGAAATTGTATAGGGTTTGGGTCCGGAGTTTTGGTGGGTTTTGCTGGGTTTTGGGTTTTGCTATTGAATTTTGTTTTCTGGGATTTGGGGGACAGTTTTGACCGAAACGTTTTGACCGAAAGTTCTGAGCAGGTTTTGTTTTTTGACTTGAAACTTTCATTTTGGGTGGCGGACTGGGGTCCGAGCTGGCTGGTGCGGGCTGGGTGGGGGCTGGGCTGGGGGGCTGGGGGGACTGGGTGGGTTGGCTGGGCTGGGGCTGGCTGGGGTGCTGCTGGGCTGGGGCTGGCTGCTGGGCTGTGGGCGGGGCTGGACCTGGGGCTGGTTGGGAGCTGCTGAATTGGGCTGGGTTAGGCTGGGCAGGACTGGCCTGGGCGGGTGTGGCTTTCCACGCACACGTTTAAGGAAAATTCGAAAATATCGAAGATGCAATCCATATCGAAGCGAAAGACACACAATTTCTATTTATCCTGCTCTTGAGGGTTTAGGGTTTAGGGTTTAGGGTTTAGGGTTTAGGGTTTAGGGTTTAGGGTTTAGGGTTTAGGGTTTATTGACATTATTTAGGGTTTGGGGTGCGGAAACTCCTCGCACCGGGCCGCCCCTCCTCTTCTTGTAACGAAAGGGCCCGGTTGGCCGGTGGAAAAACTCGCGTTTGGACACCGGCCAACCGTTCTTTCTTGTTGTCCAATTGGATAGGTTGGCCGGTGACAGACGGTGACAGAGAGTTTTGTTTTTTGATCCGTGTTTTGAGTTTGGTTGTCGAGTTGGTCAGGTTGGCCGGTGACAGGGAGTTTGAAGGGGTTTTGTCAGCTGGAATTGGGCTGGGACTGGGCCTGGATTTGGGGTCTGGAGCCTGGATTCGGGACTGGGCGGGTCTGGAGCCTGGATTTGGGGCCTGGGGCTTGGATTTTGGGTCTGGAGCTTGGATTTGGACTGGGCCTGGATTTGGGGCGGGCCTGGATTTGGGATTGGGCCAATGGGGTCTGGAGCCTGGACCTGGATTTGGCTGGGCCTGGATGAGCCTGGATTTGGGGTCTGCAGCCTGGGGCGCCTGGCCGGGCCTTGGATTTGGGGCTGGGGGGCTGGAATTGGGGATTTGGGGAATTGGGGTGGGGTTTGAAGGACTGGAATTTGCGATTCGGGGCCTCTGGATTTGGTGCTTGGTTGGGGCCTGGGGTCTGGATTTGGGTCTGGCTTTGGGGCCCTCGGCCTGGATTTGTGACTGGACCTGGATTTGGGGCCTGGTGCCTGGATTTGGGACTGGAGTCTGGATTTGAGGTCTGGGAACCTGGATTTGGGACCTGGATTGCCTGGATTTGGGGCCTCGTCTGGGCCTTGGGGCCTGGATTTGGGGTCTGGGAAGGTGGGCCTGGATTGGAGGTTATGGAGAAATATTGGATTTCTGTTGATTTTTCGTGCAAGAATGTCAGGATTTCCGGTTTAGGCTTGGGGGCATAAGCAGTGCTTCATGAACATGTCAAAGCTTTCTTGTGGCTGATTTGGAGTCGCTAGCGGCATGCAAACAAATCTAGCCGAATCTCGGATTGCAGTTCCATTTACGAACCAAGCTTGGCACGGACGCAATGCGGCATACACTCTTTTCTTCCCGTCGAAAGCGGTGCTTGTGCGTCTGTACAGCTGCTCCACCAGTCTGTAAAGGAGCGTGCGCTTTCGAATTCGCTCAACTCGTCTGCACCATGAGTCAAGCGTGCCGAGAGCTCGGGTTTCTAGTCCCATAGAGGGATCATTGCATAGGTGCGGTACATTGTGAAACTGAATGGCAGGTTCTCGATCAAGACAGGCTTTGGTTGGAAAACGTCTAGCAAGTAAATCCTACCTTCAAAAGATCTCAGCGCGGCCCAGTACTCCTTGTGGTTTCTCCCTCGCGTTCCACGGATCTGTAGCAGTGCCTTGGCTGTTGTTGGCCATTTGTCGTCGTTGCGCAGGAGTTGCAGCTTCAAGCCTATCCTCGCCAGCATGTTGCTGATGTACAGTGGAGAGAATATCACTTGATCATACGACAGCATGTGCTGATACCAGTCGTAGCCGCGCTCCGTCAACAGGCTTGAGGTCTCCGATGCATCAATAAGAAATTCCGTCTTCCCAAGAGCATTGTTGATGGAAGCCTCTGCGCTTAGGAGCTGCTGCGTTTGGAAATCCAGGCGATCTTCGAGGCCTTCGAAGTACAAGCTATCGCCGGCGTCAGTCAAGAACACCACCTCGGCTGGTGTCGATATGCGATCCTTGTGGATAGAGGTACCATGGTGCCAGCCTGCAATAAGCCCTCCTCCATTGCCCACTTTAAGCTTGCGTCGTAGAAAGGAGGTCCTGCTGCCATGGAATTCAAATATTTCGCCTTCAAGGCACGCCGGACTTTCCACCATGCGCGGCGTTTACCCCGCACAATTGCAGGCTTGCCACTCCAGTATGTGCATCTTTTGCAGTTCGTTTTGATGTTGGCAAAGGGCTCCTGCTTGCGATACTGCAAATAGATCCAATGCTGGCGCCAACCTTGGCTGTCTCGGCAAGCAGCGTCTCGCAGATATTTGCGACTGCCTTCACTGATTCTTGGGCTGGCAGCAGGGATCGGCTTGCCCTTCAAGAAATGTCTCAAGCGTTGCTTCTTCTTGTGTAGCCAACTGTTCCGTTTCTCCAACTTGCTCTCTTCTCCCGCTTTTGTGCGAAGCAAGTGCTGCTCGCTGACAGATAGCGCACAGAGCGAGCCCAGTTCAAAGGCAGCTTCGTACACCGGCGATTTGACGCATCGCCAATGCTTCAGGAGCCTTTGCAAGTTCCCTTTGCCCACACGGGAAGAGAGCGTCCGGTGCAAAGCTTCAACACAGCACAGCACACAACGCTTTCCGGTCGGCTGGGCAGGGCCGCCGAATCCGTCCCGGGCAAACAGACATGGTCTGGCTTCGCCGCCTGCAGGATCCTCGAAGCCAGCGCAATATTTCGGCATGGTGGCAGAAGTGCGAAACAATGTCTAGAGTCTAGGCCTAGGTATTCTCTGCGGTCTGGTTAGCTTGCTTTTCGCATGGATGTTCGCCTGTAACCTTTGAGCTCTCACCTAGCTCGAGCAACGTGCCTGCGGCATGGGTGGGAATATTCAGGCTAAGAAGCACCTTTCGATTGCGGCCAAGCTGGAACACTCGTCTCGGTCTTCTTTTTGCTGTCAGGCGACCACACTTGGACCTCTATGAGCCAAGCCCGGCCCCATTCGGGATCCAGACCCAGTCTGCGAAACCAGCCGCTCAGGCGGGCGTCGTCGCGACAGCTGGTGATGTCCTGGGCTTCCAGATTTTAAAATGATACTATGCATATCTTTGCGTTCAGCACAAAGGTTCCAAGAAAGATACAGCTGAGCTCCAGACCGTCTGGCCGGGGATTTTGCCACTTGTGGTTCCCCTAATGCCCTCCACTCGGACCTGTAAGGACGATGTCCGGTTCTTCTCGGGGCGCAGGATGAACCGCGGCCGGCACTGCTTCGGAGTGTACAGAGCCACGACCCGCAGAGCAGTTTCCACAGTCGGGTCCAGGCCGTACCTGAATGAGTTTGTCACAAAAATATAATCGAATTGCATCCAAGCTCAGAACTAGGCCGCCGACCGAAATTGGTAGGCGAAAGGATATTTGAAGTCCATCTCGGTTTGCTTCAATTTGTCCTTGAGAACCTGAAACAGGGAGCAACCGAATAAGGAATGTGCGTTTAGATCTGGTGTCTCTGGCCTTGTGAGTTACGGCGTCGCACATGGCTTCGACTAGGGAGTGCGGGCGCTCTAAGTCGACTATGATCTTGAGCTGGACCTGGCTGCAACAAGACATAAGACATAAGATCAGAAATCTGAGCTCGCGACGTGGACCCTGAAGCCTGCCTGAACCCTTTTCGGGCATTCGCTAGAGATTCAATTCTGGAGAATTCGGCGAGAGAAAACCTGTTCAAGAGGGGGGGAGGCGGCTCAGTGATGCGAGGAAAAACCCCTCGCGGTTTCAAGCGGAAAGAGGGAGAAGAAGCGAGCGCGAACGCTCTGAAAAATTGGCCGCGTCGGGACTTGTAGGTATGCGAGGCCCGACAGCGGGAGAATAGCGCACCTCCGCTTCAGTTGAAGCGTCACTGGTAGCGATATTGCCCCCTCTCGCTGGGACGGTTAAGGTGGCCTTTAAAGCTGCTGACTTTTTGGAAAAAAACGCACTGTGTGTATTTCGCGGTGGCTGCATTACCAAATGGGTGGGAGCCATTTTGAGAAAGTATGCAAAACATAGGCAAATCCCTATAGTTGTCACACCCCGCGAAACCCCTTTTGGTGCAGATAAGCACCCCTGGCAGGCAACGGTTTGGGCTGCAAGTGCGGGTGTTTTGCCCTGTTTGGGTGCCTTGGCGGGCAGATGGTGTGAAAAATGTAGCATTTTGCCTATGTTTTGCATACTCCGAAAACGGATTTGGCTGGATTACTGCCTTTTTCAAGAAAAAGCACCGGCGGGTCATGAGTGTGACAACCGAGGGTGCTCCAACAGCCCCCTGCTCCAACCAGGGCTGCGGGTGTTTTGCCCTGTTTGGGTGCCTTGGCGGGCAGATGGCGTGAAAAATGTGGCATTTTGCCTATGTTTTGCATACTCTGAAAACGGATTTGGCTGGATTGCTGCTTTTTTTCAAGACAAGCACCGGCGAGTCAAATTCAGTTAAAATGCCCTAAGTTTGGCCATCTCAGTAGCCCTTGGGAAAACCCAAATTGGCTCCAAATCACGACAATTGGCCATTTGGCGATTTCCCAAATCCGCAAAATAGGCAAAAAAGCCCTTATTTTGGCCATTTTGGCTGCCCTTGGGAAAGCCCAAATTGGCTCAAAATCATAACAATTGGCCATTTGGCGATTTCCCAAATCCGCAAAATAGGCCAAAAGGCCCTTATTTTGGCCATTTTGGCAGCCCTTGGGAAAGCCCAAATTGGCTCAAAATCATAACAATTGGCCATTTGGCGATTTCCCAAATCCGCAAAATAGGCCAAAAGGCGCTTATTTTGGCCATTTTGGCAGCCCTTCGGAAAGCACAAATTGGCTCAAAAATACGAAAATTGGCCATTTGGCGATTTCCAAAATCCGCAAAATAGGCCAAAAGGCGCTTATTTTGGCCATTTTGGCAACCCTTCGGAAAGCACAAATTGGCTCAAAAATACGAAAATTGGCCATTTGGCGATTTCCCAAATCCGCAAAATAGGTCAAAAAACCCTTATTTTGACCATAAATTTGCGGAAACAACAGTTCGGAAACTTCCGCTTGGAAACAACGGCCCCCTGCCCCCTGCCCCCTGCCCCAGGGTTTCATTGCGGTTGGGGATAAGGCTCGGGGGCGGGGCTACTGGCGGGGGAGGGAGGAAGGGGTGTTTCATTGTGGCTGGTGGCGAGGGGGGTGGGGTGAGAGCGCACACCTGGGATCCGAAAATAAGCACTCCGACCCTGTCCCGCCTCCGCCTTCTTCGGGTTGGGACCATGCACCTAGGACCCCATTTTGGTTGAGCCGCAAAGGCTTCCGACAGTCTTTGCATCAGCGCGTTTCATTCTTCCGAAAAAAGATGAACAAAACAAGTAATGTCAATTTATAACATTCTTGAGGGTTTAGGGTTTAGGGTTTAGGGTTTAGGGTTTAGGGTTTAGGGTGTGTCGACCAAACTGTTGCGGTAAAAAGAATGTAGGACGGACGTCAGAGTTTTTTTGCGTAAGAGAGTTCGTCACGTCCGTGGACCTCGATATAGATCCCACCACAACCCACCCGGAGCATTTGTCCTTAGCTTAAGTCCTTAAGCGTCCAACACGAAGGAAATACCCATGCAGCTACAGGGAGGCGGACAGTCTTTCCACCGTTACGGCGGCGATGACAACTCTAAGAAAAGAAAGGAGGAAACCTCGAGATTCGCAACTGCCCTGCATTAAGAAGCACATTTTATGACCAGAATTTGGTACACCAAAATCAGCACCAGTTTTCCAATCGCCGAAGGTCAAGGCAAAGTCTAAAGCAGCCACACGAAAAGAAAGGCCGTGTTTTGCTGCAGAATGTGGCTTCGGCCGCTTTGGGCACCCATAGGCACCGGATGGTTTAGAGCAGGCACACGAAAAGAACGGCCCTGTTTTGCTGCAGAATGTGGCCCCGACCTGCTTGGGCACACACGAGCACTCGAGGGTCCATTTTCTGATCCGAGCTCCGAGGGACGGAGTTTAGGGATTGGGAAGGCGGCTAAGAGCAGCCACACGAAAAGAACGGCCCTGTTTTGCTGCAGAATGTGGCCCCGACCTGCTTGGGCACACACGAGCACTCGAGGGTCCATTTTTTGATCCGAGCTCCGAGGGACGGAGTTTAGGGATGGGGAAGGCGGCTAAGAGCAGCCACACGAAAAGAATGGCCCTGTTTTGCTGCAGAATGTGGCCCCGACCTGCTTGGGCACACACGAGCACTCGAGGGTCCATTTTTTGATCCGAGCTCCGAGGGACGGAGTTTAGGGATTGGGAAGGCGGCTAAGAGCAGCCACACGAAAAGAACGGCCCTGTTTTGCTGCAGAATGTGGCCCCGACCTGCTTGGGCACACACGAGCACTCGAGGGTCCATTTTTTGATCCGAGCTCCGAGGGACGGAGTTTAGGGATGGGGAAGGCGGCTAAGAGCAGCCACACGAAAAGAAAGGGGGGCACCTCGAGATTCGCAGCCGGCGTAGTCTAAAAGGCACATTTTATGAACAGAATTTGTCACTTGAAAACCACCAGCAATTTTCCAGAATTCTGGAGGCAGAATGTGGAAAATCTAAAATTTAGAGCTGGTTGTCCTTTTCCGAAGAGGACAAGCGCAACTAAATGAAGAAAACCTTGATTTTAGAGCTGGTTGTCCTTTACCGAAAAGGACAAGCGCGACTTAAATTTAGAAAACCAGTTTAGGGATGAGGTAGGTGGCTAAGAGCGGCCGCATGAAAAGATGGTTTAGAGCAGGCGCACGAAAAGATCGGCCCTGTTTTGCTGCAGAATGTGGCCCCGACCTGCTTGGGCACACACGAGCACTCGAGGGATCCGATGGTTAGAAACACCGGTTTAGGGTTATATATATCTCTATATATCACGGAATACTTGCAATCAGTTATGAGCTTACTAGTAAATGGAAGTAATTATGTCTATAATTACCATTTACCTCGTATAGACTAGAATGTCTTTCGTTTCTTTCCCGAACAAGGTGTAGTACGCTCCTGTGCGTAATAAGGCTTAAGCTGAGCATTCAGGCTTAAGCTTTTGAGTTTAGGGTTTAGGGTTTAGGGTTTAGGGTTTCGGGTTTCCGCAGCCTCACAGAGGGTTGTCCGACATTTCTTGCGACTTGGTAGGGTCGCGATTGATACAGGCGGTACTTACATTACGGAGGTATATCTTCAGCCTCAAGGGAACACAAAGGACCATTGCATTGAGAGCACGCCCCAGATGATGTTCAAGCTTCGAGGGTTGTTCGACGGATGTGGGCGTTTCAGAAAAGCGCCTGTCAGTAGCCCCATCTGCGTCAGAATGTAGTTTAGGGCCTACTATGAGGTGAAACTGAGGTGGAAGCAGGATTTTGTCTTCGATGGGTCGCTTCAAAATACAGAGCAGAAGCTTGACAAGACGGGCTGGCTGACTTCCTCTCAAAATTCTGGGCCAGGGGGCTTAGCAAGTAAGGTTCAACGTGCCTTAACTAGCGTTAGAAGTATTTCCAGGTATAATTATCTTGCTTATAAACCTACTTGCTAGTCTCGTAGTCTTTCAATAGTTGGGATCCCTTACGTTCTGAGACTTCTATTTGGGGTGTGAGGGTTTGCAGGTATTGAGGATGCAGGGATGTCCTTGCGTGCCCCTGAATTCCCTATCCAAGGCTCGCTGTCCGCACTCCCCAACACAGATTCCTAGCACCGAAGCAAAACCTTACCAGTATAGGAACTATCGAGGCTTGAATGCCTTGTGAGAATGCATACTTACAATCCCGTCTAATGAGCATGGACCCACAGGTAGGATTCGGGGGTTTCGTGAGTTTGTTCGCATATCATCAAGGTCGAACCCTCAATCCTGAGCCCCATAGGTCAGGTCTCAAGCCACCGGGATCGTGTTCGGGGCACCATCCTGGGTTAAATGGCCGAAGCGACCCTAACGAACCCAAAACCCGAACACACGCTCAACCTTAACAACTCTCAAACGTCGCATCATCGACGCTGCCCTGTATCCGAACATCGATGCACCCGGAACGCCCAACCCTCAGCCCTACAAGCCCTAAACGGCCCTAAACCCTAAACCCTAAACCCTAAGCCCTATACCCTAAACCCTAAACCCTCAACCTAAACCCTAAACCCACCCCTAAGCTCTAAGACCCATCAGTGGCCGAGGCGCCGCGCCAGCCTCGGCAGTATTCTTCGCAACCTACGCACCTCCGCTGCACCAATTCTACATGGGAGTTTCCGAAAATAAGGGACCCGAATATACTACCCTAAATAGTAGGATCCTTATTATAATAACCTGCCCCTAATTTTTCGGAAACTCCCAAAATCCCTGTAAACTGTCAATTTTGAGCCTTCAGTCCCTGATTAAGCCGCGAGCTCTCACACCCCCCAAACTCAAACCCTCGATTTCGGCCTAATCTACTATTTGCTTAAGAACCCCCAAATAATAAAAAATATATTCCTTATAGGGCTAATATAGGGATTATTATTTTTTACTTTTTGGGGGGTTCTTAAGCAAATAGTAGTAATGTAGCAGCCTGATTAAGAAACCCCGGTCCTATAACCTCATAGTATTAGGATCCATACAAAAACTCGATAAAGACTCAGGGTTTCTTGATCAGGCTCCTGCATTAGTTTAAACCAACGCCCACAAGCCCTCTACAGGTGTCGAGCTGCCTGGCCCGAAGTGTTGAATTTTACACCTCCATGTTTCCTTGATTGAACCCGCGACCCTCCGCCCGGCAGCCTCAACCCCGAGCCTTTTCCAGGAACATACGAAGAGCTGGCTGGACATGAAGGACCCGCGGAACCTCGAAACTTTCACCTCCGCATTTTGGCTTCGCACTGGAACACATGCCACGGCTCGGTGGGAGTTTCCGAAAATAGGGGGTGCCATACTTTGGGGTCCTTATACTAGGGATCCTACTATTTAGGGAACCATATTAGGGTCCCCCTATTTTCGGAAACTCCCAGGTACCTGGGTTGCCGCATGCTGCGTTGCCGGAACCCTGATCCTCAGCTTCCCCTGCAACCCAGTCGGGTAGTTGTCAACATTAGGGTCCCTTTTTGGGTCCCTCATATGAATTTATTACTATTATTATCATTACTATTATTATTATTATTAACGGACAGGGTCCCTTTTTGGGTCCCTAATATAGTACGGCACCGAATATTTAGGGTACCCAAAAAGGGGCTAAAGATTTTGACAGCCACCCCAGAGTTTTAACTGCAAGGTGGGGGCCGGCCATCCCACCAGCGTTGAACTCCGGTAACCCCTAAACCCTAAACCCTAAACCCTAAACCCTAAACCCTAAACCCTAAACCCTAAACCCTAAACCCTAAACCCTAAACCCAAGCCCCAAACCCTAAGCGCAAACCCTAAGCCCTGCACCTGAAGCCTCAAACACTGGGCCTTCCACCACAAAGCCTCAAGCCTACACCCTACATAAGCCCCCACTCCTATACACCAATCCTGAAAAGGCTTGAATCTCCTAAACCTAGACCTCCCCAGGCCCTAGTACAGAAGGCTGAATGTAGCAAGTCCCTTCAGAAACTTTTTCCACGAGCCGTAGACCCTAAACCCTAAACTCTAAACCCTAAACCCTAAAACCTGAAACCTCAACCTAAACCCAAAACCCTAAAACCTAAACCCTAAAACCATGCACTTAAAAACAAAACCCTAAAACCCTGAACCCTCCACCGCCCAAAGCCGCAAATGCTGCTATGAATCGCCCGAAGGATCCGAACGGACGGCAACAGCCCCTCGCCTGAGAACCTGCAGAAAGTACTTGAAGGATCATGGGACTTAGTAACTGGGGTTCCTTAAGGGTCCCTTTAAAGGGATCTATAAGGGCTCCTTAAAGGGATCTATAGGGTCTAGGGTTTAGGGTCTACTTAAAGCATCATGGGACTTAGTAATGAGGGTTATAATTGGTGTAGCTATACTTATAACTACTTATAACCCCAATGAAGGTCCTTATGACCTTACTTACTAAGTCCCATGATCCTCCAAGTATGGCCTTCAGGGGTTTGGGCTTATAGGGTTTAGGGCTTAGGGCGGGTAGGGGACTTGGGGGTTTTGGGGGCCATGGATTTGGGGATCCAGGGGCTCTGGACGACGAGTTAAGGCGTTTTGGGCTTTCAGGGTTCGGGTTTCCTTCACTTGCTCAGGGTTTGAACCCTTCAGGGTTTAGGGTTTAGGGTTTCGGGTTTAGGGAGGGTTTAGGGTTTCGGGTTTAGGGTTTAGGGTTTAGGGTTTCGGGTTTAGGGTTTAGGGTTTCGGGTTTAGGGCTTCGGGTCTAGGGTTTAGGGTTTAGGGCTCGAGGCTTACGCTCGTAAGCTTGAGGGCTTTTTGACGGCGCGCCGAAGTCTCAGCGCAGTAAACGCTAGTGGCCTGGAAAGCCAAAAGCAGCTGCCAGAAACACATGCAAGTTCATGACTTGAGCTCTATGTTCATCTGAAGTCTCAATCCTTATATCAGCGCGACTGCCGTCAAAACGAAAACGACGCTCAAGAAGATGCGGACCCTGCCGATCGTTGAACGTGACCGGAAGTATCGTGCGTTGTGAAACGCTGGACTCCAGTCTGGTTTGTTTGGAGCAGTGCAGAGTAATTACGGAGAGTGCAATGTCTCAAGCTTCGAGAGTCTTCGAGCAGAACTTGAGCTTAAAACTATTGCTCCCAAACCCCTAACAATGTCTATAAAACCCTCAAACCCTAGACCCTAACCCCCATGCCCTAAACCCTAGACCGTAATCCCTAACCACCAAAACCTAAGCCCTAAAACCCTAAACCCTAAACCCTCAACGGCCCTAAACCCTAATCCCTAAACTAAACCCTAGACCCTAAACCCTAAACCCAACCTAAGCCCTAAAGCCCAAAACCCGACCCAGGCCTCTAGGCATCGTGGTCGCCTCGGTGGCTGGGGAGTTGGCTGCCTCGATCGTTCGAGTGCCGGTGGCCTGGGGCCCAGTTTAGCATAGAATTTTGGGTTTTTAGGGATTGAAAACTTAGGTTTTAGGGTTTTCAAACAATAGGTTTCAGGGTTTGAAATCCTAGGTTTTAGGGTTTTCAAATCTTAGGTTTTAGGGATTGAAATCTTAGGTTTTAGGGATTGAAATCTGACGTTTCAGGAATGAACTTTTAGGTTGAGGGGTTTGGAGTTTTAGGTTTCAGGCGTTGGAATTCTAGATTTAAGGGGTTCAGGGTTTAGGGCTTAGGGTGAAGGGTTTGAGTTTCGGCTTTAGGGTTTGTGGGTTTAGGGGTTTAGCAGTTTGGGGGTTTAGAGCTTAGGGTGGGGGGCTGAGGGTTTTGGGCTTAGGATTAGGGTTTTGCTGTGCGGGCTTGGGGTTTAGGGTCAGAGTAGGCTTTAATTAGGGTTCAGGTTTTCGGGTTTAGGGTTTGCGATTCAGGGGTTGGGGTTTCGGTTTTTTTTGGGAGTTTTGTGGTGGTTTCGTGGGGGTTGGAAGAGGCGTTCATGTGAGCCCGGAGTTGAGCTCTAAAGCTTTTCTGTCATAAGGACCGGTTCAAGGTTTCGGGTTTAAGGGTTTAGGGTTTAGCGTTCAGGGCTAGGGGGGTAAGGGAGAAGGGGGTAGGGGGCCGGAATACCTCTAATGAGGACCTGATGCGGCTGGGCTTTGTAGTCCTTACCCCCATAAGGGCCCCTATGATTCTGGAATCATTCAGCGGGCCAGGTGCCACGTAGGGTAGCTTGTAAGTGTCTTCTTTGAGGACTGCCTTGTATGTTGTAGCATGCGCATCTGCGGTGTCATAAGGCCAGTAAGATGAGCCCCTCTGCGATAATATGAGCATTTGGCTACCCAGAGACTCCAATATCCTGTAATTCAGGAGTATACCTTAAATCATATTAGGGATCCTACCATAATTTCAGGTATATTCCTTAATTTAGGGATATAGGAGCCACCTCACCAAACCCTATAGATCCCTCATAGGAACCCTTAGAGGAAGCCTCATAGATCCCTTTATACGGATATTGGAGTCTCTGGGTACTTATGCTTTCGCAACTTCTACTACTATTCTAGGAATTCTTTATTACCAGAATAGTACGATGAGCCCCAAACCCTATTCTAATTGTTAAGGCCATCCTACATTAATATGTGTAGTTGTCAAAATTAGGGTCAATTTTTGGTTACCCTAAATAACCCATATGAGCAATTTGGCTACTGTTGCTTTCGCAACATCTCATTTCCAAGGGTAAGAGGAGGGACCCTTGAAAAGGACCCCTAGGTATATACCTTTCATATCGGTATTATATACCCATTGTATAGCCCATTATAGGGTAGGGGTCCCCATTAAGGGTCCCTCCTTTTCCCCTAAACCCCCTAAACCCCCAAACCTCTAAACCCTAAACCCTTATAGAATCCCTATAGATCCCTTTAAGGGGTCCCCATTAAGGGTCCCTCCTTTTCCCCCTTGATCATTGGAAAGGACCTGATGAAGCAGAGACTGCAGGCCCTCGGCGCCTGGGGGGTTTCCTGGGACTTGGGAACTAAACCCTCAACCCTAATATGGGGGCCTAAAGAAGTACTGTAGGGTACTATATGATGTAGGGGCCTGAAGGATTACTATAGGCTACACATAGAGGCCTTGATAGTTTCTGATGTTATTTTGGGGGTTCCTTATTATACGTATAGTATAATGGGCGCCATAACCCTATTCTAATTATTAAGGCCCCTACATTACACCGTTAAACTCTTGTCTTGTGAGGGTTTCGCGTCCGGGTTTGTAGCTCCGGGAGATTCAAAGCACCGCTTCCTTTTGCCCCTCCTGCTCGATTACCTCCGCGGCGATGGCAGCGTGCTGGCTGGCCTGAACCCTCTACTTTGCCGGACATTTTTTGAATCGTAGGGATCGTTATGGTAGGTGTGATGATGACTTGCTTGGAGGATGGCGACGAACCCAGGCCCTGCATCAAGCTTTGCTCCTCAAAAGCACAAGACATTCACCTAAGTGAGGCTATGTGAGGGGCCCGGAAGTAACCCTTGTCGACCCCGAGCCATCAAGTCCGATCGAGAGAGCGAGAGAAGGAGACAGAAAGAGAGACAGAGAGACAGAGAGAGAGAGAGAGAGAGTGAGGGAGAGATGGCTCATCAAGACCTTGCTCTTTTGTGGGTGGTTGAAGGAGATTGTACAAGCACCCAGCTTTTCAGGTTTCATTGAACCTGAGACCTGCGACGAAAAGCCTGAATCCTAAGCCCCAAACCGTAGACTGTAAAGCTTTCAGCAAACAAAAACCCCTAAACCCCTAAACCCTAAACCCTAAACCCCTAAACCCTAAACCGTTTAGACCCTAAATCCTAAACCCTAAACCCTAAACCCCTAAAACCCTAAACCCTAAGTTGCTGGGCTCTGCTGTGCAGACTGGATGTCTGAGCTATGCCATGCCTGGCATGTCGGTCTTCTTCGCCTCCTTTCAGGCGCACTTTGGTGGGAGTTAGGAATAGGGGGACCCTCGGGGATATAGACCCTCTCAATAAGGTCCCTGTTAAAAGAGCCAGAAGTAGGGTTCGGAGCCTCCTTTCAGGCGCCTTTCGGGGGTTTTAAAAGTTCGGTGAGCGTGTCATTAGGGCTTGGGGTTCAGGGTTTAGGGTTTAGGGTTTAGGGTTTAGGGTTTAGGGTTTAGGGTTCAGGGTTTAGGGTTCAGGGTTCAGGGTTCATTAGGGCTAGGGGTTCAGCATCGAGCTTAGGGTTTAGAGTTTAGCAGGTTTTGGCGCCCAAGATGTCGCATTTAGGATGAGGGCTATCGTATCGCCACGTGCATTTGGCACCCTCTGGTCGGGGACTGCACGCTCGGGTTCTTCCGGGTGACTTTGCACGTGATCTGGAGCATGTCCCTTGGGGGCTGAACTCTACGCCAAGATTGCAAGACCTGGCTGCATATTTACATGGAATGCTCCCATCTAATTAATACTAATATAGGCGGGCTAAATGATTACCAACATGATTCTGAGGATACCTTGCCATAAGTATGGTATGTTCAAACTATTAAGGCCCCTATATTGGCCTCCCCGACCTGAGACTCCTGGAAGACGCAGGAGCAACACGGCTTTCTGCCGGCTCAACCTTACGCAGGGGTACAAGGAGTGCAAGGTCATGGCAGGCTTGACTTACGTGTTGAAGCACGTGGAGATCAACAATGCCCTTTTCAACCGCGATGTGTTGAAAGCTGACTTTTTTTTGCTAACTTTTGGCTGCCACTTGAGTGAGGCTTGTGGGTTCTAAACGATGTTTGTAAGTTCTGTGAAAGGCTATACCTGCATGCTTCCGAAGATTTTGCGACAGCGTGTTGTAGGCATGTGAGGTTAGTAGGAGTGTGTTCAGTTTAATCTCGCAAGGGTTGTTGTTGCAAATTTGTCGTACTATTCAGGACACAGGAGGTAAAGTGCGGCTAGGACTAGGGTGTGCGTTTGTGGTCTATAGGAACAGGCAATGGTGAGGTTACAGAGACCACAAAAGGTGTAGACTGGGCTAAATTTAGGGACACTGCCGCAAGTGCATATATGAACATGTGAGCATTTCCAGACTGCCTTAAATGAGGCTTAAGCCTCCCCCTAAACCCTAAACCCTGTACCGAAACAGGCCTCGTCAGCCTAGTCCGCAGAGTTGCATGGAGTTCATTCGTTCCCCTTTAGCCGATGGCCCCCCTGCCCTCCTCAGCCGAAGCCCGTTTGGGGTTTAGGCTTCCTTATGAAGTTTAACTTGGGGCTTAGGGTTGAGGGCTTAGGGGATAGGGTTTAGGTTGAAGGGCTGAGGGTCAGGGTTTATAGTTCCTGTTAGGGTTTAGGGCTTAGGGCTCCTTTTCGGGTTCCAAACCCTAGATCCCTAAACCCTCCTAAACCTTCAGTAGGAGCTAAATCCCAACCTAAACCCCCCAAAGTAGGTAAAATAATGGCCCAATACCTCTAAGAGGCCATTATTCTACATACTTTGGGGATCCAGGAAACCCCAACACACTGATCCGGAACCGAAGCCTGAGTGAGGCCACAGCTCTACGCGACATGTGTCAGAGCCGGCTTCCCAGGGGCAGATTACGGTTTAGGGCTCCAGAGTTCGGTTTTAGGCTTTGGGGTCTGCGGTTTAGGGCTTTATGGTCTAGGGCTAGGGGTTTTACGTTTCCGGCTCCTGGCATCGTCACTTCGTCGGCGAATATCATCCTGATATGAATGCATCGTGCCGTTTGTTTGGGGGACAGGGACAGGGCACAGGGAAGGTAGCAATTCGGAGTTACAAAGGCCCTCTCCTCACTCTGTTTGTCCACTCATGGGGAAGTTGTGCTCACAGTATGAGCTGCTTGGGCTTTTTGGATTCAGACGCCGGGTCATGTTCACTTCGAGTTGCGTTCGTCCTCGCCTTTTTGACGGCTTCCTCTCGCGAGTAAACTCGTGCGATCAGTGGTGGTTCAAAGTGGTCTCCAAGCTCAAGTAAGTATGCTGTGCTGTATGCGAGAGAGAGATGGAAGCGCCAAGCTTCGGTGTACAACTACGTCGCCAACAAGGTTGCTCAAAGCAAGAAGGTTGGTTTTGCAGACTTTACGGGTTGAAGGGTTTGTTGGGGATTGAGGAGGCTCACTTTACAAGATCCTCCATTGCCTACCAAAGCGGAGAGGATACTATTTTAGTCCCACGCCACGGACATTGGGGCACTGTGGCACATGCTCAAGCACCGCGACATGCTGCCCATGACTGCCCACGGCGTCTCAAAATTGGGCTGCAACATTTTCTATGCCCTCGGCCACGAAATGACCGGCTCTGAGATTGACGAGCACAACATCACCCGCGTCATCTACAACACAACTCGAAGCGCAAAAAAATCTGGCCGGGAGTCCGGAAGGTCATGTCTTCGCCCAACCAGGAGACCCTCTTAATCCTAAACCCAGACCTTCTTAGCCTTAAGCCCTAAATCTCGGACACTGTCAACCCTAAACCCCAAGCCCCCTTAACCTTAACTAAACCCCGGACCCTTTTAATTTTGAGCTTTAAACCCCGAACCCTAACCCCTCAATTGCGGACCCTCTTAACCCAACCCAGACCCTTTCAACCCTACACCCTACACCGCAACCCCTCTCAACCCTAAACCCTAAATCCCTGACCTTCTTAACCCACTTCGGACCCTCTTTACCCTAAGCCCTAGACCTTCTTAACTTTTAGTGAGCCCTAAATCCTCTTTAACCTTAAACCCTAAACCCCAGACCTTTTGGCCTTAAACCCTAATCCCCAGACCTTTTAACCTTAAGCCCCAAATCCCGGACTCTCTTAACCCAACCCGGACCTTCTTGACCCTAAACCCTAAACCCAAACCCTAAACCCCTAATCTCTCGATCCTAATCCCCCAAAGCGCTAAACCCTAAACCCCAGAAGCCTTAAGTCCTAAATCAGCCGCCGAATTCTTGATGCCTTGATGGCTGCTTTCTTCCCATGGCATCGGGGACCCGTGAGGCAGCCTCCAGTACCCGTTGTATGAGTACTTCAAGCATGTCGTCAGCTGAGCTTCTTTAGGGTTTAGAGCTCAGGGGTTCAGGGTTTAGGGCTTTGGGGTTCAGGGTTTTGGCATTCCTTTCGGGGTGTTGTGGGATTGTTAGACAGAGACAGCAGTTGAGCCCTCAAAAATCGGTTGATGCTTTTCGGGGTTCAAGGCTGAGGCGCGCAGCTCGGGGGATGGGCTCAGCTACTTTTGGTTTTAGGGTGAAAGGGATCAGGGCCTTTGGCTCTTGGTGTTTGCCCTTCTGCTTGATTTTACTGCATGTAGTTCGGAATCTCTTTTCAAAATATGTATACCTATCATGGCAAGGTCGTTCACTACATAGACTCCTTCAAAAACCCTAGGGAACTCCTAAACCCTAAAGCCTGAACTCCAAACCCGAAGCCCTGAACCCAAATCTCCAACTGTTCGGGCCCTATAGGAGACCCTGTTAATGCGAGTACAAAGCCCAACGTTTCAATACACAAGACAGATTTCTTGTATTGTTTATGATGTTGCTATTACGACCCTGATTACGATTGTCGTTTCGATTTTCAGTTTATGTCCACTCTTATTATTGCTATTCGTATTCTTATTAGTATTATTCGCATCATCATAAGTACTGTAATATGGCTCCAAGATTAGTGGCCGTTTTGTGGGCCTCGGAAATGCAGAACCCAGGCCGCCAGCCAGTGGATGACGAAGACAGGCAGGAACGGTTTAGGGTTTAGGGGTCCGGGGTCCAGCCGATTCCCAAGTCCCAAAACCCTACTTGGAGGATCATGGGACTTAGTAAGTAAGGTTACGTGTTTCCTAATATTGGGGTTATAAGTAGCTATAAGTATAGTTACCCCAATTATAACCCTCATTACTAAGTCCCATGATCCTTTAAGTAGACCCTAAACCCTAGACCCTATAGATCCCTTTAAGGAACCCTTATAGATCCCTTTAAAGGGACCCTTAAAGGAACCTAAGTTACTAAGTCCCATGATCCTTTAAGTAGGGGGTGGGACCTCCGGGCTCCACCTGAAATTCGAATCTAGGCACCTCTTTACGAAACCATGGTCCCCTAATAACGACCGAAGGTTTCTTAAACCCGACTCCCGGTCCTAAAATTAGAGCCACAAACCAGCCCTGTGCCTAAACTCTGCGAATCTCACCAAGCTCAGCGCTGAACCGACACTTCAAGGCTTCCGAAAAGGAACCGATGCCAAAGGCCTTCTATGTGTTTGCGTCGTTGCCACTATTGGCAGACGTGCGCGTGGTATTTGGACCTAGCGCTGCCAGAGGCCTCGATCCAAACGCCACGCCCTAAGCTCACCGTCATGAAAATTAAGATATTGCTACTGTGATGCTGCGGACTGTGAACCTGCCTGCCATGAACCACAAGCACCACCAATGCGACGAGGTGACGACGATGACGATACCATTTTGCGTATGGTGATGATCGTTTCGGTGGCGATGTGGATGGGGATGACGCGGATGAGGATGATGAGGAGGAGGAAGAGGAGGATGAGGATGGTCATGACGGTGATGGGGACGATGTAATTAGATGACAGTGGTTGAAGTCAATTTTGTTCTTCGCGCGACGGTTGTAAATCCTAAGCCTTCAATCCTACACTGTAAATTACCCTAGACCCGAAGCCCTGAGTCCTAAACCCGAACCTCCCAAACCCGTAGTCCTAAACCCTAAACTCGAAACCCAAACGGCCCGAAGCCCTGCTATCAGGGGAGGTAGACCATCTTCCGGTGGCGTGCGCGGCCCCAGCTGGGGATAAAGGTCTCGAGTGTGTGGCACGGGAGCTTTTTGGGTTTTGGAGGTGTGGGTTTAGGGTTTACTTAAAGGGTCATGGGACTTGGTAACTAGGGTTATAATTAGGGTAAGTATACTTATAACTACTTATACCCCAATTAAGGTACTTACAACCTTACATTACTAAGTCCCATGACCCTCCAAGTTGGGCCGGGGGTTTGGGTTTCGGGATATGGGGCTGTAGGCTCTGGGGTCTCCGAGCTACTGCTCAGGAGAAGTGTCCCAGCGACTGGACTGGTGCGGAGTCGTTGATGGGCAAGCTAATCACTATTCTTGAAAGGGCAGAAGGCATATCTTGTTTGCAAGGGCAAAGCGGACACCAAGGAGGGCAATGGAAGGCTACTGTTTGGAAAAGAAGCCTTGTCTATGCAGTTCTACCCTGGCTCAGCCAAGTGCACAGACCCTCAACAGCAGGATTTTGCAGGAAACGCTTTCACGGGGCCTGCCGGAGTACGCATGGACTGACGAAGACTTGTGGGGAATGGCAGACTCCCCTGAGCCTGAAGCATTGCTTCGAGTGCCTGGTGTACGGCGTTCTCGCCAGTCTGCCCACACAAAGCTTGAACGAAGACCTGCAACCTCGATCCCTACACCGGATCTCAGAGACCCTAATCCCTAAGCCCAGCCAACCTTCAACCCTAGACTCTAGACTCACCCTAAACCTGACACCAACCCTATATGCTCGTCCTCCTGGCCGAAGCGGTCCCGTCGGGGATCCTGCAGTGGATATTCGTCGTAGGTTTACCGTGTGATATACCCGAAGCCCTGGCAGATTGACAGAAGATGAAATGCAGATGATGAGAATATGAACACCAATGCCGACAGCATGTCAGAGTCGTGCAGCAACCGAGACAGGAACCAAGCCATAGTGTACTCGTCGGAATTGTTTTGCACACAAGGGTAGGGTAATTCTTCAGGGAAGGCGCGGAGGCATGAAGTCCCCTTATTGGATCGAGGTTTATTCAGAACGTTTTTAAGCCGGCACGCAAAGCCAACTTGCACCGTACGTAGATGTTTGAAGATCTTACAGCTAGCGGAAAACCCTTGCAACAACAAGCCTTAAGCATCTAGTGCGTGAAAAGGCGTATTATTATTTTTATTCCTATTATTATGATGATTATATTTGTATTGTTTATTATTATTCACTGTTTATTATTACTATTGTTCTTATTAGATTTTATTGCTATTTATTTTGATTATTTATTATACTATTGTTCTTATTAGATTTTGTTTTTTTATTATCATTATTTTTATTTATCATTGTTATCATTATTTTTTATCACACCATGTTTACCGGTCGGTAAGGGCGGCCGCCTGCTGCGGCAGTGCTGCGGGCCTCATCTCTGCTACGTGAGCCCGGCACACTCCTTCGCTGGGGCGTGTTCCCGTAAAGGGGACTATAAGGTCCTTTAAAGGGGATTATAAGAGTTCCTTTAAAAGGGATTATAAGGGTTCCTTTAAAGGGCTCTATAAGGGTACTATAGGGGTTCAAGGTTTCAGGTTTCGGGGTTTGGGGGTTTAGGGGTTTCGGGGTTTAGGGGTTTCGGGGTTTAGGGGTTTAGGGGTTTAGGGGTTTCGGGGTTTAGGGGTTTAGGGGTTTAGGGGGTTTAGGGTCAGGGAAGGTTCCTGTAGTGCTGGTACAAAAAGGCTTCCCCCAAGGGCTACTACAACTGTTCTAGGGTTACTGTAAGTGTCGTTGCTTGACGGGTTACTGTATCAGCATTTACTGTTTTGGGGGAGAGGCCCCAGCAGGCGATCGTCGAAGGTAAGATAGAAGCATGAGATAAGCGTTAACACTCTTCTTTGGGAGTCCTCATGTTGAATAAAGCTTAGGAGCCCCATAAGGCATTCAGATTTTTGGTGTTTAGGGGTTTGGGGTTTGAAGGACGAGAGTGCAGGAGTAAGTATTCAGGGTTTTGCGGTATTGCAGTCGCATGAATAGGAATCTATGATCGAGCATCCACAGGTGTCTTCTTCGCCTTCGTTGGTTTCTACGATGCGCCTACGTTCCTACCATTGGTATGTACTTCTGAAAAGATGATGTGGGAAGATGAAGCGACCCAGTACCGGGAGAGTGTGCCCGGCGGCAGCATGACCAGACCTCGCACCCTGGAGCACTGAACATCGCAGTGAAGGAGCCTCGAGAGGTAGCTATGTAAACTCCAAACCCCAGACCCGAAAACCCTTAACCCCAAACCTAAAACCCCCAAACCCTACAGCCCCCCAAACCCCCAAACCCCCAAACCCTCAAGCCCTAACCCCAAACCCGAAACCTCAAACCCCTAAGCCCTAAACCCCAAACCCTACAGCCCCCCAAGCTCGCTCAGCCTGCCAGAATCACCACGCCCTTCGACATCGTCAAAACCAGGCTGAACCTGAGGTGCGGCGGTGCTTGGAGGTTCATGGAAAATTATAATAAGGGTTCCTTTAAGCGCCCCTTTAAAGGGATCTATAGGGATTCTATAAGGGTATTGGGTTTAGGGTTCATGGATAGTTATAAGTGGGGCTATAAGTAGGGTAACTATACTTATAACCCACATTTAGGAACTTATAACCCTATACTTAGAACTACCCAAGAACTAAGTGGTGCACTTTTTCGTTTAACACGGGGGGCCGGACTAAACGGAACGGGGCCTTAGTAGTTAACATAAGGCTTAATGGGGTTTTGGGGTATATCGTACTATACGTAGAAGGAGCCGTATTGGAACGGTGTTCTGATTCTATGTGTTCAGGCTTCATTACTTTGCTGGGGTTCAGTGTGTCAAGCGTTCATTCGAGGTGTGTAGGAGTTGCGCTCATGGTTGCACTTGGTATTCGTAGCCCCCTGGTAGTCATGTAGTGGCAGCAGGATTGATTTGGTGTTGGATGGTCTTAGCTGCTACTGCCCCCGCCAAAGCCGACAGTCCCAAGAGCAATCACTTGTCAGCTTACATCATTATACTACCACGAGCAGAAGGAAAAAAAACACAATGATACTAGTAATAACAACAACAATGTTAATATTTAGCAATACTAATAGTAACAGTTTTCGCAGTAAGAACAAGTAGTAGTATGTGGAAATAGGACGTGTGACTGGAGAGTTCAACGGCATGATCTTGGACCGCTTCCTTTCTCTTCTACTCGAGCGGAACGAATCCGATCGGATGAGCCGAATGGCGAAGACGACAATGACGGTGGCTCAGATGGCACAGAAGCTGGCGAATTTGACAGCGGCCTAAATAACTACCAATACTAGCATAATATACCCCCAAAAACCCTGTTCTAATCATTTTTGCAGGGTCCCGTGGAGGTGAAAGGCATCGTTAATGTAGGAACTTGATGAAGAAACCCTGGGCCTAGAGTTTAGGGTTCCTTTAAGGGGGTCTATAAGGGTTCCTGTAAGGGATCTATAATAAGGCCGCTAAAGCAGTGTAGGAACCTGATGAAGAAGCCTTGGGCCTATATTTTAGGGTTTCCTTAAGGGGGGTCTATAAGGGTTCCTATAAGGGTGCTGCTAAAGCAGTGTAGGAACCTGATGAAGGAACCCTGGGCCTATAACCCCCAAAGTAATAGGATTCTGCTTCATACAAGGAATCCTATTAAAGGCCCAAGGTTTCTTAATCAGGTTCCTACAGTATCAACCTCAGACCCCGAGCCCCTAAACTAAAACAGGCAGCCCCAAACCGGAAAATCCAGACCCCGACCTTCTAAAACCCCGAAACCAACCCCTAAACCCCAAACCCTAAACCTACATTCTGAATCCCGAAACCAAAGATGCATTTCATGCGAAGGCGAGCTTCATGTGGAACGCGGAGCACTGGGGCATCGTGCTCAGCGGCTTCGAGATCCTGCGGATCTATACCTTCAGAGTGTTTAGGATTTATGGCCTAGGGTGTAGGAATTCTAGAAACAATCCTGTCTTCTTCTAGAATTGGGAAGAGTCAGAGGTTTATACATGTTGGTAAGCTACTGATGATGACGATGATGGTGACAGTGATAGTGATGGTGCTGGTGAGAAGGGTAATCGTTGGGATGATAATGCTGCCAATTACCGTCAGGATCATGACTGTGAGGTTTTGATGCAGCCAAACAGCACTGCTCTTCCAGTTATGCCCATCTCAGTAGTTTTGCTGAGCATTCGCCACCTGTGATCGTTGGACATAAACTGTGAACCCAAAACCCCTAAATGCCAAGCAGAAGCCAAGCCCCAAGCCCTCAAGCGCTAAGCTCCCCAAGCCCAAATCCTTCAAATCGTCAGCCACTACTCCTCGAAGCAGAATCAGAGACCTTAGGCCCTAAGCGGAAGCCATGAACCCCCAAGCCCATTATCCTAACACACAAAAGCCCTCGAACAGTCAGCGTCAGGCATGCATTTCCGAAGAAGTCCTTGAATCCCGACAACCCAACACCCTTATCTCCTCAGCCTACGTCCTGCGACTGTGAGGCACTAATCCTCGAAGAAGTCGTACAGATTTATCGACATCGCGGCTTGAGCCTCAGATCGAGCACAGTTTTGGTTTTTGGGGGTTCAGCGGAGGCAAGCGAAGGTTGGTCTGCGATCTAATTTTGGGAAGCTCCACGTATGGACTTGCTTACCATTTCTGTCCCGAAGCCTCACCTCCAGTATCGAGTGAATATGGTATTCCGTTAAAACCTCAAAGGTTTTAAAAGGCCAAGTTAGCAATCGATTTTCTGGGGCTCTAGGAATCATTTTTTGACCACTTGGGGCACCTGGGGGCACCGCAACATTCAAGGCCATGAAGTTGGAGAGTGTGCAGAGTCTGCAGCTGCCACGCTCAAAGCTGAGGGCTGACCCGAGGGAGCAGGCAAAGCTGAGTGCTTGAGGTTAAGGGTTGGCGTTTAGGGGTTGGGGTTTAGTGTTTTGGGTTTTGGGTTTAGGGTTTAGGGTTTGGGGTTAAGGGTTTGGGGTTCGGGGTTGACGGGTTCAGGTGTTGACCCGCCAAACCCGGAGCCCCGCCATGGGCCCACCTGCTTGCGCTTGGTGCAGCTCCTTGTGTCCAAAGCCTCAAAACCTTACACCCGGCCCGGATGCCTCAAGGTACCCTCAGTGAAAGCCTTATGTCTTAAGGCTTATGATCTTATTTGGGTAGTGGCAGGGTCGTCGCAACTAGAGACTACAGCAAGCAGTGCTTATAGGCTTTAGGTTCACAGCCCTGGGGAACCTACACCCTGAAGTCCTGAACTCTACCAATGAACCGTTATTCCTCACGTCCTAAGCCCGACACGAGGCTGCGGACACCAAAGCCCTCTTGTGGGTTTAGTTTAGTCTCAGGTGCAGCCGGCTTCTTTGCGGGCGCCGGCTATCGCGCTGTGGTGCCCCCGGAGGATCTGTGCCGCGAGATTCGGTCTGGCTTAGCTTTCGGGTATACTGTGGGGGTCTTAAGGCACGGAATCCTGAGCCATAAACCGATAATGTAGGAACCTGATTAAGAAACCCCGGCCCTTCAAGCCCGATATATTGGGATCCATATTAAGAAACCTAATAATATGGACCCCAGGTGTCTTGTTCAGGTTCCTTTCCTACCCGCTATGTTTGGGTGCCAGGCTTCATGGTTCCGGAGGCTGAATGAGCTAAGGCCCGGAGGTGTGTCACACAGGATACTTGAAGGATCATGGGACTTAGTAACTAGGGTTATCATTAGGGTAAATATATTTATGGCTACTTATCTCCCCAATTAAAGTACTTATAACCTTACTTACTAAGTCCCATGATCCCCCAAGTACAGGATTACAGATGATGTCGTCAAGGGATTCAGGTCCTCACTCCCAGTCGCAGCCTTTCATGCCGCACTCCGAGCTCCTCGACCTATTGAAGAAGACACGTCACGATCTGACAAGACAAGAAGAGGCTTAAACCCTAAAGACCTGAAGCCTAAACCTTGAAACCCTAGAACCCTAAAGCCATAAAGCACTCAAGCCCCTGAGCCCGAAGCCCTAAACCCCTGAACCCTAAAAGTTTGAAACCCTAAAGCCATAAAGCGCCGAAGCTCCGGAGCCCTAAAGCCCTCTCATTTTCGCAGTGGGTGATCTCCTCCTAACGCGATCTTCTCTGGCCTGAACCCCAAATCCTGAACCCTAAGTCTGATTTTAGCACTCCTACTCATAACACGGATCTTCCTCGGCCTCAGACGACGGTTTTACAGTTTGCTTGGGCATCCTATGGTGCTACGGTAGTAGCTGTCGCAATAAGTAGCAACAACATCCCCCTTATGGTCCTGGTCCCTCTGAAGCTTCTAATATTAATGTATTAATGTCATGTAGGAGCCTGAGTAAGAAATCATGGCCCCATGACCCTAAAAATCTGAAGACCAATATACAGAATCCTCACAAAGGCCCGAAAGTTGCTACATGAGGTTCTCATATGGGGGATTCCGACCCTAAACAGTAGGATCCTATTGTCAGGACCCCAAATCAAGGTACCCCATTCTCGGAAACTCCCACAGGATACTTCCCCCGACCCTTTCGACGTACTCATCAAGCTTTGAGCCCGAGTCCCCCTTAGCCCTAAACGCTAAACTCTAAGCCCTAATCCCCAAACCCTTAAAACCCCCCCAACACCCTAAGTCCTTAAAACCCTCCAAAACCCTAAGTCCTTAAACCCCCCCAAAACCCTATGTCCGTTAACCTAAGATCTTAAAACTGAGGAGCCGAACATCTCCCAAGCCTGAGCCTTGCCTTTAAGGCCTACTTGGAGGATCAAGGGGACCTGCTAAGTAAGGTCATAAGTACCTTGATTGCGAGTATCAGTGAGTATTCTTGTAGTTGCCTGACTTTTTCCCCGCCTTTCTTTGGGCCTTCATCCTGTAAGTAAACCCTGGCATAAGACCCTAAAGCTCTGCGCCGAGGCTTGGATGTCTTTGGGAGGTTTTGCCCGGTGCCCCAGAGGTTCGAAGTTTTCCGAAAGTGGGGATCTTTGGGCTTGAGAGGCTTTGGGTTTTGGGTTTAGATTTGTAGGGTTTAGGGGTTTTAGGCTTTCAGGGGTTTGGGTTTAGGGTTTAGGGTTTAGGGTTTAGGGTTTAGGGTTTAGGGTTTAGGGGTTTTAGGCTTTCAGGGCTTTAAGTCTTGGTCGCGGGTCCCAGTGTACCCCAACTCCTCCGCACCGTAGACTCTTCATGTTATGGTTTCTCGGTTTTGGGGGCTTTATCCTCCAGAGTCTCTATGTATTTATCAACTATGAAAGTTTGTCCCTAAAGCCACAGGTAGGGTTTAGGGTTTAGGGGATGGTCTTTTGGGACCTAATTCCAAAATGGCGGAGCCCCTGGGTCACAAAACCCTACTTGGGGCTTCATGGGAAATTGTATATTATCTTATAAGGGTCCCTTTAAAGGGATCTATAGGGATTCTATAAGGGTCTAGGGTTTAGGGCCTACTTGGAGGTTCATGGGTAGTTATAAGTGGGGTTGTAAGTAGGGTGACTCTATTTATAACATTCATATTTGGGGACTTGTAACCCTGCTTATACCTACCCATGAACCTCCAAGTAGGCCCTAAACCCTAGACCCTTATAGAATCCCTATAGATCCCTTTAAAGGGACCCTTATAAGATAATATATAATTTCCCATGAAGCCCCAAGTATACTGTTAACTCCGCAACCAGGCCAACAAAGGATCCTTGAATGACACTCAGAGTCCCAACAAGGCCGCGTCCGAATCGCTAATCCCTGAACACTCAGGGTTTGGGGTTGTTTAGGATTTAGACTTTAGGGTTGTTTAGGATTTAGACTTTAGGGTTGTTTAGGATTTAGACTTTAGGGTTGTTTAGGGTTTGGGGTATAGGGCATTGTAGTAGTAAAGAAGTGTCCCCCATCGCTTCTGAATATGGGCAAGACAAATACACTCCAGGCGCCTTAATGAAGGATGTAAGACTGTATGAGCCGGGGTTCCTTTAAGTTCCCGGAAGGGTCCTTTACGGTTTTAGGGCTTTGGGGTTTAGGCTTTGAGGCCTTTCAGGTTTAGAGTGTTTAGGTACATCTCTCACATTCTACGCACTACGCTGTCACTACGCACCAACCCAAGCTTGCAGAGGGCAGGCCTGGCCCTCGCTTTTCTGAGTTGTCGGCTGCGAAAGAAAAGCCTGAAAACAGTCCTTGGCATGGAACCCCGCGCCCTTAAAAAAGAGAATGTTGGGGTTCCTCGACACAGGGGCCTTAATAAATAGGATAGGGCTAGGGGGAATATGAAACTAATTATTATAGTTACAAGGAGCCCCAAAATTGTACGGGTATGTATGTAGGCCACAAACCCGAAACCCTGAACCCCCTATAGTAAGTCCCTAAACCTCAAACCCGAGCGAAACCTTAAACTCCAAAGAATCCTGAGGTCTTTTTGGGTTCCTTCGAGCTGGTAAAGAGCCGCCTCTCCCTACAAGCGGGGTCGCGGTGATTTCCTCTGCGCTGCTGTCAGCAGGATTCAAACGGCTGCGGTCTAGGGTTTAGGGTTTGTAGGGTTCTGAAGTTCCGGTCCTCAGTGTGTAGGGATACATCAGCTGTTGCAGCAGGTGCACAAAATAGTCAGACGGACGAACAGGCGAACATCTAAATACAAATATAGGCAAACGAACGAAAGCATGACCATATGAACGCAAACTAATTGACTGACTGACTGCCTGACTGACTGCCTGTCTAGCTAGTTCGCCAGCTGGCTAGCTAGCTAGTTCGCTAGCGTATATAGAAGCCCAAAAAATTAGTGCAATTTCTGAGTAGGGGAGTTGCTTGGTGTCGGTTTGGCACATTGCAGCAGCACACTGCCCAAACCCTGTTCGAAAAGAGCTCTCCAGTAGGCCCCAAGCCTCGGGATCTTGTTCAAGGGCTTCGCGGCTGTGGGCTTGGGGCTTGGGGGCCTAAGCCCTAAGCTCTGAAATTAACGTTTAGTGTTAAGGTTCACTTGGAGGATCATGGGACTTAGTAAGTAAGGTTAGAAGTACCTTAATTGGGGTTGTAAGTAGCTATATGTATAGTCTGTATAGTTACCCTAATTATAGCCCTAGTTACTAAGTCCCATGATCCTTTAAGTAGACCCTAAACCCTATAGATCCCTTTAAGGAATCCCTATAGATCCCTGTCAAGGGACCCTTAAAGGAACCTAAGTTACTAAGTCCCATGATCCTTTAAGTAAACCCCCCAAACCACGACTGCTACCCAAAAAGCCCGACGCCGGAGTAGTCGGGAGGATTGTGCGCGAGCCTTGATAGGGGCGAGGGATTTGGGGTTTAGGAAGTTTAGGAATTATGGGGTTTGGGGTTTAGGGTTTAGGAAGTTTAGGAATTATGGGGTTTGGGGTTTAGGGTTTAGGGTTTGGCTCACAGGGAGCTCCGGGATTTGCCCGCCCCAGGCAGCTGCAGGTGTTGAGAATCCTTCTGTGGCAACTCAGCTTTGCGAGGGTGCTTCAACTTTTTGGTTTTAGGGTTTATAGGTTGTATAGAGTATAGGGCCTCAATGAGATTGGTACTATCGCCGCAGGAAGAAGACGAGTTTGGGAACCAGGGCCAAGCAGTAGGTAGGCCCTGAACCTTAAACCCATACAAACCCTTGCGCCAGACCCTCAAACCACTTAGCCTTAGGCTTGAACTTCGAAGCGCAGAGCCCGTAAACCTTCGGTTTAGGGTTGAGGGGTTTGAAATTAGGGTTCAGAGGTTTAAGAGTTTAAGAGTTTAGAGGTTTGGGTTTTGGGTTTGGGGCACCTGCGGCTCAAGGTCTCACTACCACATTTTCTGTATCCGATACCGCGCCATTCTTACCTAGACCCCCTAAACCCTAAACTCTGAACCCTAAACCCTATCAGCCTCTGCATCCACAGAGCTGAACAGCCTTCAAAGCGGCTCGCGAAACACCCTCGCCTTAATTAGCAAAAAGGCCCGGGGGGCCAATGTCTCCAGATCGAGATCCCGGTCTGTCTTTCAGGGCAGCTGAAAGCCAGGGTCTGTGTAGGGGTTTAGGGTTTAGGGGTTTAGGTTTAGGGTTTAGGGTGTCGGCTTCAGGGGGTTCGACCGGATCAGATTCTGAGACACCGCCCAAAGAGCATTCCACTCCCATCCGATTTTGCTGTCGGACTTCAGCGACGCAGGTATCCAGGCCAGAGGAGGTTCGATCGGGCTATACAAAGCCTTTTTCAAACAGAAAGGCTAAACCCTAAACCCTATACTAGTAGTGATCGTGGAGACTGTGACAGCCGAACTGCCGTACCACATCCCGAACACCGACAGCCCTAGCCGAGAGCCCGAAACCCTGGCCCATATACAGGCTCTAGCCCGAAGCCCCTTGAATTTTGCGGACATACTTGCAACAACGAGTGCAAGAGTCGTAGTAGCAATTGTCGTGACCATTACCAGGCACTACTCGCCACGGCTACTGCAACCATGATCACGCCAGGGTCCTCGACCATTTCCATAATCTTGCTGTACAATATGTTCCTATTGACGTTGAAACTCCATACTATTTGCCATATAACCTAAACTACCTAAACTAGAAGCCTGAAAAATAGCCTAGATCCTCAACCTCAAGCCCCTCTACCAGAAATCCCTGAAGCCTTAACAGCTGGCCTGGTTGCCCGCTACACTGACCTGTGCAGCCATTGCACCACCCAGTGTCCCTGTGGGCTCAGGAGGTGTTGTCCTCATAGTTTTCAGGAGGTGCTTCAAGTTTTTTTTTGTGGTTTTCAGGGTCTTGAGAAAGGGTTTCCGTGGATTTGCTTGGGATTGTGCATCGTTGTACTCTGTACAGATGTCTTGATCTTGTATTCGGATAGGTTCGCAGGTGCTGGAATGTCCGGCTTGGTATCGCCCTACGTAAGTTGGGCGGCATTTTGCTCGGTAGTGCACCGTCGCAAGCTCTTTACCCTGAATCGAAGAACCTTGGACCTTGCATCCAGGAAATTTGAGTTCATCGTCTAGGGTTTCGGTTTTGTGTAGACTTCTTGCAAACTCTGCTCGAATTCTTCGGTTCGGATTCTGAATCACTAAGTTCAGGGCTGTTTAGGGTGTAGCCCGAGACTCGAGGCATGTGCCGCCCACCTTACTCTGAAACCTATCCTAAGCTTTCTTTAAGTAGGTTCTTAGCCGGGCCGGCCAGAAGCCGGGATTCTGGGGGCGTCGCGCAGCGCGCTAATCCTCTTATCCCTGGAGGCTGGACCAGGCCTCTCTCGCAAAGCCTGGCTTTGGGTGCTTTGCATCTTTTTCTGTCAGGTTTCCTTACCATTTTAAGATCTTTAGATATGTTGTCATCCCGACGTAGGCGGCATTTTGCAAATTTACGGCAAAAGTAGGGTTCAATCCTAGACTAAAGTAGACCTTACACTCTAAACCCAATCCCTAAACATGCCTAAACCTTACCCTAAAGTGCAAAACCTAGTTTCAGCCTTTTGGTTAGGGTCTTTCTTGTCCTATTGCAAACTGAGGCCCCTATAGTAGGAGAGTTATGAAGCATCTCATGCCTCATAACCCTCAACCCTAATACCCTAATACCCCAATACCCTAATACCCCAATACCCTAATACCCCAATACCCTAATACCCTAATGCCCTAATACCCTAATGCCCTAATACCCTAATACCCTAATACCCTAGACCCTAAACCCTAGAAACTCAACCCCAAACCCTGTCCTAAACCCTGGGATCTGAGGGCTTCACTCCATTGCGGGGAGGAAATCCTTCCCTTTTCGGTGTCTTTGTGGTTTTGCGGTTTGGGACGTGGGTTGGGATTCGTGGTTTGTCGTAGGGATTCAAACTTTAGAAGGCACAGGAGTGAAGCCTAGGGTAGTATTGCATAGCAGCCTTCGACCCCACTGCTTGAATATCTTGCTAGAAGCTAACTCCTAAAGACCAAAAGCTCAAATCTTAAACCCTAAACCCTAAAACCCTAAACCCCAAAACCCTAAAGCCCTCAACAGAAGCTGTTGCGAAGCACCCCAGGGCCACCACAGCATAGCCGACCGAGCCGACAGAGCAGAGCTGCAACTGCTGGCAGAGGCTACAGTAGAAGCCGAAAAGTTGGAAACCCAATAGCTTCAATCCTTAAGAGCAATATATAGGGAATCCCGGCACTAATTGTCCTTAATCAGGTTTCCAACTTTCTGGGGTTTGCATAGTTAAATCCTACAGAAGACACTGAACCCTAAGCCCTCCCAAAACATACTTTTTTGTAGGGTCCCTACGTTTCCCATATTAGGGTTTATAATAAGAACCTACCAAAAAATAGGGTTTTGTAGTTTAAGGTACAGGTGCTGGGATTTGGGGTCAGAGTTTAGGGTTTACTGCAGGGTCTAGCGCTTTTTGGGTTTCGAGTTTACCCATAGGCCCCAAAGTAGTTCCTTTTTGGGATTACCTAATAGAATTCTACATATGAACCCCAAAAAGGAACTACTTTGGGGCCTATGGGTAGGTTAAAGCCCTGAAGACCAAGGCCAGCACCGCTCCAGAGTGGGAGCTGCCCTAAACCCTAAACCGAGTGAGGGCTAAGGGTGTTAGGGTTTAGGGATAAGGGTTTTAGGGTTTAGGGTTTAGGGTTTAGGGTTAAGGGTGTTAGGGTCAAGGGTTTTAGGGTTTAGGGTTAAGGGTGTTGGGGTTAAGGGTTTTAGGGTTTAGTTTAGGGTTGAGGGTTTTAGGGTTAAGGGTGTTAGGGTTTAGGGTTTAGGGTTAAGGGTGTTAGGGTTAAGGGTTTTAGGGTTTAGGGTTTAGGGTTAAGGGTTTTAGGGTCCGCGCCAAGCCAAGAACGCCCTACTACAAAGTGACCCGCGTCATGTCCACTCCACTTACCCTAAGCCTCGCATGGCCTTGAACCCAAAGCCCGAAACCATTACGGTTTAGGCTTCAGGGTAAAAAGCCCGAAACTCTTGTGGGACCCTTGTAGAATCCCTCGCTCTTGGTTGCATCTCTCATGGCTCCGTCGTAGTTTTCCTGCCAGAGAGTCATGGATCTCCCTGGAGTTGCTTCAAGGGTTCTTTTCAAGGGATCCTGTAGACAACCCTGTAGATCCCTTAAAGCAGCCTTCTGGCACCCTGGAGATCCTTTAAGGGTAGGGTTTAGGGTTTAGGGTTCAGGGTGTAAGGGTTTAGGGTTTAGAGTTTAAGGGTTTAAGGGTTTAGGATTTAAGCCCTGGTTTAGGGTTTAGGGTTTAAGGGTTTTGAGGCTGAGGGTTCAGGTTTAGTGTTTATACAGGGGTCAGGGGTCTTTCGGTAGGGGTCAGGGCAGGCAGAGGGCTTTTGTTTACAGGTGCCGCGTATATAAGTGGTATGTGACCAGGACAGCAAAGGATTTGAAGCACCGCCCTCCCCCGTGGATTCCTCTGTTGATCCAAACCACTAAACTCTTACATGCCACTCCCTAGAATGCCTAAGCCCTGAAACCTACACCTTAAAGCCCCATCTTGTCTCAACCCCAACCTCATTATCAGGCCTCAAAGGCCGAACTCCAGGGGGTTCCATGGTTGTAGCTATGGCGGCCGCGGCGTCTGGCAGATTCGACCTGAATCCGAATTCTTGGACCCGCTGGCAGCACCCAATCTCATCGTCAGCCAAGATGCTGCCGGGAAAGGCTTAGAGTTGCAGAACGTGTCCGCTGTAATGCTCAGTTGAAGCTGAGGGAATTTGTCAGGCTTTTTGGATTTAGTGCCTGAGTTCGGGCTGTTTAGCTAAATCGTTCAACCCATGACCCTGGTTTTGAGTCCTTAATCCACACACTTGGTCTTAAAGTCTAGGCCTTAAGCTCTGGACCCTGACCCTGAAACCTCCCTCTAACCCTACTTGGAGGTTCATTGTAGTTATAAGTAGGGTCATAAGTCCCCTAATATGAGTTAAAAGCTACAAGTACAATTGCCCTACTCATAACCCCGTTCATAACTACCCATGAACCTCCAAGTAGGCTGCGTTGCAAAAGTCTTGAGATGAAGCTGAGACTGTAGGCTCGATCCGACGCCAATCGCGCGATCTATCGAAAGCGGCTAGATGGGAGTTTCCGAAAGTAGGGGTTCTTTTTTTGGGGGTCCTGATAACAAGGATCCTACCATTTAGGGTGCTATATTAGGGTCTCCTATTTTCGGATAAGGTTCTGCGGTTTCGAGTTAGAGTATAGCGTTTAGGTTTTTGGGATTTACGGTTTAGGGGAAGCCATCCTTGTCTGCTTCTCCTACCCATTTGCTAACTTTCCGGAGTCGTTAAAACAGATCTGCGGCGTAGAGTTCAGCAAAAACCCTGTCGGAACCCCTCAAATAGGAGATCGGAACCCCTCAAATAGGAGACCAAAACCATATATAACGTGTCTTCAACGCCAAGATCCTGGGTTTCGTGATTTATGAACGAGAGACTCGGGTGCAGGCTAAAGCAATCAGGATGTAGAGATTTCACCAATAACCAAAGCCTAAATTTTCGGGTGGATATCAGACCCTAACGGCCCGGCAGGCAAACTTTCATTTCGATCGGGTTTCGGGTTTACGGTTTGGCTTCGGGATACTGTACGGATTTCGGGGTTTGTGGCTTGGCTTCGGCATACTATGCCCCCCGGCGGCTGGCGTGATTTTTCCCAAGGCCCATGGCTCCGCGCTGAACTGCCTTTGGCTAGTGACTAGTGACTAGATACCGCGAGTCTCGTCGTCCCTAAGGTCCAGATTAGGAGCCTTCAACCCTAACCTAAACCTTAAACCCTAAACTTTAAACTTCAAACCCTAAACCTTAAACCCTAAGCCCGAAGCCCTAAAACTGGAAGGTGCAGGCATACCCTAGATCCTGCAAGCTACGCCCCAAGGATCAACATTGAATCCTCAGCCAGCATTTAAGCTTTGAAAGGATTCAAGGATGCGGGGGTTTCCGAAAACATGGGACTAATCCAGTACCTATAAGTAGTAGGATCCTTATTATAGGGACCCCACAGGAAGGTACCCCTCATTCGGAAACTCCCATGTAACTTGTGAAACCCCTAAGTCACCAAAGGCCCCACACGGAAGCCTAGAGAAATGCCAAGGCCCAGGCCCTGCGTTCAACACAAGTAGAACTTATATCCATGTCATATTTCTGTAGCTGATACCCTGCAACTGCACCCTGAACAAAAGGCAGCAGAACAGCAGCCATTGCAGTAGGTTTTTCAGTTGCTGCTGCTGTCGTCGTCGTCATAGTTGACATCGTTGTTGATTGGTTGTGAGTGTTGGTGTGTCTCTTTGATGTATGTGTCACATAGAGACGCAGTTTTGCAACCCTAAACCCTAAACCCTAAACCCTAAACCCAAAACCCTAAACCCTGAACCCTAAACATGCAGAAGCTGCACCCTTGTCGCTAAATGTTTCACGAAGGTTGAGGAGTTGCAAACGTCTGCAAAGCTTGCTCGGAGCCATGTTTGCGTGCTTCAGCCGACGAATGAAGCACTTTCTTCCAGTGAAGGGATTGAAGCTTAATTCTATGTTACAGAATGAATAGGCAGCGCTGGCAGTAGCACGCTCAGTGGTGCTTTCTGGCTTAAGCTTGGATTTCGGGATTGGAAGGGGTGGTTTTTCGCTCGGGTGTGAGAAATCCCGGGCCTCTGAGTACGCCAAGGCCGTAAGCGAAGCTGAGGCATAGAATTGCCTCGCTGCTGAGTTTGTTGTTATGATGGCACATAGCCACTTGGTTAGGTGCCTGCAAGACATGTGCCGATACGAACCCCAGGAAAGAGCTTGCCGTCCAAGACGAAGACTAAAACCAAAGCATGGGCAAGAACTGGAACTATAAACAGAAGCGACATACGCTGGTTATGTCAACGGATACATGCGGAGATGCCGCAGGGACGGAGCCAAGTAGAGCTTGATTGAACAGGCAAACAGGTGCGCAATGTAAAGTCATTGCCATAAAAGCATGCAAACCAATCAATAGATGAAGCCGCGAAGGCTTATCGATGAGTGCAGGCATCCCGCAGACGAACGCATGCCATGGCTTTCACCCTTTAGATAAATCTACATGCAACCTTCGGCATGTCGGCGTGAAAGCTACACGTATAGCGTTGTTTAAACAATTGACTGTATTGCACATACAAGTACGAGTACTATTACTTCGTTTGCTGCTGTTACTACTGCTGTTATTCCTAGTAGTAGAGCTTATCCTTCACGGGGTACTGTAATCCCTATATAACCCCTAATATATTTCCAAAGGTTAACCTTTAGTTTCCCAGGATGCTCGACAAGTAGGCAGTACTACTTCAGATTCTATAGCGAGGCTCTCCGGGCCCGGTGCTTCCTACGGTTGATGACATAAATCCAGCACTATCCATAATAAGGAATATACCATAGCTCCTTTAGATTAGGGTCCTTAAGGTAATGCAGGGTTTATATCATCAACAGTATCCCTTCACTGATGCCAATCCTACTTGACTGTGCTGACCACTGGGCCGCGAGGAGGGAGACGATTCAGTTCGCTTACGCCGCAAGCTCTAAGACTTTGTGAGATTAAGGACTAAACATATTGGGGGGAAACATATGTTTCCCAATATATTCAGGTTTATTTCGCTTTGTTTAGGCTAGATATCCGAAGTCCAAAGTATAGGCACTGAACTGAGATTTTTTAGATAGGGCGAGACCGAGCTGCCTTTCTAGCACATAGCGGTCGAATGAACAACTTTGAACTCTACTTGGAGGTTCATGGGTAGCTACAAGTGGGGTTATAAACAAGGTAGTTATACTTATAAGTCATGTTAGGGGACCTATATCTCTGCTTATAACTACCCGTGTACCTCCAAGTAAATCGGGTCATCAACTTTGAGCTTGGTCGAATATTTTAGGCATGCTATTCCCTCGTGACCCACATAGACTCATGGTACACCCCGCCCTTTGCAAAAAATACGAATTGTGTAGGTGAAGAGATTCTGCTCACATGGCGGTGGTCAAGCCCTGCCTCGGGCCAGTGCACGCAGATCAGTTTCAAGTGCATTTGAACCAAGGGGCCCCCAAAAGCGTCACATAAAGGCAAAGATCCGACTTCCCAGTTTTTTTTGGGCCCCGAGAACCAGAGTGGAGTTCCCTGCAACAGGGATGCGCCGCATCGCTTTAACCTGGGATCCGCTTCCTGAAATCTCGAAGTAGCTTTTATGCTCTCTCAAACTTAACTTCAGAGACCCTCGTCTACAACATGCCCGACTCGAACCCCAAGTTTACCCTTAACCCTAAGCCCTAAACTCTAGGCCCCCTAGGCCCTAAAGCCCTCAGCTCTAAGCCCTAAACCCTGCCCCAGCTTTTGAGCTTCAATCCCCTTTGGAGGTCCAAGCCCACTTTTTTAGGGGTAGGAGATATTTCGCACAAATAACATCCCATTGCAGTCCTCTGTATTGTTCCATTGCTACTACTTGTTTCCGGCTGTGTTAGTTTTATCGTATATTTGATTCTAATAGATGTTCTTACCGCACAATTCCACCCAGAACTTCATTTTGATTCGTAGGCCCGATACATTACACCCTGAATTCCCCACCCGGAGTCGCAGACTGCACGAACGCACCTAAAGCGCGATTAAAAAGATCGAGAGCTCGCATGTGGAGTTTCTTCAAGCTCAGATTGATAGTCCATTCCAACCATAAGCCAAGAAGCCTGAAGACCCTCCCCTTTGGGTTTAGGGTTGTCGCAGGATTGCTTTCAGGAAATCCTGCTGCTCAGGGAAGCAGCCTGCATTTCCTGAAGCAGCCTGATCTTGCAGGAGTTATCGTAAGTTTCTTGTTATGGTAGCGCAAGAGCGTACACTAAACCCTAAACCCCTAAACCGGAACAGCAACATGCCTGAACTGCTATCACCTATCAGTACTGAACTAGTCAGATGCTCAGCTCACTCGGAACCCGAGCCGTGCAATCCTGATCTCTTAGTTTAAGACAACAATGTGCGGAAGTGCATAACAACTTGGATTCCCCTGAAGGGGTTTTAAAAATCTTTGTAAAGGATGTAGGCCAATGTAGGCTTTTCAGGGTCCCGCTAAAGTGTGTTTCTGTTTCAGCGGCTGCCTTGCTAAGCCCTAAACCCTAAACCCTAAACCCTAAACCCCAAACCCTAAACCCCAAACCCTAAACCCTAAACCCTAAACCCCAAACCCCAAACCCTAAACCCTAAACCCCAAACCCCAAACCAGCCTGTAGGACACGGCCACGGAACATCCGACATCGCCTGAGTCTGACGTGTGAGCACTGCGACTGCCGCGGATGAGCTGGAGCACTTTAGGTGTTAAGGTCGGCAGCTCAGGGGCCCTGAGTTTAGGGTTTATATAGGGTTTAGGAAGTTTAGGAAGTATGGGGTTTAGGGTTTAGGAAGTTTAGGAAGTATGGGGTTTAGGGTTTAGGAAGTTTAGGAATTATGGGGTTTAGGGAGTGGGGTTTAGGAAGTTTAGGAATTATGGGGTTTAGGCTTAGGGTTTAGGAAGTTTAGGAAGTATGGGGTTTAGGGTTTAGGAAGTTTAGGAATTTTGGGGTTTAGGGAGTGGGGTTTAGGAAGTTTAGGAATTATGGGGTTTAGGCTTAGGGTTTACGAAGTTTAGGAAGTATGGGGTTTAGGGTTTAGGGTCTAGGAAGTTTAGGAATTATGGGGTTTAGGGAGTAGGGTTTAGGAAGTTTGGGAATTATGGGGTTTAGGGAGTAGGGTTTAGGAAGTTTAGGAATTATGGGGTTTAGGGCTTAGGGGCCAGAGTTTATCATAGGAGGCCAAAAGGCGAAAAGGAGGGACCCTTAATGGGGACCCCTACCCAATAATGGGCTATACAATGGGTATATCATAGCTTTATTAAGGGTATATGCCTAGGGGTCCTTATTAAGGGTCCCTCCTTTTACCCTTGGACGGACGCCAACAGGGGCTTTAGCCTATGGGGGTTTAGTAGGGATTAGGGTTCCCATAATAGGGTTCATATCAATGAATCCCTACCCCAAGCATCTTAAACCCCCCCTTTTGGCCTCCCATCAGTTTAGGGTTCGGAGTTGGCATGTAGAGTGCAGGGTGCCAGGCTTAGAGTTGGGGGTTTATGGCTTAGGGCTCGTGGTCTATAGAGTTTAGGATTCAGAATTGTGGGCTAATGTGTGCGGTTCATTGGAGGTAGCAGGACTTCGTAGGTTTACATGGTCTTAATGCCGACAAAGCTTCATTGATTCGACTGGGACTGCTAGGCTACAGTGTCTGAGGCACTTGGCCTCCGGCGGGGGAGGAGGCTTCAGGTAACGGTTTGAGACTTGAGGCCGGGCAGAGGCGGCTACACTGCACCTTTTGGCTTACCTTTGGTTAGTAGGAGGAAATGGTAGTTATAATTGTACCCCATTCCTCCATTCCCTACTAACCAAAGGTAAGTTTGGGGTGCTTTCAGGGTCGGTTTTGCAATTGCGGGGTAAAGAAGCTTGGGGCAAATTTGGTGTGAGCGTTCGGCTCGCCACCAAAGTGCGGGTTCAGGGTTTAGCAGGGGTAATCAGAGCCTAAACCCGAAGCCCTAAACCCCTAAACCCTGCACCCATACAGTAGGGTTTTGAGGTTAGGCACTTCTTGGAGGTTCATGCGTAGTCATAAGTGGGGTTATAGGTAGGGTAACTACACTTATAACTCCTATTCCTATTATATAGGGGACTTGTAACCCTACTTATAATCGAAGCCCCGAGCTGCAGAAGTCCTCAGCTCTACACCCTGAGCCTTAGACCCTTTGGGGTTTAGGGTTCGGGGTTAGGGTGAAGGGGTTTAGGGGTTAGGGGTTAGGGGTTTAGGGTTTAGGCTATAGGTTTTGGGACCTAGACTAGACCACATCTTTTGTCGGCCCTTGTAACCCTCAGCCCGAAGTATTGCTGGCCTAAACCCTTAAGCCCAAACCTCTGATGGCCCGGGCCCGAAAAGCTCTTCGCAGCTCAAGATCTCGACCCCAAGCCCTATAGACCCTAAACCCCTAAACCCCTAAACCCCTAAACCCTAAACCCTAAACCCTAAACCCTAAATCCCTGGCCCAAACCCGCCGCTGGCACAGCCTAGACTTGGAGCCCGAGCCTTCTCCGCCGGGCAGCAGGAAGAAAGGGTTTAGGGTTTAGGGTTTAGGGTTTAGGGTTTATGGAAGTTACAAAGTTGGGAGGCTTGTAAGGGTTTAGCATGCCTGATAGTGAATGGAAGATGTCGTGCATTCCGAGTTTGCAAGGGTTGAGGGTTAGGATCGTGAGCCCCGCTAAATGCAACCTCCATATTCGCACAGTGTTCCAGGCTCTGTTGTAGAAGTGATGCCGTTTGGTCTTGCGTGGAAGCGCAGCAGTTTTGATGCGCTGCTCAGCTGTTGTCCACCGTCTCAAAACTGAGGGACCTTCCGTTCGAACGATTAAAGGGTCTAGACACACTTTTAGTTTTCTTTGTTTTGTGTGTGTGTGTGTGTGTGTGCGTGCCCCGCTTTCTCTCGCCATCGCTCTTTGTCTCTGCAGGCTTGTGTTTGCGTCTCCTGTCTGCATGTATGTATGTACGTACGTATGTACCTTTGTATGTACGCATGTATAGTATATGTACGTTTGTATCTGTATGGTCGTGGTATTTTTTCTGCGTATACGGGTGCTACTACGCTGACTTGAGGTCCTCGAAACAACCCGCAAACCCAAAGCTCTGAACCCAAGATGAAGCCCCAAAAATGGACAAACGAGTCTAAATAACGCTAAACCCTAAACGGTGCCATATTGGGCTTAATAGGACCCTACTTACGAATATTTTTCAGAGGCTTTAAAGAGCCAACCCAGTAATTATTCAGGCCCCAAGAACGTAGGCCCAAGCCTGTGGGTCAGTGAGTCGACGAAGCCTGGGCAGCTGCATCTCGTTTCACTTGTTCAGGATCCCCTTACCTCTTAAGTTTAGGGTTTTGGGTTTAGGGCTTAGTGGTTTAGTGTTTGGGGGTTCAGGGGTTTAGGGGTTTGGGGGTTTAGGGTTTAGGGTTTGGGGGTTTCGGGGCGAAATTCTGGGTTTCGGGTTTTCGGGTTTAGGGTTGAGGGTTTAGGGTTCAGGGTTTACAGTTTGGGGTGTAGGGTTTATTTAGGGTTCGGGGTTCAGGGTTAACTCCATGGATGCAAGGTGTAGTGTAGAGTAATTAAGTTGTTAGGGTCTTGGGGTGTGGGGTTTAAAGGTGCTTTGAGATAGGTGGCAGTTTGGATGCCGCTAGTTTTCGTTCAGGATGTGGGGTTTAGGGCTTAGGCTCGTTTAGAAGCTGCAGCTACAACCTATCTATGGAATGATCCTAGAAGGATACAGGGGCTAGCCTGTTGCCGTCAGGGTGCAGGTTGAAGGGTGTGACTCTGATCCAACTGCTAGTCCAATACTAGAGGCGCATGACTAAAGTTACAAATAGGAGCCCTCAGAATGGTAGTTACTCAAGCCATCTGTAGATCATGCCTGGATCCAAACATCTTGTGAGGTATGGCTTTTCTGCAACTCCCATGTTCCAAACACGGAACAACGAACCCAAAACGCTGAGCTGAACCCTGCATCCTGCACCCTTTTATGACCGAAACCTGGGTTTACTGTTTATGATGTGGGTTTACAGTTCTGCGTTTTGGGTTTAGTTCTCTGCCCTCGTAGATCCAGCCTGGTTGGAGGGTTGATGCCAAGTCGTTTTGGGGTTCCCCCAAAACCCAAACCCTAAACCCCTCAACCGTAAACCCTAAATGGGTAGTTGTTAAGATTATGGTCCCTTTTTGGGGTCCCTATTATAATACGGCACCGATTATTTAGGGTACCCCTAAAGAGGGACCCTAATTTTGACAACCAAATTCCAGACTTCAGGGGCATCTCACGTTCCATGAGATCTAAACTCACCCACTGGATCAGCCCCAGACCACAGCCGTGAAGTCCCTACCCACTAACCTGCAGCTTCCTGCAGTTTCGGGTTTAGGGTTTAGGTGTGGTGCTGTTTTTTTTTTTTTTTCAGTTTTCATCCCGAAACTGCATGTCGATCGGATATGCGTGGGATCCTGAACGACATGGGAGTTCGGACCTCTTCATAAACACCAAAGCCCTAAATACCACAACCTCCATGCGCAGGCTTGTTGAGGGTTTAGGGTTTGTAGTGGTCTCTCGAGAAGCTCCTTTAAACCTGAGCCCCTGAGCCAAATGCCCTAAACCCCGTAAAGCAGGAACGTGATTGAGGAACCCTGGGTCTTTACCAGGGTTCCTCATATTATATAATTTCTAAATTTATGGCCAGGGTTTCGTCATCAGGTGTCTACATGAATGGATCTCCATGAATCCTAAACAGTATATAAGAGGCAGCCTTGGGATCCTATGCGGACAAAGCCCTGGCAGCCCTGGTAGCCCTGGTTTGGTATCTCGAAGAAACTCTGGCAAGGTCCCCAGCAGGACCCAGCTACTTACCACTTTCTCTAGTAATGGCGGTCTCCTAATAGGAGGAGGCACCTTGTCATTGACAAATAACTATTGAGAGGCTAGTTAGTGAGGAACGTAACGATCAAAGCACTAGTAAAATCACGTTCGATCGTGATCAGGTCCTACACAAGCTCCAAAGCTTCCTAAAGTTCTACAGACATCCGCATATCATCTGCCACCGTCGACGAAAAGCTAGGTTTCTACCTCTACGGATTGTTATCTGTCTATCTATGTATCTATCTATCGACCCATCCAGTCATGGATCTATTTATCTTTTGGTCTATCGATTCATCGACCTATCTAGCTAGCTAGCTAGCAGCGAGCTATTGCTCCATGTGTCTACCTGTCTATCTACCTATCGATCAACGTAACTTCTTACCGATGACCATCTGCATCAGTCTACATCTATACCTGCACACGGTATGCACGTGTACAGCTCCCACGGACCCGAATCCCAAAACATGAGCACGGAAGCGTATGTCCCAAAGCTTAAGGTGCGTATGAATGTGGTCCCAAACTTCCGAAAAAGGGGAAACACAGCTTCGAGCCAGCTTGATTATGCGATCTGCGTGCTCCTCACTCGGCCAACAACGAGTCACTGAGGTTTTCTGGGCGACATAGAGCTAAAGAGCCGCTGCCTTACAGTCGGCACTGCACACTACGTGACCTCAAAGCCTCTAGATCCTAAACTCTGAACCCTAAACCCCGAATCCCAAACAAAGCCCTAAGCCCTGAACCCTGGACCCCGAATCCCAAACGAAGCCCTAAGCCCAAACCCTGGACCCCGAGCCCCACGGAAAGCACTACTGTTGATGATATAAATCCTGCATGACCCATAATGAGGAATATACCATAATTCCCATATATTCCTTATTATGGGTAATGCAGGATTTATATCATCAACCGTAGCACCGAGCCTCGAGGGCAGCAGGTCATTCTGGCTCACGGGTCTCAGGGCCTTGGCGGGCGGTTTCAAGAACCGACCCGGACAAGGGCCCTTCTCATGAGCCCTTGTTAAGGACTTTAAGTCACCACAATAGGGATCTATGGTAATTAATAGGGATCTATGGTAATTAATAGTAGGGTTTCCTTATTCAGAAATCTTGTTTAGCTTACCATAATAGGGACCTATAGTGAATAATAGGGTTTCCTTACTATTTTGACTTCCTTCAATTAAGACCCCTTAACAAGGGCCCTTCTCATGGTGCCTGGGGGAGAGTGGCTCCTATCCAGGAAGTTCCTCATGAACCATTGAACCGTGCTTGGAGGATCATGGCACTTAGTACTTAAGGTTATAAATACCTTAATTTGGGATATAAGTAGATATAAGTATAGTTACTAAGTCCCATGATCCTGTAAGTGGCGCTGTACTCCTGGACCCACGCCCCGTAAGCCCCAAGCACCCCCCCTAAGGGTTTCCTTGCAAAAGCGTGAGAAAGGTAGGTTCGTTGCAGTTAAGGCATAGTTAGGCTTTGCAAGTTTCGATTACGGGCTAATGTAATGCGGCTTCAGGAACCGAAGAGCGCAAACAAGCGCAAACTGCTTGAGATCCTAACCCTGAATCCTTAAACCCGTAAACCCTGCAACCCTATACCCTAAAGCCCCAAACTCTAGGCCCTAACTGAACCCAAAGCCTAAATCCCCAAACCTGGGAACTGGAATTAGCAGCCTCTGGCCAAACCACAGTCAGCACTGCTCAACTCTAAATCCAAGAGACCAATGTGGGAGTTTCCGAGAATAGGGGTGCCTTATTTTGGGGTCCTTATAATAAGGATCCTACTGTTTAGGGTACTATATTTGAGTCCCCTATTTTCGGAAACTCCCATGTAGTCATCGCTCTTATAATGTAGGGTTTAGGTTTTGGGGTCTAGGGTTTTAGGGTTTCAAAACGTTAGGATCCACATAAAGAGCCCTGGTAAAGACCCAAGGTTCTTGAATCAGGTTCCTATATTAACCAGAACCCCAAACCAAACGATGCTGTCAATGCTATCTCGTTTGCTATGTGGTGGTTTTGGTTGGGAAGTGTCTCACAAATAGCTGCGCTCAATTCCCATTTCCAGCCCAGAATCCAACCCTCAACCCGAAACCTTATGCTCTCCCCCTGTGGCTTTCTACCGCCGTAGTCGACCATGCGTAGGGGTTTGTTTGAATCGGCAGTGCATGGCTTGAGGCAGCCAGGCACGTTGGTGTAATATAGGTCTGTGCGATTACCACATAACACCCCACAGCGCCAGTCCACGTGCGCTGGCCCCTCTGCAGTCTGGTCGTCGGGTGACGATAAAGTACTTCCCAGTCTTCTGTTTGCCAAGCTACTGATTAATTGATTACTTGTCTTTGTAGACACTACTGAGTCGTGGTAGGACTAGTGGTAGTAGTAGTAGCAGTAGTAGTAGTAGTAGCAGCAGTAGCAGTAGCAGTAGCAGTAGCAGTAGCAGTAGTAGTAGTAGCAGTAGTCGTAGTAGTAGTAATAGTAGTAGTAGTAGTAGTAGTAGTAGTAGTAGTAGTAGTAGTAGTAGTAGTAGTAGTAGTAGTAGTAGTAGTAGTAATAGTGGCAGTGCCAGCAGCACCACCAGCAGCATCAGCAGCAGCATGAAGGATGAGGATGACTCTACAGCCACATGGGTGGTTGTCAAAGTTCGGGTCCCTTTTTGGGTTCCTATTATGGTACGGCACCTAATATTTAGGGTACCCAAAAAGGGGCCATAATTTTGACAACTATCCACATAGTTACAATGTGATGATTCAGCACCAAACCACGCCCTGCACTAACTGAGCTTGACCCCATAAATTGTAGATACACAAAGCCCCAAAAGCCCTGAAGCCCTAAACCGTAGAGTCCAATCGCGAAAGCAGTTGGGCCTGGCTTGCTGCCTCCGATGAGACGTGTTTCACACCGAAAGCTCTGCACTCTGGGGCCCTACACCGCGAAATCCTACGCCCCATGCAAGGGGCTAAGGTTCTTAAGACGCCTGAGACCCCGAATGCGGACCCTTGAACTACTCTGAGCACGTATGGATCCCTTCGTTCAACCCACGTGGAGTTCGCAAGCCCTATCCCAATACAAATTAAACAAAGGAAATATAGCATGAACAAGCATGATATAACGGAGTAGAGTAGACTAGAATAGAAGGTTGGCAGTTAGCAGCACTAAGATTCAAAGCCTTTTGAATTCCCGCGCCCGGGTGTGCGAGCTCGCGTGGCCATCCAGCGTACGCCTGGAGGGGGAGAGGCTGGGACGCGGTGGTGTTTGGGATTCCTGCCGATCTAAGGATTCCAATTTCCGTAAGTACTGTAACTGGTGCCGTAGTAAGGAGGTTGCAAGTGGTCTGAATTGGGTGTCCGGGTTCTTGATAGTTTCAGTAATATTATGTACGTATGTATAGGTATAGGTATAGGTATAGGTATAGGTATAGGTATAGGTATAGGTATAGGTATAGGTATAGGTATAGGTATAGGTATAGGTATAGGTATAGGTATAGGTATAGGTATGTCAAGTGCATGCATGCATGCATTTATCCACGTACGTGCGTATATAAGCACACAAGCACACACGCACAGGCGTGCGCACTTGCACACACAAAGGCACACAATCCACATGCATACATACTTACATACATACATACATACATATGCACATATACACAAAGAGGCAAACACACACGCATGCAGACATGTATGCGAACATGCATACACACAACCAAACAGACATGCATATATGTATATATATATATATATATGTATGTATGCACGCACTCAAACATACATACATACATGCATACATTATGTGTGAACCTGATTAAGAAATCCTGTGCCTATAACACCAAAATAATAGGATTCATATAAGGAACCTAGTAAAGGCCCAAGGTTTCTTAACCAGGTTCCTACATTACACACAGACATCCCTCCCTCCCTCCCTCCCTCCTCCCTCCCTCCCTTCCTCCATCCCTCGCTCCCTCCTCCCTCCCTCCATCCGTCCATCCGTCCATCCCTCCATCCCTGCATCCCTCCCTCCCTCCATCCCTCCCTCCCTCCCTCCCTCCATCCCTCCATCCCTCCCTCCATCCCTCCATCCCTCCCTCTATCCCTCCATCCCTCCCTCCATCCCCCATTCCTCCATCCCTCCATCCCTTCATCCCTCCATCCCATCCAACCCTCCACCCGTACTCAATACACATCATATTTCAATAGGATATTCATATTGCTTGGTTTGTTTTTTATTTCTCGATCTTATGCCAACGCAAGGGAAGTTTCATGCGAAAAACTATGTAGGAGTCGGAGTTGAGGGCTGTTTAGGAAGTTTAGGATTTAGGTTTGGGGTACTTAGAAAAGAAATTAATTTTTGGTTATTATAAGCCCTAAGAAACAGCTGAAATTAAAGTTTTTGCCAGGGTTCTAAGTTCAGTATAGTTAGGTTTGGGCAGATCAGGGTTCAGTTTTCGGGTTTAGGGACGTCTAGGAGAAAAGGTGTGCAGGGTGCTCGTGTTTTGGCTCATGTGTGAGGGGAGTAACTGGAATGAAGCGCAAACAGAAACCCTGAATAACAGATTACAGGGAGACGAGCCCGACCCCTACAAGGTTTATGGTCTAGAGTTGCAGGTTTCGGGTTTAGGCGAAAGCTTCGGTAGAGTTCGTTTGGCTCCATCCTGCCACTTTGGCTTCAGGCTTTGCCGTAGGAAAGTTGGTGGGTCGTGATCCTCTATCTGGGTGGTTGTCAAAATTAGGGTCCCTCTTTTGGGGTACCCTAAATATTAGGTGCCGTAATATAGTAAGGACCCAAAAAGGAACCATAATTTTGACAGCCACCCATCTGAAAATCAGTCTGAGTCGAGGATTTTGGGTGCAAGGCTTAGGATTCCTTGCTGTGCAGCCCTCGCCTCAGTGCCAGGGATGTTGCAGCTGTGCTTCATGCCAGGACAATGATCGCCAGATGGTGGAACGGTTGATGCTATAAATCCTGCATTACCCTAATGACCCGAGACTATGAGAATTATGGTATCCTTACTTACGACGGGCAATGCAGGACTTATGTCATCAACAGAAGGACTGCGCACAGCAATCAAGCAGGATTGTTTGGGCTTTCAAGAATGTGGCCTGCCCGTCCATGAGCGCAGGCACAGGGTTTGCGGCTTCCTTGAGCGCTGCGGCGATTTGTGCGCAGCTGTTGTTGCTGGTGGCGGAGCTTGGTCGATTGTGCCAGTCAGGCTCCACCTCTTCGCGGACATTCGCGGCCAGGAGGTGAATGCGGTGCTTCAATCGGGCGGTCTTTCGCCGTGCGCTACTCGCAAGGGAATGGCCTTGCAAACCATTGATGAGATTGTGGTGGTACGGTTGATGATATAAATTCTGCATTATCGTAATGACCCTAAACTATGGGAATTATGGTATATTCCTTATCATGGGTAATGCAGGATTTATATCTTCAACCGGATTGTGGTGGTAAGGAAATGACTTTGCCGAAATTAAAAGTCTGGCATTTCAGAGTCTAGGGCTGGTAGGGACTGGTTTGGGGGTTCAAGGCCGCCGAGGCCACCTATGTGTGTCTATAATATCTCTCTCTGTATATATATATATATATATATATATACACATACATTGTAATGCTGTATTATACAGTTTACTATTATACAACTATATATATATATATGTATATATATATATATAGTAACAATAGCAATAATGATTATAACTATTATCTATCTGTACATGTCTGTCTATCCATTTATCCATCTATCTTTTCTATGTGTCTACAGTAAATCTACCTCCAAACCCTGCACCCTAATCATGAAGGCGCCAGTTCCCGGGGGCAGGTGCTAGTGTAGCTCTTAAGCCGGAAGATCCTCAGCCAAACCCTCCTTAGCCGAGTCCCTCTCGCCAGGTCGCGGCGGTGATGGAGCTCCGTAAGACACGGACTCCCTCAATACCTGCAGCTGAGCTTCTCAGAGGCTTCTGAAAGCATGGTCAGTGCTAGCAGCTGTTTGCAGTGAGGGTCATCATGGGGATGACGATGATGATGATGGTGATGGTGATGGTGATCATGATAAGCATGACGACAATTAGAATCAGACCAAGGATGTGATAGTCATGGTTAGTGATTAGGAGTGTGAGATGTTTGTCCTTTTGACTATAATGCGGGGCTATTACCCATGCCCGTTTTGCGGGTGCCACCATCAGAATAAGGATCGCCATCGCTGCCAGTGCCTTGCTTGAGATGGCGAGAACCCTCATTCATACATGATGCTCCCAAACTGTGCCGGGTGCTATGTTGATTCTATGTAGCCGGGGTTCCAAGCCCTACTAAAGCCTGGGCTGTACGGTTGATGATACAATTCTTGCATTACCTTAATGATCCTAGAGTAACAGAATTATGGCATATTCCTTATTATGGGCAATGCAGGGTTTATATCATCAACAGTAGGAGCTCTCCAGCGCCTGAAGCTCCGACTCCAAGTCTGTTGCACCCCTGACTCCCACGTTCAGGGTTCAAGGATTTAGGGCTTTGGCTCTACGGGCAAGTTTTTGGTTACTGCAAGGCTTATGGGATTACGGCTTGTGACTTCGGTTTCGACTGAAATTCGCTCAAATTTTGAAACCCTGAACCCTAAACCGGCTTGGTTTCGACTGTTTATGAGGTACTACGGATATCGAGGATGCAGCAGGAACTCCGTGGTTGAGGCCGTAAAAATTAGAATAGGGCGCTGGGGCCCGTTATACTAGAAGTATAGTAAGGAACCCCCGCAATTGTGAAGGTAGTTGTTAAGGCCCCTATAGTAGACCAGAAGTTCGGTTTCCAAGCTTTAGAACACCGAACTGACAACTCTGGTGTTCAGGGTGAGCTAGGTTTAGGGCCGAGGCTTTTCGGTTTGGGGTGTGGGCTTGGGGGTCAGGGCTTGTTGCAGGGCTTGCAGGCTCAGGGTTAGGGGCTAGGGTACGGCGTAATAAAGGTGTCGGTTTGGGGTTTGGGTTTGGGGAGTCTGAGTTTAGGGGAAACCGTAAACCATGGCAATAACTCGTGCCTTGCATCTGAGGGCTTTGCGCTGCGTAGCCTTTCTGCTGCGGCAGCCAGGATGTCCGCTTGTCCACAAAGGAAGGAGACGAGAAAACCGAAACCCTGAGTTTCTCAGCCCTGATGAATCTAATCTGAGATTTTCAACCCTAATCCCTAAACTCTTAGATCCAAAGTTTGGAGGAAACCTAAACTCGAAACCCTTAAACCACCTCCAGAACCTGAAAAGAGCCCAAGTCCGCAACCTCTTTGGAAGCGTTAGGCGTAAGCTTGGTTATGCCGTGCACAAACGGCCTAACCTCTGGACTTGGGCCTGCGTTGAACTATACCTCGTGCATTATTTTGACTGTTATGAACGAGCGTTTTGTCGACTGAACAATTCATTATAAATTTCACCACCTGCCCTTAAGAGTATAGCAGCAAGCCACTGTCTAAACGGCCTCCATGAGCCTCAATCGAATCCTTTTGTTTCTCCTGGCTGCTTCTTTGACTTTGTTGGCGCCATCCACGCCGCTGAGTCACCGCGCGGGGGTCGCGTGCAAAGCCCTAAATTGACCTGCAGTATGCCCTAAGTTTGTTGTGCAGGGTTCTTCTCGTGTTCGTCACTATGATTACTTTTTTTGCGCTTGCTAAGATAGTGCTTTTGGTGGTTTTCTTACGACTTCTCCTTCGTGTTCGGGTGTACTTGGAGGATCATGGGACTTAGTAAGTAAGGTTATAAGTAAATTGGGGTTATAAGTAGTTGTAAGTATAGTTACCACCTTGATCATAACCCTAGTTACCATGTCCCATGATCCTTTAAGTAGGCTGTAGGGCTCCAGGCTCCAGGCCTTTCGGGTTGAAGTCTTGCAGTGCAGTGGAGCCCCGTAGGCTAAAGCCGTCGCAGAAGCCTTTCAGCTGACTTGCCGTCCTCCCCGTGCCACGCGCATGCCCAGTTAACCTTGGTCCCTTGCACCTTCGACAGCGGTTCTTCCTAAACCTAACCTGTCGCACATGTATGTATGTATATATAGTGGCTATGTGGTACCATGTCGAACCCCGCCACAAAAAACCGCATGGGTCCCTGTACACAGCGGAGAACCCCCCACGGGTTGAGGGCCAGTATAGGGTTTGCACCTCGCGAAACTCTCAAGACCCCGCTTGGAGGTTCATGGGTAGTTATAAGTGGAGTTAGAAGTAGGGTATCTATACTTACAACTCATATTGGGGGGGTTATAACCCTACTTATAACTACCCCTAAACCCTAAGCCCTATACCCTTATAGAATCCCGAAAGTACTAAACCTCGAATCTGAGATTTGAAGCAAGGGGCTCGAGGAATGTTCATAGGAGGACTGGCAGGCCGCCTCAGAAGAAATTGCCGTCGGCTCGTGTCTTAGAGGGCCTACCCTAAGGCTCCAAAGTAGTTCGTTTTTGGGGTTCATATTTAGAATCCTACAAGGTAATCCCAAAAAGGAACTACTTTGGAGCCTCTGGGTAGGAAGTCGAGATCATGGTTTAGGGTCTATGGGTTTTGGGGCTTTGAGCTGCAAGCTTTAGGGTTTGGAGTTCAGTCAGGATCAGGCCGAGAGGGCTTTCTTATCAGTTTGGCTCTTTTTTGCCGGTCCTTTCACGAAGTGTGCCTACAAACAGTGTCCCTGGTACGGTCAGGGCCTAGTGGAAAAGTTGTGGAGTTTTGGAGGCCTAGGGCTCAGGACCCGTGAGGTGGAGAGGAGACTCATGCTCTAAGAGGTTTCGGGTTTCGGGTTTGCTGGCGAGGGTTTGTGTCTGAGGACAGGTTTCAGGTGTAAGGATGTATGAGGCTTCGTTTGGAGGTGAGGGGTTCAGAGCTTCGGGCCTGTATGGTTTGAGGTTTTTGCGGCGTAGTAGGGTCTCGGGGTTCAGGGTTGTGGGTCTCTGCCCAACGCCGAAATCTGCAGGGAGCGCATTAAGGTTTAGGGTTTAGGTTTTAGGGTATTGTAGCTGTAAAAGCAACAACTGTCTAATTTGCACAGGTCGGGCTTTGCCTTTAGGATCAGGGTCTGGGGTTCAGAGTACAGCGCAAGATTTCGGCGGTTCCTGAAACTGGGCTTTGGAGTACCAGACTTTAATACTTTTTTCTTAAAGGAACCATTATGGAATAAAGGTTTATACTTTTTTCTCCCTGGTTACTCAAAAGCCCAGGAACTAGCAGGTCCAAGCTTATGATCGCCAAGTCCTGTAAAATGGCTGAACCCTTCGGTTGGCAATATGCGATCTAAATGTAAGTAAGTGCGCTTCGCAAATGCGCTTGTTTGCACGGTGTGTGTTCTTGCTGCAAATGTAGGATGTGTAATTGTCTTCCGAGTGTTGTCAATTTCCAGATGCAATTGACGTCCAGGCAAGATTGCGCATCTGCATGATAGGTGGTCCTTTTCTCGCGAAGGAGGCTCAAGGGCAACAGAGATGCTTTGGCTGGGGGTCCGGCAACAGTGATGGGTGCATTTGTAGTGCTTTTTCACATCGCATTTGTAGTGCAAAAACACGCCAAGAAACGCAAAACACACCTTTTAAATGTTTTTGCACCTTCTTTCGCATTTGCCCGACAGCGCACCCCTTCCCAAAAATGCATTCTTCCCCGTCGCGCCACACCCTCCTCCTCGCGCCCCCTCCCTCCTGAATACCCCCCATCCCACCCCACCTGCCCCCGCCCCGAACCCCAACATTCGATCCACCTTCACACAGCTGTCGGACTTTTACCGGCTCGCGTCTGTCGAGGTCCTAGCTTGTCGTAGCTCCTTTTCGGGCCCTCCAGTAAAGTTGATCGTTTGCAGACTGAGATTGTTGTGGCTGTTAGTCAGGCCTGTTTTGCGCTTGGCTATTGGGCTTCTTGATCTTACACGGGGTGCACCCTAAACCCTAAACCCTGAACCCTAAACCATCCTTCTCGGTGGTGGGCAGTGAATGATGAGTCGATGATGGGGTGTCCCTGTCGTCGATGGTGGGCTGATCTCTGGATGTAGTTGAGAGCCGACTGCGGGCAGACGTAAAAGTCAACTCAACTTTAAAAAAAACCCTAAACCCTAAACCCATTTTTGTTGCTTTGGTGTGCATTTGAATTTACAGGGGTTGGAGATCATCAGTCCAAGGCCTCTAGAGTTACTGTAAGGGCTTAAACAGTTTGCCATTACCCATTTAGGGTTTAGGGTTTAGGGGCCATACTATTTTGGGGGATCCTTTGTATAAGTATCGTATAATAGGCCCCAAGACCTATTCTACTTGTTCAGGCCCCTATATTAGAGCGTCGGAAGGTGGAATGTGTGTAAGCGTGAAGCTACCAGCAACAGTTCACATTGTTCTGGCTGTCGTTATTCGCTACGACAAGTGGGATCGTGAGAGTGGTCGAGGATGACGAAGCTACCAACGGTGAATGAACTGTGTTGATAATTTTTTCTTTTCTCGTTAGACCCGAGCTTCCGATCTCATAGTGCCTAGTAACCTAGTATATTTTACTAGACAGGTTTCAAGTGGCTCAGCAATATGATGACCCCAAAACGGCACACGGGCACGGGCAGAGACTTGTTGGGCAGAGACGGCAGAGAGTGGTGCCGGCAACTGGGTCTGAGGCCCCCAAAAGCACACAAGCAAAAGCGAGGATGGGGATATCCCATATAAACCCTCTTATTCTGAAGCCCAATAAGGTCGGCCTTTTTGGGCCCCTGAGCAGCGGGGTGTAGAACTGACGATTTCGGCCTTCAGAGTTAAGAACTGAGACCATCCGACGAATTTGTGAGCTGGTCTACGACTTACTTTATGGGCTTTTGCTCAGGAGCCCTTTCGATAACTCCTTCTTTTATGGTAAACGTTTCAGAGCAACGTTCGAAGTATCGCTCGCTGGGGATTGCGGTTGTTTTCGTAGGCTATGCTACTATCTGTTTTTCATCAATGCAGTTAGACCCCAAACCGCCGAACTTCTTTTCTGCCTTCGGCTCGCCGTCAGCGTCAACGTAAGCAGTCCATAGCCTGCATAGCATATGTTTAGCGTTTAGGGTTTAGGGAATACACCTTGATATCGTCAGCCCGGAGCCCAGAAGCCGTCGACTCAAGCCCACCCTCAACCCAAAACCTGAACCTCGACGAGCTCAACCTGACGCCCCGAACCTCAAACCCTGAACCCCTAGGCCTCTAAGACTCTAAACCCCGAAAGACCCTTGCACCCTTAGCCCTTTACCCTGCAGCCCCTGACCTCTTCCGCCAATTGATCCGCGAGCTGCGAGCTGCGCCCGAAGAGGTCTGAATGTTTCGGAGCTGGCTGAGGGATCTTGATGGCATTTTTGGGCCCTTTTATATGCAGGAGATGACGGTACCCCTCTGAGTGCAGTTTTGGGCTTAGGCTTTTAGGGCTTAGTGTGAGATTTGGGCTTAAAGGGAACTCCAGAAAGTTGGAATCTGGTTTTAGGGTAGGATACCTTATAATTTACCATAAAGGGTTTAGGATAATCATATTCCAACTTTCTGGCTTTTACTTTAGAACTCGGGGTGGGTGTAAGGATTTGGGTAGAGGACGACTCGGGGACTTCCTTCAAAGGGATGACGTGCCTGCGCTGGCAAAGTGGGTTTAGGCTTTAGGGTTTAAGGTTTCAGAGTCTTTGCAAAGTGAAACTGCCAGCGACGAGACAGAGGATCTCACGCCACGGTGGTAACAGGGGGTGGGTGGCTTGTAACATGAAATACACGCGCCTTGCAATTTTCCGAAATCGTGAGGCTTGGTGTTTTCAGCTGATTTCGGGTGAGTGCCATGCTGCCATCAATGGTGGGACACGTTCTCTACAAAGACTCGCAAAGTACTGCATTACCTGATCTATTCTATGTCGTGGAATTGTGGGCACAATTTCAAACTTACTCCGAATTCTGGATAAAGCTGGCTCCCGTCCACCAGAAGTATCTTTGAGCTTATCCCGAATCCGAACGAGGACCCTCGCCCTGCACCGTGAACCCTGCACTTGCAAACCCTCAACCTTATAACCTCTGACCCTAAACTTGGAAACCCCCAGCTCTGAAGCCTTGATCTCTAACCTCACTGCTGCATGGGGGCCCTAAGCCCTAAACCCCTAAATTCCTGAACCCCTACACCCTTAGCTCTGGGCACAAAGAGTGGCCAAGTTCAGTTCCGAGTTGCCGCGCAGGGCCATGGACGGAGCCAAGGCCTGCTTTTCTTCGCTTCTCAGCTTGGAGCCGAGGGTTCAGGATTTGGGGCCTACGGTTTTCGTATTTCGTGTTGAAAGGAAAGTTAAAGGGATTGCGGTGGTAGCAGTCCTTGTAACCACTTACAACATACAGCTTACTGTTGGGCAGTTTGCATGTCTTATGGTGTGCCACAGTAATATGTGTTGCTTCATGTTGCTACACAGCCGCTTGAAAGTCTACGTCCTGTTTGAGCGCTGGCCTAACTGCTTTCCGATTGATTTGTTATTCTAGGCTTCAGGCTCTTCGTCTTGGTTGGAAAGCGTGGTCAAACAAGTTAGCCGATATCAAGAGTAACAGGAGCGTGCTGGAGAAGCACACGGTTCTGTAGGATGCGGATACCTTGGGCCAACCGCTGTGGGTTGTTCTACAGGTTTTTCAGACAGAAAAGATCAGATTCGGAATGCACATCCTGTCCAGGAGTTTCTAACAAAATTAAGCCCCAGCGCCGACTTGGCTCTTGAATCACTCCCAACTCCCAAGCTCTCCGGGCCCTCGCACGTGCAAGATCCGACTCAGAGGATGTATAATTGGTAGCAATAGCTTTCTTCGAAGTCTCCAACGACCGAAGTTTGCTCCCCTTGAATCCCAAGCCCAAATCCCAGTATAGGGCCCACAACAACTAAAATCCAATCTCCAAAGCGCACGCCGTACATTTCCGATGCCGATGTTGTGACTCAACGTCAAAGACAAACTGGTCTGCATGTGTTTTTTAATTTTGGGGTTTGGGGTTTGGACTTCATCATGTTGGTTTCTCGAGCTTGGGGGGGCTTCTCTTCAATCTTCAATCTTGAGCGCGTCATGCATTAGGATGTACCCAATTCGTTGCAAATCTCGTCTGAACATGAACGACGCCCCGGATCCCATACCCTATATAAGCCGTAAATTGAATCACCCCCAAGCCCGACACTAAACCCTAAACCCCACAACCCTAAATCCCCAACACTCAACAGTCAGAGCTCCCTGCCCTGAGAGTGCGACCTTTGCGCGATGTCGGCTCCGAAGAAGAGCAAGAGGATTGCGAGAGGAATAGGACTTTGATTTGGGCCCGGTGTGGTTTAGGGTCAAGGATTTCAGGTGCATAGAGATAGGACCAGAATGGATAGAGGAGACTCAGAGTTTGGCGGTCCAGGGGCGAAGGCTCAGGGGTTTAGAGTTCAGGGCTTGGGATTTCCGGTTTACAGAGTTTCAGGACGTTTCGGGTGTAGGCTTCAAGTATCCAAAAATTCTCTAGTTTCCCAAAAGTGTAGTGTCTGAGCGCAACCTCTCCAGAAAGGGCGCAGAGCTGCCATGGAGCAGGCCCACTGGGAGCAGAGGGGGTTTAGTGTTCTACAAGGGTACCTATACCTTGACACCGTTTACCTCCTTCTGCAGGGAGCTACATAAGGAATTCAAATCAAGGAATCCGAGAGATGAAGGTTTGTCAGGGTCCAGGTAAGGACAAATCACCTCGCCCCCTACTACTACTACTACTACTACTACTACTACTACTACTACTACTACTACTACTACTACTAGGCCATCCCCGCCTGGTGCGACGCCGGTCGCTGAGTTCGTGGATGTACAATATGTTCCATCAGAGCTGTCGCGGTCCAAGATGCGGCGTAGCAAGGACAAGGATCGTCCACACCGCTGCAGTAAATGTCAGCAGGTGGGACATAGAAAAGACATTTCGAAAGGTTTTGGACATGGATGCTCTCCAAACCAAAATGCGCTAGACCATGGACGTCATTAGGTTTTGGACATGGATGCTCTCCAAACCAAAATGCGCTAGACCATGGACGTCATTAGGTTTTGGACATGGATGCTCTCCAAACCAACGATTTGAATGAAAATCATGATCAAAATGATGCCCAAAAAACCTTGATTCTGATCGCTAGGTTTTGGGCACGAAAATCGAGACACCCAAAAACAGTAAAAAAACATGAAATTCGCAAAGACAAGTGCTGTAAATACCAGCATTTTCGGGTGCGAGATTGATGAACAATGTTAGAAAATATGATAAAAATACACACGAAACCAGGAACAGTTGCCACTTTCGATAACTGCGGAAAAAAGTGCTGTAAAACACAGCATTTCCGACCACAGCAAGTCCCAAAAATAAGAGGTTTGGGCGTCGCACCGGGGGGGGATGCCTTACTACTACTACTACTACTACTACTACTACTACTACTACTACTACTACTACTACTACTACTACTACCACTACTGCTACTGCTGCTGCTGCTGCTACTGCTACTGCTACTGCTACTGCTACTGCTACTGCTACTGATACTCCTACTCCTACTCCTACTCCTACTCCTACTCCTACTCCTACTCCTACTCCTACTCCTACTCCTACTCCTACTCCTACTCCTACTCCTACTCCTACTCCTACTCCTACTCCTACTCCTACTCCTACTCCTACTCCTACTCCTTCTCCTACTCCTACTCCTACTCCTACTCCTACTCCTCCTACTACTACTACTACTACTAGTACTACTACTACTACTCCTGCTGCTGCTACTACTACTACTGCTGCTGCTACTACTACTACTACTACTTCTACTACTACTACTACTACTACTACTACTACTACTACTACTACTACTGCTACTACCACTGCGGCTACTACTGCTACTACGGCTACTACTACTACTACTACTACTACTACTACTACTACTACTGCTACTACTGTTACTACCACTACGGCTACTACTGCTACTACGGCTACTACTGCTACTACGGCTACTACTGCTACTACGGCTACTACTACTACTACTACTACTACTACTACTACTACTACCACTACTACTACTACTACTACTACTACTACTACTACTACTACTACTACTACTACTACTACTACTACTACTAGACTACTACTACTACTACTACTACTACTACTACTACTACTACTACTACCACTACTACTACTACTACTACTACTACTACTACTACTACTACTACTACTACTACTACTACTACTACTACTACTACTACTACTACTACTACTAGACTACTACTACTACTAGACTACTACTACTACTACTACTACTACTACTACTACTACTACTACTACTACGACTGCGACTGCGACTGCGACTGCTACTGCTACTGCTATCCATACTCTTACTACGACCATCATCACCATCATCATCATCGTCTTCATCACCATCATCATGATCGTCATCATCATCATCATCATCAACGGCATCATCATCACAATCATCGCCATCACAACCATCATCGCTAGCATCGTTTTCATCACCATGAGCACCCAACATCTTCCATTACCGGAACTGTCGCAGTATCGTCATCCTGGCTACCACGGCCGCCGGTGTCAGATCCTGTCAGATCGTTGCTAGAAGACGTGGTGCTTCAGGCCATGGCGTTGAGCAGCGAGCCGGTAGTGGCGGCAGTGCGAAACTTGCCATAATTTTGGGAGGGTTTGAGAAGAGGCTGAGACTCATTGCAGGCTTCGGCGCATTTTCGTCAGGACCAGGTTTTGAGGCTGTAAACATACTCTCAAAGATCATCCAGCACCACGTAACATACTATAGGGGCGTCATAATTCCCTATGGGCCTATACTATTTCGGCGGTGCCGTATTATACAAAAAGAATAATGGGCCCCAAAAGTACTTTGATCATGAAGGCCCGTATATTACAGGTTTCCTTCGCATCATGGAAAATGCAATAAACCCTAAACCCGAAACCCTATGAAACCTAAACCATCATGGACAATGCGCAGATCCTCCGAGGAAGAGGCGGGCCAAGAGCGCCCAAAGTCCCCACACAGACCTGCTTTTTCAAGCGTCTGAACATAAAAAATGGGAGTTTCCGAAAATTCGGGAACTCTAAAGGGATCCTTTAAGGGATCCTTTAAGGGATCTATAAAGGGTTTAGGGTTAAGGGTTGGGAGTTTCCGAAAATAGGGGACCCTAATATAGTACCCTGAATAGTAGGATCCCTATTACAAGGACTACCCCACTTTTCGGAAACTCCCAACCCTCAACCCTAAACCCTTTATAGATCCCTTAAAGGATCCCTTCAGATCTGAACATTAGCATCTCCGACCTCAGAGCTCCTTCACGTAAGTGTGCTACACTATACTCCGAACCCCCCCCCAACATATGGGTGGTTGTCAAAGTCAAAATCATGGTCCTTTTTCGGGTCTCTGTTATAATACGGCACCAATTACTTTGGGTACCCAAAAAGGGACCCTAGTTTTGACAACTACGCAGAATTGATGCAAAGTGAGAAAGGTGCCCTTCAAGTTGAAGAAGAGCCGCCCCCTGGCTTTGAGACAGCTGTTCGGGTCACGCAGGCGCGGCTCAGTCTTCCTTGTGGGTTCAGGGCTTTTTTGGCTTTGGGTCTAGGCCTTGGGGTTTGGGCTTTACCCAGAGGCCCCGAAGTAGTTCCTTTTCGGGATTACCTTATAGGATTCTATATACGAACCCCCAAAAAGGAACTACCTTGGGGCCTTTGGGTAGGGTCCAGGCTTGAAGGCTTCGGATTCAGGCTTCAGGTTTTATGGTTTCGTGTTTTAATACAGGGGCCTTCATAATTTCTCATACTAATTTGGAGGCTCTGTATTAGAATTATAGCATAATGGGCGCCAAACCCCGATTCTAATTATTAAGGCCCCTATATTAGGCTTTAGATTCTAGGGTGCAAGATTCAGGGTTTCGGGCGATCGAGCGCAACCCCAAGCACGACAGCCTCAGCACCGAATCCATAAACCTGGCTAAATCGGTTTAAATCGGCACTTCAACCTTCTACCCTCTACGACTGGATCCGAAACCCTAAACCCTAAACCCCTAAACCCTAAACCCCTAAGCCCTAAACCCTAAACCTGCACCGGGCAAGCCTGAGCCCCGGCGTCTAATCCGAAAAGCTTCCCACGGCAGACCTAAGGTTTAGGTTGGATACTGCCCCCACTCAGTAACAGTTGGAAAACATTCATAATATGGATATACTAGGACCTTAATAGTAGCCCTATTATAGACTGTTACTGTATGGGGGCAGTATCCAAGGTTTAGGATTTAAGGTTACGGATTCAGCGTTGGTCCTAGGGGAAAAGGAGGGACCTTTAAGAAGCATACCCTTACTATAGCTATGATATACCCATCATATAGCCCCATTATAGGGCAGGGGTCCCCATTAAGGGTCGCTCCTTTTCCCCTTTGAGTTGGTGGCCTAAATCTCAAGCAACCCTCTAAGCCCTCAAACTGAAACAACATCCCTCAGCTTTCACACTTTAACAGCAGACTGAACCCTTAAGCCCCAAAAAAACACGCCACCCTAACCCTAAACCCTGAACCCTAAAGCCTAAAGCCTAAACCTAAAGCCTAAACCCTACTTGGAGGATCATGGGACTTAGTAAGCAAGGTTATAAGCACCTTAATTTGGGTTATAAGTAGTTTTAAGTATAGTTACCCCAATTATGACCTAGTTACTAAGTCCCACGATCCTTTAAGTAAGCCCCAACTAAACCCGAAGCCCTGATCCTTCAGATCTTCTCTGGCATCTTCTTTGCCGGCCTGGCGATTTGGCTAAGCTTCACAAACGGCACAAAGCTCGCCTTCATCCAGCAGGCAGAACCCGAAGGGTCCAAAAGACCAATAATTAGGTGCTGAGGTTTAGGATACTAGCTTTGATCCAGCAGGCAGAAGGGTTTAAGGGTTTAGGGTTCAGGGTCTTGGGTGTGGCGTTGAGGGTTTTCAGGACATTGGTTTGGCTGTTTCGGGCTTCAACAAACGTCTGAGGTTTAGGCTCAAGTTCAGGGTATCTAAGGTGTTGAGCTTAAGAGGAGGATTTTGAGCATAGAGTCTTGGTTTTGGGGTCTAAGGGATGAAGGGTAGAGGTGTGCTTCTCGAAGTATGGTTGAGGGATATAAGCCCTAGTACATGTGTATGTGTATGCTTATGTATGTGTATGTGTATGTGTATGCGTATGCCAACGCGTATCCATATGTGTATGGGCCTGCCCACATATACTCTTGAACTTACAACTTTGAGGCTGTCGAACTCGCGAAACACCAGGCCTGTCAAGCCCTACGGTATAGGGTTCAGGCCCCCCCCCAAAAATTTCATAATATCCAGAATAAGTATACGCTTAAGTTCGAAACTCTTGGATTGATATGGAGAGCCTGAAAAGTACGTATTGGCAAAATATTCATGCCCTCGTAGTCCTGTATAGAACCCCCACACTTGCTTTGGTACCCCAGATGCCTGAAGCTGTCATTCTCCGAGCGGTGTCTACCCTCTGAGTGTTTCAAGCAGACGGAATTTGTGGGAGACCAGGATCGCCTGACGATTCCAGCGTTCAGGGTTGCAGGGTGCGCAGTGCTGCAGGCTGGACATCGCCACCCTAACAAACCCTACTTAAACCTTTTCACATAGGGTCAGGGGTTTAGGGTTTAGCCCCTTACCCCTGAACCCCAAGCTCCGGTTGTCGCCGGTGAATTTTCGAGCAACGAAGCCTACACATGAAACTAGAAGCCCGGGATTGTAAGTAATGGAGGGCCCTGACTGCTCACCCAAACAATTCCTCAGGGTTCCTTAGTATACTTATACTTCCTTGTGCCTGCAAGCCCTATTCTGATTTGTCAGGCCGCATGGGAGGTGCTCCGAATCAAGGTCCCTTTGTTTATCCCCAAAATAGTACGGCACCCTGAAAGAAGGAACCCAAACAGGGACGCTGACTTAGAGAACTACCCGTATGACACCGCAGAGAGGCGTCCCTGGAGAAGAGATTGACCGTCTGTTGCTTCTTCGGAGCAGCTTGCAGGAACAGCAGAGGATGGATCAGTTAACTTCGAGTGGTTCGGGTCAAAACCGTAAACCGCTAAACCCCTAAACCTTAAGCCCCTAATCCCCTATACGCCTACGTCCCTGAACCCTAAACCCCCAAACCGTTGAGGGTGTAGGCGTTGCAGCTTCGGTCGGTCAGATTTCCATGGGTGGAGAGCATGAAACTTTAGGTGTTGAATACCGATAGCGTTATGACATAGAACCTCGCAAAGTGCCCCTTTAGTACAGTTGCTTGCCTAGGTTTGTGTGCTTGACTGCGGCTTTTCTTGCTCAGAGTTTTGCCTTCTGTTTGGGAGTTCAGGCTTTGTCATATGGGGGCCTACGATAATTACCAGTGCTGTTTTAGGTTTTCGGTATATGTCATAGTAATTGTTCACTTGGAGAAAGCAGCTCCTGGTCCTATAGTACTATACTTGGTGGTTCATGGGCAGTTATAAGTGCGGTTATAAGTAGGGTAACTATACTTACAATTCATATTACAGGACTTATATCCCTACTCATGACTACCCCTAAACCCTTCACCCCATACCCTGAGAGAATCCCGAAAGTTCCCTTTAAAGGGACCCTCAAAGGACAATACCTATAACTACCCGAAGTTTAGGTTTGAGGGCTTGGAGCATTTCAAGTGCGGGTTTAGGCTCGCGGGTTCAGCGTTTGGGGTTTACATGGTTGACAAGTTGAGCGTTCTGGTAGAAATCGCGCTAAACCCTAAACCCCAAACCCTAAAGAGTTGCCACCAGGAATCGTGAACGCAGTCGAAGTCGTGATGATGCCTGGTGATTGAGGTCGTGATGATGCCTGGTGATGAAAACTGAGGCTTGGGGCCGTAGTGCATGCTCTAACCTGAGCAAGCTCTTGACTTTATGCTGTGGAGAAGGGGCTATTGCACTAAAAAAAACCCTAAACCCCAAACCCCAAACCCTAAACGCCAAACCCTAAACCCCAAACCCTAAACCCCAAACCCTAAACCCTAAACCCTAAACCCCAAACCCTAAACCCCAAACCCTAAACCCCAAACCTTAAACCCTAAACCCCAAACCCTAAACCCCAAACCCTAAACCCCAAACCCAAGACCCTAAACCCCAAACCCTAAACCCCAAACCCTAAACCCCAAACCCCAAACCCTAAACCCTAAACCCCAAACCCTAAACCCCCATTTGGGATGCAGCTTGAACGAAACCAGCCTCCCGGCATACGAACCTCAAATTCTATGCCCTAAAGGCTTCGAAACCCCGAACAGCAGAACCTGAACTACTATGCGATGCTGCATGGTGCTATACCGTATTTGCTATCTAGTATATCATACTCTGCTTTTTGTTCTCTTGATGTGCTGCATTCAAGTATATAGCATGCAAATATGTAGCTGAATGCAACATATAAGTATATCAGGATACATTAAACTAAGTATAGTATGTTGTATTACACTGTATTATACGATAATACTATGTATGTTGTGCTGTATCCTTTTCTGCTCTAAACTATCTTTAGGTCTCGAAGAACAGGTGCCCGACTAAGATGCACGTGAAGCCCTGAAGAGTACAACTTCTATTTGGTCATGAACCTACCCTAAACCGTAGTTCCCTAAACCCTAAACGCGGCTAAATCGTAGTGCTAAACCGCACAAGGTCTATGTCGGAGCTGTCTCAGCCTTTTTCAACTTCTTCCAGCTGACCGAGGCATCTGCTCGAGAGCATGAATCCCTGAACCCGAAACCCTGAACCCTACGCAGTTAATCAGGGTTTAGGGTTTAGGGGGCCCTTCACGACAAACCCTAAACTATAAACCGTAAGGGAAGCACAGGGCTTGGGTTGGGAGCTTGCTTAACGGATGACATCAAGTGCAAAGAGAAGTATGTAGCAGTGGCGATTCTAGTTCAAAACAAACTGCAGTACATACTGGAACCCACAAATTTTGGGGTTCAGGGTTTGAGGGTCGTGGTTGCGCTGTGATAAGATGACTTCGAGCCCTAACCCCTACACGACTGCACCGGGCGAACCAGAAGAGAGTCGGGACATGCAGCGGGCTGAATAGGAGAACTACGCTGACATGATCATGAGTCGCAGCATGCCAGCTGCTAGCTGTCTTTTGGTTGGCGGCCGAGGGGGCTTCTCCGTAGGGTTTCATGGTTCGAGGCCCATGAGCTCTAAACGAAGACGCTGTCCGTGAGGATGTTCTCCTGCACCAGAAGCTGCAACCCCAAGGCCCAAAACCCAATCCTCATCCCTCTCACCCAGAGACTCCAATATCCCTTAATTAAGGAGTATTCCTTAAATCATATTAGGGATCCTACTATAATTTAAAGTATATTCCTTAATGAATCATATTAGGGATCCTACTATAATTTAAAGTATATTCCTTATAATTTAAAGTATATTCCTTGCTGAAGGGATATTGGAGTCTCTGGGCACCAACTCTGCCAACTCCTGAATCCGAAACCCGAAGACTGAGCAGACGGCGTTACCGAAACTCCTACCTTCTACCTTCTACTCCTACTCCTACTCCTGCTCCTCCTATTCCGGCCTCCGATCCTGCTGCTCCTCCTCCTGCTCCTCCTCCTGCTCCTCCTGCTCCTGCTGCTCCTGAAGCTGCTGCTGCTGCTGCTGCTGCTCCTGCTCCTGTTCCTGCTGCTGCTCCTGCCGCAACTCCTGCTGCGGCTCCTGCTTATGCTCCTGCTCCTGCCCCTGCCCCTGGTGTTGCGGTTGCTCCGACTCCGGCTCCTGCGCCTGGGCCGGCTCCTGCTCCTGCTGCTATTGCGACTACGAGGGTCAGTCTCGGCAAGCAGCATTCGTTGTCTCGTTCGCTACCTGGCAGCCAGCATGGAGGTGGATGACATCCTCTTGGAACGACCAGGAAACTTCGTCCTTGATTTCTCAAGACCAATTGACTCGCAGATGCATTTATGAGTGAGGGTTAGGACAATCTGTGTTTTCTTCGTTTGTTCCAGGGTGCCGAGTCATGGTTCTTTGTCAGAATAATATCGATTTCCAAGCTGCTGGCCTGAGTGCTTCCAGGAGTTGGCTTTTCGTGATTGGTGAAGAACCGTGCAGGATGGGACAATGCAACAGATTCCAAGAGCACCAATATGATTGCAGCTAGACTTATCGGCGTGTTTTTTTGCAGGCTCTGGAAAACCATTACCTGAATCGGAGGTACCAGACGTAGGCCGCAAGACGTGGTATGAAGGGGTTTTGTGAAGGATGCAACGTTGCTTCAGAATGTATCGGGGCGGCGGCGGGAATCAGCCCGATAACCGAAAACTGAAAAACCCTGAATCCTTTGCCCTTTGCCCTCAAACCGTAAGCCCGAAACGAAACCCTAGGCCCTTAAAGTCAAAAGGGCCGAACTCTCTGGGTTCCGGACATGCGCACTATCGGCAACAGAGTCACCAACAAAGCTTGGCAAGGCCACAGATGAGCCTTTCAGGGTAGTTGATCGTTTACGGTGCAAGGTTTTGCTTTTTTGGTGGGTAGTTGCGGAGGTCCCCTTAAATCCTGAATCCTGAACAGGGTTGTCAGGTTCCGAGTATAGGGATGCTTTCAGCTTTTGTTCTTCCCTTGTTGGGGCCTAGGCTTCTCTGGCCAACCCTGCAACCCTGAAGCCTTTCCTCACTTGATAATAAAGGGATTTGCGCAATTAGGCGAATTCCTAAGAGTTCTCCATTGCAGATATCGTGCGTAGCCACCAAGAGCCCTAGTCCAATTAGGCAGGCTTCTAGCCCTCACGGCATGGGTTTAGGGTTTTGGCTGTGAGCTTGTTTGGTTGCGGGGTTTTCACGTCCAGGAAATTTTGAGAGCCGCAATGGCGTTCTAGAGGCATCCTGAGAGCAGGGGTCTGCCCCTTTAGGAATTTAGGCTTCGTGGATTCGTTTAGGGTTTAGGGTTTCGTGGATTGGTGGTCCTTTATTCTCCTGAAGCTTTCATAGTTCGTTGACGATGCAAACCCTAAACCACGAAGAAATCTTAACCCTAGCTCTCAAAGCCAAAACCCCCCAATCCTGAGCCCTAAACCATTGCTGCCTGAGGAGTCTTAGATCCCCAATACCTGACCTTTAAACTTTTTGGGTTCTTATGGTTTAGTAGGAATCGGAAAGTTGTACCTCTTATTTCTGTGGCTTATTGCGGTAGTAAGGAGTGGATTTGCACCTGTCCCTTGATGCAGCTGGTCTTGGTATTGATGGGAGGCACGGCCGGCTGAACTTGAGGGCTTGAAAGTGTTTAATATAGGGGCCTGAATAATTGGAATAGGGTTTTGGGGCCTATTAATATACTATAACTATAACAAGGAACTCCCTCAAAATAGTGTATTTACTTATTAAGGCCCCTATAGTAGGGGTTTAAAGGTGTCTAGAGTTGGGGGTTGAGCGATTTAAGGGTTTAGACTTCAGGGTTTAGGGTTCCGGGTTCAAGGTTCAGGGTTTGGTTCCGGCGCAGGGTTCAGGATTGGAGTCGGATTTCGGTTGCAAGGTGCTTTGCCCAAAGGTCTGGGAGATTATTCCTGATTTGCATGATGAGACAATACCCCTGTTCTAACTACTATGGCCCCTAGATCACGCCGCGTGCTATTCCCCGCTAGACCGCTGATGGAAAGACAGATGTAGACAGCGGTGGGAAGTGTGGACCCCCATGCCAAGCAGAGAGCGAGCGAGGGAGTGGAGGGAGGGAAGAAAGACGCAAGTGTCTGGCAGCAGCAATCGCGTCGAATGTGGTTATTCCGACCCCACAATCTCAACCCTTGTAAACCCGGCGAGCAAGTTCGCCAGTTCAGCACCGGACACGGATCGCCACCTAGACTTCCGCAGGCCATGACCCTGAGGGTCGTGGATTTGCGCTTATGTGTTTATGGTTGTGTTGTTTGGGTTTCGAGCTAGCAGCATCGGGAACAGCTGATTGGATTTGGCAGCCCTTTTCTTTGGGTGAAAGGTCCAGAAGTCTTTTATTGTGAACCTCGAGCGATCAAGCAAACGACTCTCAGCAATAGCAGACATTTTCAGTCGTGAACGCCTAGACAATAAACCTCGAACCATAAGCATATGAATATGATAGAAGTATAGTGCAGTGTACCCCTACGTCCTCGTCTCGATCACCCTAAACCCTAAACCTGCCCCCGTTTCGAGGCTCGCGCATTCCTGAGTACCGGCGGGTTCTGATGCCCGGACTGAAGCTTGGCAGCGGTTCAGGGTTCAGGGTTTAGGGTTTAGGGTTGGGAGGAGTTTCAGGTTTCGGGGGCTTCGGGCGGGGTTGCTCTGTAAGTCGGAGGGCAGGAGCTTTACAAATGTGTATTTGTGGTGAAGGGTTGAGGATCTGTTTCGGTTGTTTGGATTCCATGCAGTTCAACCATAACATAACCCCCCCCAAGAAACAGGACAAGGCCCCTACATCACTCTTATCTCAGCTCCGATAGTAGATTTTTCATCTGAAAAGATGTCCGGAAATAGAACAAGGCCCCTAAGCTCTAAACCCTAAACCCTGGGCGGTTTCAAGGTTTAGGGTTCAGGGTTTAGGGTTGCGGGTTCAGGCTTTAGGGTCGGGTTTAGGGTTCAGGGTTTCGGGTTTAGGGTTCAGGGTTCAAGGTTAGGCTCCAGTAAAAACGGAGCAATAAGCTTTTCAAATCCGCGCAGGCGTCAGGTGCAATACTTGAAGCCTGTCCAATTTTGCTGGCCCTCTTCCGCTGAGGAGATAGGCGAGAGAGGGCAGGAAGGCTAGGTAGGGTTTTGGTGGAGGCTAGAGGAATTAACTAGACCCTTTTTCGAGCCTCTTCCAATCGAGATCTTGGCTGTGTGTTACTTTCAATACAGCTTGTTGCCACGTGCCGCAAACAAGGCGGTATGGCACATGAAGCTAGGGCCAACGTGCTTAATGTCAGGTGGGAAGCATCCGGATTCGCAGTCTTCTTGTCGGCCATCGCTGGCTTTCAATTCCTTAGACCCTAAACACTAAACCCTAAACGGCCCTAAACCCTAAACCCTAAACCTAAAGCAGGGCTTCCGACGTCGTGTTTTGGTCCTCTTGGGCCGGATGCTTGGTTTCCACCAACTTACCTTTGGTTAGTAGGTTAGGGTATAGTTATAACGACTATTACTACCATTCTTCCATTCCCTACTAACCAAAGGTAAGCCAAGACGAAGCCGACGCTCCAATGAAGCTGGCTGTTGCTTGAACGAAGGTCAGTGATGGCTCTCATTTGTGCAACGTGCTCGATGCTGTTATGGGACATTTGGGTCCTCCCGGCTTGTTGACCACCGTATGATAGAATCCAGAATTGTTCGCGATATCCCCTCCTAGTCCTTGAAATTGAGTTCATTTCAAACGTGAAAGGCCTTATGTTACCCTTATCCAGGTCCGCATATTGGCAGTTCTCCGAAGTAGGTCCCCAAAAGAGTACGGCACCCTCATAAAAGGGAACTTGCGCAGGAACCTAGTGTAGAGAACTTCCCATTTCAACCTCAAGTTCTGAAGTCCATACTGTAGGGCCTGTCCCGGATTTGAAGCGTTGTAGCTGTAGAATTAGGGGATATGTGTATGTGTGTGTGTGTGTGTGTGTTTGTGTGTGTGTGTGTGTGTGTGAGACTTTCCTGCCTGTTTCGAAGAAACCATCTGCCAGGTTTATGTCGCCTATGGCGTCGGAGTATGCTTCGCCAGTGCAACCCACCAGCAGAACAGACAGTTACCGGTTTAGGCTTTTTGGGGGGTTAAGGAACACTGCTGGGTCTGATGTTCAGGCTTGAGGGCTGAATTCGTATTTAGGGACAAGGTGTAGGGTCTGGGGTTTACGGTTCAGTAGCTATCGTTAGCTTTATGGTATGCAGATGCGATACATGTTTTTGAGAATCGTAATGACGGCGATGATTGTTCTACTTGTACGTTTTTACTTGTTGTAATCGTCGGCAGTACGAGGCAATAAAGATGGTATTTGCAAATTGCAATCGCATCAGCAGCAAGAAACAGAGTAAGCCTGTGGTCCAGAAAACAAGTGTTGCTTGCACACCTAAACCCTAGACCCTAAACCGTAAACCTAAACGGGAATAAACCAGTCTTTGGCCCCATGCCCCATCCGCCCAAACCTTAGGGGTACTTAGATTTAAAACTTAATTTTTGGTTATTATAATCCCTAAGAAACAGCTAAAATTATGATTTTTGCTAGGGCTCTAAGTTCTGTATAGAAACTGCCAGCTGAAAAGCTCATTGCCCTGAAGTGCCTTGCTTTGGGGTTTAGGGTTTCGGGTTCCGGAGGGGATTCCAGATACGTCAATCTAAGCTACAAGCCTTCAGAGGCAGACTCCGAACTGCATTTCCAAGGATGTCCCGGTTGAGGGTTTAGGGTTGAGGGTTCAGGGTTTAGGGCCTTACATGCGTGGGGTCGAGAGTTTGGAGTTGATCAGGTAATGTTCTTCCTGAACCGCGTGCAGATCATCGAGCATAGTGACGGTCAGGAGGGCTTGCTGCCACTGGGCCGTTCGGTTAGGAGCTAGGGCTTAGGGTTAAGGGGAAGTTCAACAACTACCAGAGGGGCCTAAATAATTAGCAATACCATTTTGGAGGTTCCTTATTATGATTGTAGAATATTATGCCCCCAGACCTTATTCCAATTATTAAGGCCCCTATATTACGTGATATTCAAGATCTGTGCTTTGATCCTCCGTTAGTAAGGATCCGTCAGGGGGACAAACCCTACATGTAGACTAAACCCTGAACCCTAAACCGGAAGTTTCTAGGAGACAGTGGCCCGAACGAGCAGCAAAGCACCAAGTCATACCAGCACCGACCTTTGGGTGTAGTGGTTTAGGGTTTAGGGGCTTTGAGTTCAGGGTTTTGGGGGTTTAGGGCTTAGGGTAGCTCAGGCCAAGGGTTCAGAGAGTTGAGGCTCTAGGCTTTCAGAGTCTGGTAGCGAGGGCCAGCGCGATTCCCCAAGTTCGCGACCAAAGTGTTCCCTTAAATCCCAAATCCAAAACCCTAAACCCTTACCGCCTAAGGCCTAAACCTAAACCCCCAAAACCTAAAGCCTAACACCTAAACCCCCTAAACACCGAAAACTGCCATCGCCGGGGATAGCAGTCGAGCATGTGCACCAGCCGTCGCATGCGGAACCGCCGGGCGCAGACAGCGATCTTTTCCTTCTAAAGTAAAAGCCAGAAAGTTTGGAATACGATTATCCTAAACCCTTTGTGGTAAATTATAGGGTATCCTACCCTGAAACCATATTCCAACTTTCTGGAGTTCCCGTTACTCCTAAAGCAAAAAACCCATAGTCTCATCACTCCGTTGGGGAATAAACCCTAAGAGTTTAAATTTCACCTCAAAGTCTCCATTCAAGGTCTGCATTATTATTATTATGCTTATGCTTATGTGTCCCAAGATGCAAACTTGTTTATTTCAATAAGAAGGAACTACGAGGGGAACTGTAGATCGCCAGAACCCCTAGGCCCTGCAGAATCCTGAGAGAACCCTTACAGAACCCGTCTGGAGCCCTAAAGCCCTAAAACCGAGGTAGGGTTGAACACCTCTCCCCGCCCTTTCTCTCTCCCTGCGGTCCCTCAGGTCTGGTGATTCCGAGTTTCTTGGCGACTGCTGTTCGTTTGTTGTTTATAAACAGATTCTGGGGCCTTTGATGTTTAAAGACTAGGTGTTAAGTTGAGGTGTTGAGATTTGGGGTTCAAAGGCCTTCGGCATTAGGTTTCGGCTCTTGGCGTTTAAGCATCTTGAATCGTGGTTTCGCTTGAGATGATCCAGTCGCGGTTTTCTGGTTTGTTTCTACCCGTACCCCAACCCCTGAACCCTAAACCCTAAAACCTAAGCTTTAAAGTTTAAACCCTAAACCACATAGACTTTTGCATCACCTCTACTGTAGAGCCCTCCCCCGTACCACAAAGCCGACACCAGAACTCTTTTGCACGAAACCATGGCGGCATGAATCTGCTTAAGCCGTATTAAAAGCCCATAAACCGACAACCTAAGTCCTACATCCTAAAGGTGAAAACAATGTATCTGGAACGGCCAAGCCTCTACACTACACCAAGTCGTACACCCAAATAAGATAAGGGGCTTAAAGAATTACCTATACTATTTTGGGATTTGGGGGGTTCCTTATAATAAGTATAGCAACAACGGCCCCAACACCTTATTCTAATGATTAAGGCCCCTATATTACGTTGCTAGTCTTCGCACTTTGCTGGGCTCGCCTGTCTGAACCGGAGTTGTGTGTTCGACTCCTTTTGCGTCACCCAGCCCATGCCGAAATTATCATGCTTTCTGTGCCCACTGAAGAAGCCATGGCTCACTGCCTGAACTCCTGACTCAAAGCAAAGCTTGACAGCTCGAACATAGCATTTTCGATTATCGAATCTCGAGCCTAAATCCCGACCTCGGAGGCCGAAACTGAAGCCCTCAGCCTTGAAGCCTACACTGATGTCTAAACTCGGCGTAGACTGCAAACCCGACAGTTGTGACCCCAGAGAGCCCAGCACACCTCAAGTACGGACGAATCCTTACCGTGAGGCTTCATGCCATGATATGAGAAACGCTCATCAGTCAATGCTTAGTGTGTGTATGTGTTTTTCTTGTTTATGGGGCTTGATTCATTATTCGTTGTATCTCGTTGGGTTCCCTCATACAACTATAGCATAGTATAGAGATCCCAAAACCTATTTTAGTTATTCAAGCCTCTGTATTACCTCCCTGAAACCTTGAACCTGTCAGTTTCCGCCGCGCAAGCGTCCTTTTGATCGTCACGTGGGTGCCCTTCCCGATGTTCTACGCAATGTCTACTGAGGGTCTCGGAGACCGTGATGCAATCAGCATACGTTGTGCTTTTGAAATGTCTAATGTTCTATCGCTTTACTACGATAGGTTCTTGGAGTAGTAGTACCTTCCTGTGACTATTCGGCGTCAGTGTTCTTGCCATTATGCTCTGTCTATACTTGCTGATATAATGCAACTTTCCGTTGATCCACTTGCTTTTGAACCTAATCCCCAAGAGCATCACCGAGCGGCGGTCGACTCGAGTAATTTCGGCATCCTTCGCCGTGTCGCAGACTTCTTATGAATGTTCGCAGGTGTGTCGTTGTAACAGAAGCTGCCTGCAATTTCGAAGCTTCATGCACTAGTCTACGAAAGACTGCCTGCGGGTTGCAGAGTCGTCGCTGCTGGCTAGCATTATGATAAAATGGGAGCACTGGCAGGAATATGGTGAACACAAGTGTTCTTGCAAATTTTAGCCTTGCAGTGTTGAGCAACGTAGCACTTCCGTTGTCTGCTTTCTGCTGTTGGCCAGTCAGCTGCTTTTCACTTCTGACTTGTTTTTCTAGGATGCCCAGTAGTACCCTTATTCCCTTTTAGTAATCCTAGGTTCCTTATAAAGTTACCCAATACCAAAAAGAGAGGCCTTTTTATTCTTAGGTTACTGGGTATCCTAGTTTCTGTTGCCTGTATTTATTAGTCGCGCTTTTGTGCTTTCCTATTGCTGAGTGCAAGTTGCTTGGCAGGTAGCTTTCCTGGCTTGCTGCCACTACTGCATGACGATGCCTGCCATGATGATGATGGTAATGATGATGGTAATGATGATGGCGATGATGATGATTTATGTGATGGTCAGGCTCAGGTGGGGGACAGGGTGAGGAACAGGATGAGCTCGGTGATCACGATAAGGATGAGGTGGTGATGTAATGGCGACTGCAATATGGCTGATGGAGAATGAAGGCCGCTGCTATCAGCAAGACCATCGCCACCATCGGGCATTGTGTGTCGATGGTTGTCACTCTGATGATGGTGCTTGCTGCTGCGGCTCGTAATGCTGGCAGTGGCGGGAAGTACTTGAAGGTTCATGGGTAGTTATCATAGTATGGTTATAAGTCCCCTAATATGAGTTATAAGTTTTGTTACCCTACTTATAAGCCCACTTACAAGTACCCATAAACGTCCAAGTAGTGTCAGATTTTCTCTCTGGTGGGGTCTTGACCTCGGAGCCCTGAAGAAGACTTTGAGGGTTTAGGGTTTAGGGAGGTCTGAACCGTTGGAAAAGAGTTTAGGTGTATATCAAGCACGGATATATTGCGACTACTAGAGCTCTAAACCCGATCAACCTTGAACCCTCTGTACTACCTACGAGCAGCTTCGGAGTGTCGGCGTGCAATCGCGTACATCATATTCCTTTGCTGGTTTTGCCAATTGTTTTTACAAGGTTTTTATAGTTCTTCTCTGCATCCGTATGGTTTCCATTCAGTAAGGGTTGTAGAAGGTAGTAGAAGGGGTTCAGACGGTCTTCGTAGTGTCGGAGGGTATAGGCGAGCATGGGGCACACCGGCTGCCCAGGACTCATTACGGACGTCGTTTTCATCCAGGCCACTACCACCCCAACAGCCCAACAGCACTTAATTCAGGCAAATGCTTTAACCTCTTACTAGGGGTTTTAGGACAAATGAACGAATTTTAGGATTTTACGGCTGTTGGGTTTCCTCGGCTCTTGAAGGGCTTAGTTACGATTTTTCGGACTTGTGCCCCCCAGGTCTGGTTTTGCAGTGTCTGCTATGTTCCTTCTAAAACTTAGGTTTAGGGTTTAGGGGTTTAAGGTTTCGGATTTAGGGTTTAGGGTTCAGGGTTTAGGGTTTAGGGTTTAGGGTTCAGGGTTTAGGGTTCACGGTTTAGGGTTCAGGGTTTAGGGTTCCAGAAGCCCAATCCAATTTCATGGTAAGCTTTTCCAGAACCCTTTAAAGGATCCGCTTTGTTTCCGGGATGCAGGGCTTTTCTCCCACAAGTGGTTTTTTTCCTGCATCTGCCTTTGAGGATTACGTCGCTTCACAGCCAACCTGCTGTCTTCCGCGCTGAGGCACAAAACGTGCAGAGCAACAAGCGGAGGTTCACCGATGAGACAGGCCACCGGACGTCGAGGAAAGAAGGACGATGAGCACAAGGCCGTGGCAGAGCAGTGGTCTCACTCCTTGCTGGATCCACCGACCGAAGCCAGAGGTAAATTGCCGCCACTGCGCTTGAGCAGAAACTGGGATGACTTGATCCGCTGTGACGCCTTCCACGGCCGATCCTGAGCATATTCTCATGTTACTATTACTATCACTACTACTATTATTACTATTACTATTATTACTATTGCTATTACTATTCCTATTACTGTTAACTCTCCGAGAGTCCATGGAGCCCGGAAGAGACGCGGGGGCCCCGAGGCCTCTGCCACAACTAACTCCTCCGATCCCGAACATTGTGCAATCCTCCGTCTGGGCCCTAAACCCTACACCGCGAAACCCTTAAACCCTTAAACCCTTGAGCTCTAAACCCTAAACCCCTAAACCCTTAAGCCCTAAACCCTAAACCCTTCAACCCTTAAGCCCTAAACCCTAAACCCTTCAACCCTTAAGCCCTAAACCCTAAACCTTTAAACCCTTAAGCCCTAAGCCCTAAACCCTAAACCTTTAAACCCTTAAACCCTTCAGCCCTAAACCCTAAACCCTTAAACCCTTAAGCCCTAAACCCTAAACCCTTAAGCCCCAAACCCTAAACCCTTAAACCCTTAAACCCTTAAGCCCTAAACCCTAAACCCTTAAACCCTTCAGCCCTAAACCCTAAACCCTAAACCTTTAAACCCTTTAGCCCTAAGCCCTAAACCCTAAACCCTATTGCGGGAGGTGGGCTGGGCTTTCCTGAACATCGTCTCGAAGTTCACCTTCATTTTCTATATCCAGAGAATCAAGGCTCGTTGCGGCGCTTTGAAATAGACCGAAGTGGGAGTTTCCGAAAATCGGGGACCCTGGCATAGTACCCTGAATGGGTGGGATCCTTTATTATATTATAAGGACCCCCGAAGCAGGTACGCCTAATTTTCGGAAACTTCCAAGTGCTCTTGAGACTTCTTGGCTGTGAGATCATGCTCACTAGGTCCGAAACATAGGCGCGAAGATGCTAATAACCTTGCCCTAGGGATCTAAGGACTCATATATTAAGGCTTTCGGGTCCAAAGACCATACTATATAAGGCTTTGGGGCTATTTTGATCCCTAGGGTTGAATATCGTTTGTGACCAGGAGGATCGCACATACAGACATACGTACATGATTGGAACACTGGGCCCTGAACCCGAAACCTTACACCCTGAACCCTAAACACACCATGCAACCCCAAACTCAAGGCGTAGATCGTGGTCTCGGTTTGTTCTCCGGTCAAAGGGAACAGTGTTAGGGGCAACACCCAAAGGGTCCAAGTATCATTATGGTATATACTTAGACCCCCCCAAATACCCTATAAGTATATACCATAATGATACTTGGACCCTTTTGGAAAAGTTGCCAGAAGCATCAACAAGCGTTTCTGCCCGGGGAGATGCTGGGACAACCCAGACAACCCCTGGGAGTTTCCGAAAATGAGAGGTACCTTGTTTGGGGGGTCCTGATAATAAGGATCCTACCATTTAGGGTACTATATTGGGGTCCCCCATTTTCGGAAACTCCCAAATGGGCCAAGGCCTCAGTAAAGTCCTCAGCCAGCCCAGCGTGCTGCCCTGCCCTCTGACCAACTTGGCCTGCTTCCCCTGCCCTGCTTTGCAAGGCCTCCGACAACATCTCTCGAGACCTAAAACAGGGTATGCCGCTACAACGTAACAACACTGCAAACCTTAAACCTAAACCGAACACAAAGCCCCCACACGCCTAGCCGCTAAACCGTAAGCAACTAACCATCCTAAACCCAAGCCCCTAAACCCAACACCCTTTCGTTACTGCAAGCTTAGATGCTGCCACGGCAGGACAACTACTGCAGCAGGATGAAAGTCAAACGTGTCGCTGGGTCTGTCTTGGCTGGAGGGTTTGGGGGTGTATTCAAGATTTAGGGTTTAGGCTTGAGGGTTTGGGGGTTCGAGAGTTCAGGGTTTGGGCATGTTAAGATGCTTTAAAGCTTGCACGGGCCGGTTGCCAGAAGGGCAGGGAACGGTTCATCACTAGCCGCTGACGACCGTATACATCCCACATAAAGCCCGTCAGTCAAGAGTGATTTGCAGCCTGCCTCTGTTTCTACAAAGTGGATCGCATAAAATTGCTGCACAACTGATTTGACAAGATCATCATGACCGTTGCTGCAGCTGTATGGGATAAGGGTTTAGGGACCAGGGCTGCTTCCCGATGGTTTATTGATACTGACACTGCCTTTTTCTATTGTCAAGCCTTCAGTCTCGTTAGCAGTGCGACGTCACGGTCATTCTCATTCGCACGGTCAAGCTCACAATCATCCTCGCAAAGATGAATCAAGATCCGAAGCACTGTCTTCGGTGTAATCACTTAAAGGATCATGGGACTTAGTAAGTAGGGTCATAATTAAGGTAACTATACTTCCAACTACTTATAACCACAATTCAGGTACTTATAACTTATGACCTTACTTGCTAAGTCCCATGATCCTCCAATCACCTGTGCTGCTTTGGGCTGCCAGTGCATGCTCGTAATCGCGCTTCAACCACCTACGTCCGGTTTGTCCTCAGCTCTCACATACCATTGCCACACAAAGCTCGGAACTCCAGGCCGTGCCGCAGCAAGCCTGACCCTAAAAGCAGTCTCATGCATTGTAATCTAGTAGTATATTATATGACATAAATATTGTAAATGGTTGTTTTGCCATGTGTTGTATTGCCCTGAACACGGCACCCTAGACCCTGAGCCCGAGACCAAGAGCCGGATCGGATGGTGGTTTCTGGCTCTGAGGAAAGAACTTAGATCCCCAATACCAATCCATTACAACTTTTTGGCTTCTTGTAGTTTTAGTAGGAATCGGAAAGTTTAACCCTTTATTTCTGTGGCCTATTGGGGTAGGAAGAGAAGCTGGGGCTTGAGGGTTTCAGGCCGTGAGATTTTGGGGTGCACGGGCTGACGGTTTGGGCTCAGGGGTTTCGGTAGGGAATGTTTTGCAGATTCTATGCACCCCCAAATCCAACTCTGGTCCTTGTTGCCGGCTCCTACCTGGGGCTAGGACTAGCAACACATGCTCAGGAGAAGCTTCACTCTATCGTTGTCGCTATTGTCGTGGCTATGCTTCTTGCTATTTTCAGTTACAGTTGTTGCGATTCCGGCTGTCAAGATCACTTCTACAATAACCCTAAACCCTAAACCCTAAGCCCCTAAACCCTAAGCCCCTAAACCCCAAGCCCCTAAGCCCCTAAACCCTAATAGTATTCCTCGCTTCAGCCACAAGCTGCTGCCTCGCGAAGCAGAGCTCCCCACCTTTTACTCAGACTGCCCCGGAACTCTTCTAGGATGCCCAGTAGTACCCTTATAGTAACCCTTATAGTAACCCTTATAGGAACCCTTATAGGAATCTAGGATGCCCAGTAGTACCCTTATTCCCTTTTTGTAGTCCTAGGTTCCTTATAAAGTTACCCAATACCAAAAAGAGAGGCCCTTTTTATTCTTAGGTTACTGGGTATCCTAGTCTTGAAATGCCCGGAGCCGACAGCCCCAGCTTTAGCATAAGCCCTAAACCCCAAAACCTAAACCATCATAAACCCTAAGTCCTAAACCACAAAACGAACCTGAAGCCTTTGCAGTTCCGAGGATTAAGGGGCTTAAAGAATTAGCAGTGCTATTTTGGGCGCTCCTTATTATCATAATGGGCCACAAAACCCCCATTCTAGGCCCCTATATTTTAGTGCCCTTTCAGATCCCTATAGACCCCTTTTACAAGAACCCTTAGGTCTAATTACTAAGCCCCCTTTAGAAGGTGTAGCTTCTGGGTTCTGGCATCTCTCCGGCCTTGAGGAATTTGCGGGCGTGCACTCGGCCGGACCGGCCATCACAAACAAAGGCCCTGCGCAGGGAGCTGGGAGCTGAGGACTTCGGTCCTTTCGGTCTAGGGATGGGCTTAGGGTTTCGGTCGTTTAGGTCTAGGGCTGGGTTTAGGGTTGAGGGGTTTAGGGGTTTTAGAGTTTTAGGGTTTAAGGGTTTTGGTGATTAGGGGTTTAGGGGTTTAGGGGTCTCTTCACCCCAACGAACCAGTCCTTATTAAACCCGAACCCCCACCACAGCCATAGATGTTGAGTCCCAAAGCCCAAGATCTTCTAATTAAACCATAACCTCGAATCTGAGAGACAGGCAACCGAGCCTCAAGCCTTTCCAGGGACATCGGATAGAGCATGTCTGGGATGCATAATTCTTTGTCATAGTTGGGTAACATGTTACATGTTTATGATTTCTTAACCCCAATAAGGAATAAAAGTGCACATTCTTAATCCTATCCCAACCATGAACTAGAATTGGTGGCTGGAAGTTTTGGAGCGGCCGGGAGCTTTCTATTTGTTCCCGACCTTTTTCAATCCGAAATCAAAAGCGCCTACAGGGTTTAAAGAGTTCTGATAATGGCTGCTTCGGGTGTAGACTTGTGGGTGTGTTGTTCAGGCGAGACAGCCTTCAGCATGCCCTGTTGGTGGGGTCTGTGTAAAGCCTGAACGCGGCACTAATCCTCAAATCTTAAGCCTTGTGCTACCTAAACCCTGCACTCCGATAGGGTGTAGGGTGCGCAGAAGATGAGCCTAATGCTTGAGAGACCTCTTCCTAATCTGCATAGTCGAAAATAGTTTGAATACCAAGATGCTGAGCCCCAAGCCCTGCATGCACACAAAACCCGAATCCAACACCCTGAAGCATGTAAGACAAGTTTCCTTAAAGGGCACCCTTAAAAGCCACAGAAGAAAAGATCTTTCAAGTTTCGCAGATGGGAGCGTGACACCGTTGGCATCATCAAGGAAGCAGGCATCCTGTCGCCGATTCGTTTTCCGTCATGTGGGGTTTAGGATTTCGGGCTGAAATTGAGAGGGGGGGGTGGATTTGGGTGCGTTGGCTTCAAGGGGCTCTTGAGTTTTGATTCTGTAAGTCGTGTTGCAGGGTGTGTGCTTTGGGCAAGAACTTGCATCCTGCTCCTGGGGGTTACCACATCGGGCTTCACAGGCTGCAGTGAGGTTCGGTCTTCGCAGGCTGCACACTTCCTGGGTGCTTTTCGGGAATTCCTCTTTATAAGTATAGTTACCGTAGTTATAACCCTAGTTACTAAGTCCCATGATCCTTTAAGTAGTGCTCAGGATGCTTGCAGGTTGAGCAGAGCCACGGTTTAGGGTTTAGGGTTTAGGGTACCAAAACCCCTTTAAGTTCCATATTAAAGTATGTAATAAGAACCTACAAAAAAGCAGGGTTTCGTAGGTTAAGGTAGGGTTTGGGGTATGAATCCTAAAGCCTTGAGCCCGAGCGCCCCAAGACTCCAAAGCATTTGCTTGGATCCTGTCGGAGGCCTCCAAAGGTGGGATGAGGGTAGGTAGGATTAAGGATCCCGTAATATGAGGCCTCTTGTTTTGGGATTACCCCACCTATCTTCATCCCACCTTTTGAGCTGAACCCGCCCAGGACGTGCAGTAGGCCCTGATTCCCTTTTTTGAGGGTTCGGGTTCCCTTATAAGGAGCCTTTAAACCAAAAAGGGCACCCTTTTTATTCCTAGGATACTCTTGGGTCTAAACCCACTGCAGGACAAAAGTGCGGGTGAGATGAGTGCCCTCGTGGTAGAGACGATGTCATTCGGCTGCAGCACCTTTCTGAAGTTTCTTCGCGCGGGCTTCAAGTGGCCTGAGCTTCAGGGCTTGGGGTGTAGGGTATTTAGTGTGTAGGATTTGGGGTTTAGGGGTTGAGCCTTGAGATTTTTTCGGGTGGATGGTTTGTCCGAGATGTCAAGTGATTGAGGTGCAGCTGTGTGTCAGATTACCGCATCTAAACCCTGACTGAAGTCACAACCCAAATCTAGACTGCGAAAACGACTCGATTCGTTGCACCTTTCACCTACACCGGCGCTCTTTCTCGCCCAAGCTTCGACTCCTGCAGACCCTGGCCAAAGGCCTGAAGCGTATGATGGTGCTGGTGATTGTGACGATAATGATGCTGCTTAGAACGATGTTGGAGATGATGATGACGGCGGTGGTGACGTTGATGATGATGGTGATGGCGATGGTGCTGGCGATGCCGATGCCGATGGCGAAGGCGATGGCGATGAGGCTGGCGATGGTGATAGTGTTGGTGGCCTGGCAGTGGTTGCTCATGCAACACATTTGCGCCCTGCTAATGTCCGACGTTTTGCTTCGGATGCGTGTACTCTTGTCACTGCTGCGCACCTGAGCTTGCAGTGTAGGTCTTAGGGTTAACCAGCAGTGCAGACCCTGCCTAAGCCCTATAGCCTTACATAACCCCTTGCGCCCCAATCGAGAAGACAATGAAGGTCACTACCCTCGTGAACTAAGGAAGCCATCTCCATCCTTGAAACTACCCAAAGGCCCCAAGGTAGTTCCTTATTGGGGTTCGTCTATAGAATCCTATAAGGTAATCCCCAAACTTCGGGGCCTCTGGGTAGCATCGTAAAGCCCGGAACCCTACAACTCTAAAGGCTTAAATCCTAAAGCTCGAAGGCGCTAACCGCTAGAAAAGCCCCGAAGCCCGAAAGGCCAGAAGCTTCCAATCCTGAAGGATGTAGCCATGGTGGGGAACCGAAGCCCCGAACTCAGAGACCCAAAGCCTTAAACTCGAAACCCTAAATCCTGAACCTTTAAAGGGCTCTTTAAAGGGATCTATAGGGCTCCTTAAAGGGATGTATGGGGTTTAGGGTTTAGGGTTCTTTTGAAGGATCATGGGACTTAGTAAGTAAGGTTATAAGTACCTTAATTGTGGGTATAAGTAGTTGGAAGTATAGTTACCCCAATTATAACCTTATAGTTACTAAGTCCCATGATCCTTTAAGTAAGCCCTCAACCCCAAACTCAGAAACCCTAAACCCTAAACTCAGGAGCTTTCTTGGGATGGCTCAGAACTCTGATCGCTTCCTGCGGCGCCCTGGCTGTTTTGATTGGGAGGGTGGGGGGTGCAAAATTGCTGCAAGCGGCTACAGGGTTCGGGAGTAGGGTTTGTCCAAGGTTTTTGGTTTGGTTTAGCGTTGCAAGAAGTGTGGGTTTTGGGGACCAGGGTTCGTTGAATTTGTTCATGTCTTAGGTTTTCATGTCTTCATCCCAGATAAGCCGTGTAAAGTTAAGGAGCTTGGTGCGATTTCCAGTTTCCCGCAAGCATGGTAGTAATATCAACAACAATAACAGGTTATCTTAATAAGAAACAATAAAACAATGGGAATAAATACTCAGTTTCCGGATAGCAGTCCTCGGTTTACAGGTGTTTCAGAGCTTTGGACCGGAAGTGACTGAAGGACAACTGCCACTGCCTGCACCACGACCACTACCACTGCCACGACCATCAGGTTAAGACTATGGCAGCGACCACCACGACCACCGCCATGCCGACGCCGACGCCGACCACGACGACGACGACGACTGCTAACCCTCCTCCCACTACTGCTGCTGCTACTACTAGCACTGTCATCACGACCGCAACGACGACTACTCTACTGCTGCTACTGCACAGCGTTCTGTTGTGTCTGTGGGTAAAATCTTGATTCCGGCATGTAAGGCCTTGCCTTGAACCGCAAGCTTCATACTAGAGACCCAATGTCCAGAATGGGGCTTGGGGTTCACGGTTACAGTAGGGATTTGGGGTTTTGGCAAAGGCTCAGGGCTTTAGCAACTTGCCGCCCCCAACATCCTCAACTCCGAAGCTTTTAGTCCAGGCTCTTGGCCGTCTCCAACATTACTTCGTTGCCGCAGTTGGAACTGCTGAGCCAGGATCGCCTGCAATGTTTTTTGGCTTTCGGTTAAAGGCCTATCAAGCACTTAGCGCTTCACAGGGGTTTCGGATAGGGTTAGTGTAAAGGTCCTTACGGTTTCTGGTTAATATAGCCGGTTAAGGAGTTAGGGTGTGAAATTTAGGCCTAGAGTAGCAACTTGAACCCAGCCAGCAGCACCGCAATCAAGCAACACTTAGAGCAAGCACAGCAGCACATAGCAGACTTAGCAACGATGGATGATCTGGAAACAGAGGTCACTGTTATCCGCGACGGTACAACCGAATGCTTCCTGACGCTCACGGCTGCACTACACTGGGACAGCTGGTGCAGAGTGCTCAGCTTACATGCGACAGAGGTGACGGCCTTGATACAACAATGACGGGGCACAGATTGCTTCTGATCAGCACTGGCAGAAGATCTTTCACCTTCATGAGCAGCTGCTTGTCAGATCGGTCACGCTGCATGTTGCCGAGCACAATGCACTATTCAAGGGGCATTCGGTACAACCTGCTTTTCGTTCATCAGCCCTTTACCCAAACCTGGATCCTGAGTCCTAAACACTAGGATGCCCAGTAGTACCCTCATTCCCTTTTTGTAGTCCTGGGTTCCTTATAAAGCTACCCGATACCAAAAAGGGAGCCCTTTTTATTCCTAGGATCCTGAGTCCTAAATCAGGTCTCGCCCCACAGCCCTAAGCCCTACACCTGAAATGCGTGAGCCGTTTCAGGCGTCCCACTCAGGCTTTTCAAGTCATGGAGTTTGGGTGGTAGATTCGAGAACTTCGGAGATGAAAATACTTCATATGGGATCGGTTTGACACGTCGCCTGCGAATCATGTCAAGGAGTCAAGGACATTGTCTACTTCTTGAACACATCTTTGCACTGCGGTTGTAACATCCGATCCTTGACATATTACGTTTTTGTGGGACGCTCACCTGTCTCGTGTACTGTAGTTTTCTCGGGTAGCCTGGAATACGTGCAATAATGTTTCGTGGCAGTCCCTCATTCTATAGTAGGGCTAAAATCTACTTCAAAGCCCTTTTGGAATATCAAGGCCCCTATGACCCTTGTAGACCCTTGTAGTATCCCTGAAAGACCCCTGTAAAGGAACCCTTAAACGAGCCCGAGACATCCGCCTTCCATACCCTAAACGCTAAGCCCTTAAGCCCTCAGGGGGAGTGTGCACAGCGGCAGCTTCCCTGGGATCTGGTCTCCGCAGTGCAAAAGCGGCTGAAGGTACCCTGCTTGGGTTTTGTGGTTTCGGGTTTAGTGGTTTAGGGTGCGTGGTTGAGGGGTGAGGGATTAGGGATTGCGGTTTCGGGTTTTCGGTTCAGGTTTTAGGTTTTTTGGTTCGGTTTATTCAGGGTTTAAGAAGGGCAGGTGCGGCGTAAGCAGGCTTCGGTTAGAATTTAATTAGGGTGTGCGGGCTCTGATAACCCTAGACAAAGCCGCTGTACCGGATGTTCACCCGAGGAGCCCCAAAAACCCTGTACATAGGGCTGTCTACCAGCAAAATTGTCTCTGCTCCCATGCACCTCTCTCCGGCGTGCTGCGAGTATTCGGGGCTCTGTATGGACAGGCATGAGAACGTGCATGCAGCTCTTTTCTTTCCTCCTCAAGTGAGCATCTGCTTTGGAAGGACACCCGGCAGTGAAAAGAAAATATGCTCAAACCAATCTTCAAGATCGATACTTCTAAACCGGTTAAGCTGAAACCCAAAGCTCCCGAAACCCACAATCTTCGGAGTTTGAAGTCATCACAAAGCCTGTCTAGTGCAAAGGTCTGGAAATTGGAGATGCAAGCCGCTGCCTCAGCTCTTAGTGAAATCTCGCCGTCGTCGTTGCAGCAGTTAGTTGCAATTATAGTAGTAGTGGCACCAGTACTAGTAGTCGTAGTAGTCGTCGGAGTCGTTCTGGTCGTAGTGGTCATAGTGGCCGTAGTAGTCATTGTAGTCGATGTAATCGTCGTAGTCGTAGTCGTCGTCGTAGTCGTTGTAGTCGTCGTAGCAGCATTAGTAGTGGCAGTAGCAGTAGCAAATGATAACAACAGTCTCCGAATATGAAAAATGGAACCTCGCTCTGACTTGAGTTGTGTTGCTTGATTCTTCGTTGCTCGTCCAGGTCAACGATCGATGGTGAATTCCCGTTGTTTAGGGTATGAGGCATCTTTAGGGTTTGCGTTTGCAGGCTTCAGAGGGTAGGGTAAGGTTTGGGAAGTAGCCTAAACCTAAGCGGTCCTTATTCGACTTTACCTTCATTTGGGGCTCGTCTTATGTTTTCCTCCTGCTTCGCCCTGCACCTGTAGCCCTGCACATAATACTCTAGTAGTTGTCAAAGTTAGGGTCCCTTTGCGGGGTCCTTTGTATACAGGTGCCGCACTATTCTGGGGACCTAAACAGGGACCCCATTTTGGAAAGTACCCGCTCAATCCTAGGTAGAACTAGATGGCGCCTCGCAACAGCTGTGACCTCCTGCGCCCTTCGAGTCAGCTGCTGCCAAAAAGCCGCTAAATCGCTTCGTTTCGGGTTTAGGGTTTAGCTCCATCCCTTAAACCTTTGCATTGCATCAAACTTTCTAAACCTTACATCGTGGCAAGGACACAGCAGAGCTGGCACTTGAGCAGGGTGAGGCCCACTATCAGATGGACGAGGTGCCCTTGCATGGTTTCTTTTATAATCTCGGAGTAAATAGCATCCGAAATAGTGTTTCTTTACTACACCTCCTGTTCCGCCGTACAAGGTACAGAAGACAGAAGCCAACCCAAGAGCTCGTCGAACACTTACCAGAAAAGGGCTAGTGCTGGTAGGTTTTGCTGAAGGCTGGTCGGGCCTATAGGGCGTGTCCGGCCTAAACTAGGTAGCGATTTGGGGCAGATATTGAACTCCCTTGGTCTTTGTTATTCAATATAGAGCCCAATTATCAATATAATTTTGGGACAGATGAGATCGACACCTAGTAAGTAAGGGGCTTGGGATATATGGGGTGTCACAGATTTGGGGTTTTTGAACCTACTTGCCAAGTCTAAGTCTTGGGCTTGCAAGATGTCAGATTCAGCCCGGGGGGGACTTTTAGGCTTTGTTTGGGGTTGGTCATAATCTCGCGTCAGCACCACTTGGAGGTTCATGGGTAGTTATAAGTAGGGTCATACCTCCCCTAATAGGAGGTATAAGTATAGTTACCCTACCTTTAACCCCACTTATAACTACCCATGAACCTCCAAGCAGGGCGGCTAATCATCTAATCGATCTGTGCATGGACGAGGTACAGCTTCGCGTCTAGAAAGGAAGCCTAAACAAGCAACACGGCTCCTTGCACATTCGAACTACTAAGGCCCCTATCTGAGGTTGGGGGCCCTAAGCCTGAACTCCCGCCCCGATGCTGCTCGTGACCGGAGCTCAGCTGTCGCTGGACTCTGATACAGACTTGCTCCGGGTATTTTTAGAATTATGAGGTCTAGGGATCAGGGTTTAACCCCAATGCCCGTTTCAGTAGTAGTCTTTCCGAAACCCCAAAGCCAGAGTTCCCTACACCCCAGGCCCAAGCCCAAGGAAATCCTTTAAGCCCAAACCCATAAAGCAATAATTCCCTAAACCCTCACACCATAAAGGTTCAGACAACTTACCACTGACGACCACACCCCAACGCGCCGTAGAACCTCAAACGCGAGAAGCTCCTTCAACCGGACCCCGTAACCCTGCACTCACGGAGCCGAAGAAGCACTGGAAGCCCGAATGACAGGGTTTACTTGGAGGATTATTGGACTTAGTAAGTAATGTTATAAGTACTTTAATTGGGGCTATAAATAGTTATAAGCTAATTACAACTCGAGTTGCTAAGTCCCATGATCCTTTAAGTAGGGTTTATGCTTAGGTTTTCTTTATAGTAGATCCCAAAAGTTGGAAACCGGATTAAGGCCAAATAGTGCTGGGATTCCCTATACATTACTCTTAAGGGTTGAGGCTATTGGGTTTCCAACTTTTGGGCTTCTACTGTGGGGTTTAGGACCTGGCACTCTGCCAGGAGCCGGCGATGCTCTCCATGCCGGGTGAGGGGCTCGGCCGACGCCAGCGAGGGAAGTCTTAGGCTGTATAGGGGCCTTCCGGTTTAGGATTTAGGGTTTGGGGTTTGGGGTGTAGGGTTTAGGGTTTGGGGCTTAGGGTTTGGGGTTTAGGGTTTGGGATTTAGGGTTTGGAGTTTAGGGTCTGGGGTGTAGGGTTGTAAGGGTAAACTATGGGATGGGTACTCCAAGATAATACACAAATCCTTAAAGTTTGAGTTACCCAAATAGTAGGTTACTACCTTGACCTCCCAAAACCTACAAGAAAGTAGGGTCTCTATAAACTCCATATTATGGTTAATAATGAGAACCTACAAAAAAGTAGGGTTTGGTAGGTTAAGGTAGCGTATATAGTATATGGTAAGTAACCTAGTTACTATGTAACTGGAGCCCTGGCGATTCCCAATTATTCAGAGTCTTAACAAGGCATCGCAGGGTTCCGGCAATTTCCGCCACTGAACTAAAGCAAACTAAGGTGGCGTTTAGAAGAAGCGCGGCATCATCGACTGCTGTCACCTTGCAGTGGTATCGTATAGTATAGTACAGTAAGTATGGTATAGGATAGTATAGAATAGAAGGGTATAGAACAGTCTAGTATTCTAGTATACTACAGTACGGTATAATCTAGTCCAGTCTCTACGTTAAGGGCTTAGGGCTTGTAATACTTCAAAATGAGTCATGCCTTTCGGCTTTTGGGTTTCGGGTTTACGGCTGATGTGACGGTAGGCTTCAGCACGTTTCTTATTTGAGCTAAGGCCCATGCCAGACTTACTCTTGATGCTCAGTGGGGACTCTACATGCAAATCTCAGGGTTACTTAGCAGCAATGTTTAATTTGGGCTCCTATAATCCTTACGAAACAGCTAAAATTGAAATTCTGGCTAGGGGTCTAAGTTCAGTATAGAAATCAAATTATGGCCCCTACCACGGCCCCTGCTCGGGAACCGTGCCCTTTCGGAGTTAAGATCTACGCCACTTAAGCGCCGAACTCCCAGCTGCAGGGAACCCTTCCTAAACCGCTACATCTTAGACCAAAGCAAATACCAAGCCGAAGCCCGAATCCCTAAACCCTAAACCCCTTCGACAAGGATCCGTCAGAGGTGGGACGACTCCTCAAAGTCCTGTGCTGCGAACTCAGCCCGAGGGCCCTCTTGGGCCCTAAGGAATACCCATAGGCCCCAAAGTAGTTCCTTTTTGGGGTTCATATATAGAATTCTACTAGGTAATCCCAAAAAGGAACTACTTTGGGGCCTATTAGTAACAGCACAATATTACAAGCCCAAATCCTTTCACAGCGCAAAAGCCCAATACAAAGCCCTATTAAGACTCCTGCTTGGCTTCTAATCAAAGCGTCACTGTTTAAGCTGTAGAGGATGTTGGCGGCAGTATGTTTGCGCTGGCGGACCACCGCAGTTTACCCCAGTAACCCTAAACAAGGTCAATCTGGAGATAAGCTAAGATGAGTGCTCGCCCTCAGAGGGGCCGAAATGTGGGGATTCTTGATAACTCAAAAGTCCATTGCGCTGCACCGGCAGAAACAATTCACAGCTCGCCTGCAAACCTACAGTAGAAGCCGGAAAGTTGGAAACCCAATAGCTTCAATCCCTAAGAGTCATGTATACGGAATCCCAGCACTAATAGGCCTTAATCCGGTTTCCATCTCTTTGGTGTTTGCTATGCAGTCCTAAGTCCAAATTCCGAAACCTGAACCTCGAAGCCCAAAGCCCTGAACCCTGTTTTTATTCTCTTTGTATGCTAGTCATCATGTCTTACCTACGCTACCTCGTGGCTCAAGTACAAAAAGGATTCGTGCGTCCCGCTGTTAACAATAGGTTATCAGCCGTAGCTTGTATAGCTCTTCGTAGTGCAATGGACACCACAGCTCCCACAAATCCTGCAGGTGTGCCTATCTCCGAACTAGGTGATGACGATACGGAGTCCGCCCGCTCGAGATCGAATCTGGGCGCAGAGCTTCCGGTTGTCACCGCCCGGGAGGGTCGGGTAGCTCTCACTGAGCAGACGCTACGTTCGCATGTTGGGTCCCTTGGACCTCAACCAGCATACGTGCCATCACGAGCGTCGCTGACACATCAGCCCTCACCCACAGTCGTAGGCTATTCTCCGGTGCCTCCATCGCACACCTCCGTTCCAACTGTCGTGAATCAGTTGTATCAGCATCAGCAAAACGTTCTGATCAGTGCGGATCCTGCACTGATTATGGATACAGCAAATGCAAGACACGCTGAAGCCGTTCGCAACATCCAAAGCGAAAACAGGGAGCAAATTCTCGCTTTGGAAACAGGTGCCATGAGTCAAGTCGCTCAGCTGAGGCTTGAGCATGCACAGTTGCAGTCAAAAGCCAGAGCCTTTGAAGAACAGGCTAATCAAAACATCCATGCTGGTCGGCAGGCCGTAGCCCAGTACCAAATTGAGGCTGAAACAGCCGCTGCTGAAGCTGAGCAGCTAAGGCAGCGCCTCCTATCCGCTGAACAGACAGCTGCGAATGTTGTCGCCCAGGTGGAAACCGAGGCTAATCGAAGGTTGCAGGCTAATCAAGCCGACGTGTCAGCTCGTGACAACGAGCTCTCTCGCCTCAAAGGTGAGATGCAAGAGATGATGAGGATTCAAGCCCTCAACATGGAGATGCTGCAAAAGGACAATGCCGAGCTAAGAACACGCTTGGCGGAAGCCAAAGCTGACCCATTGGGCAATGAACCGGAACAGGCCGGGCCTCCTGGTCTAGGACCCTTTCCGATCCATACTCCTCCTGGCGAACCACTTGAAGCGCCTGAAAAGAGCGGTAAGAAGGAGAAAAAGAGCAAGAAATCCAAAAAGCACAAGAAAGATGAGTCGTCGGATTCATCGTCTTCTTCCATTGACAACAAGATTCTTCTGAAGATGCTCAAGAAGATGGTGAAATCTAAGAAGTCTGATAAAGAGGATGATGATGAAGAAAAGGGTTCCTCGAGTACCAAACCCAAGGTTAAAGAGGCTGAGAAAGTCGTGTTTCCCAAGTTTCCCCAGCCTGAGCAGTATAGAAACTGGCGCATAAGGGTCCGTGAAGCCATTGTCGCTGCATCGGATTCGCCTGACAAGGCACATGCCTGGCTCAGTAAGGTCTGGGAGAAGGACGCCGACGAGAAAGAGCTTCGCGACCCGGAGGGGTTTAGCACCTCGGATGCCAAGATCCTTTCTGGGCTCACCAATATCCTTGAGGGTGATTTCGCTAGGCAGACTGATACCTTCAAGGAGACCGAAGCTCACGCCGGAAGGCTGGTGAGAGGAAGACAGTTGCTGTGTCGTCTTCACAACCACTTTGCTACCAATGCACTCCATGGCTCTGTGTATGACATGGAGAACCTGATGAATTGCATCATGGTCAACGAAAACCTCACCACCTTCATTAGAAATTGGGATACGGTGCTATCAGGGATTCCCAATCCTCCAGACAACAGCGTGCTTGAACCCCTGTTCCATAGACAGGTGAAGAAGTGCAAGGATATCGATCACGACATCCAGGTCTATGAACGCGCACTGGAAGGTAGCGAGCAAAGGTCCTATCAGTTCCTGTATAACGCGGTTGCTAATCATTTGAAACGCAAGCGATTGCAGAAGAACCGCGAGCGCATTGCTCGGCAAACAGGTGTACCTACTGCGCCTGCTGCCGCACCGGCCCCTAAGCGTATTCCCAAAGGGTATTGCGTTGATTGGGTCAAGACCGGAAGTTGCAAGAGAGACAATTGCCCGTACAAGCACCAACAACCTAGGGGGCGTTCTCACACTCCTGCCGGAGGTCGTACGCCTACTAGAACCCCTAGCCCGGGAGGGAAAGGTAAAGGCAAAAAGCAGGAATGCAAGTTCTTTAAGCAAGGAGTTTGCAATCGTGGAGACAAGTGTAACTTCCTCCACAACGGCCAACCTGCTGCAGCCGCCCCGGGCAGCTCAGGTGCACGAGCGAGCAGCGGCGAGAAGAAGGAAAAGAAGCACAAGAAGAAAGAGAAGAAAAGTGGTAAGGGCCGCAAAGGCTCCAGATCTAGCTCCAAGAGCTCTTCAAAGAGCGGCAGCCGAAAATCAAGTAAGTCTAGCCAAGGCTCGAAGGGTTCGCGTGGCTCAGGTCGCAAGGGTGGTGCGCCCTCCGTTCCCGCTGCAGTTTGCTTATTGGGAGCAATGTTGGCTGGCTCAGCAGCCCAAGCCGATGCATTCACGTTCCGGAAGGATATGTTGAGCAATGTCGATGTTTGCACCCCGCACTATCATGTCGCACTGGCCGCAGTGTCATTCAATGACACTACTGAAAGTTTCACGTACCAAATTCCGAAAGGGAATGGCCTCTACCCCCTCGATGATCGCAATAAGCCAAGGGAGTATAGCCAAGTATATCCCGCCAACAGCCATTGGAAAGCCGATCCTGATTCCGTGAAGGAAGCTCAGGTAACCGCTAAGATGTTGCAAGCTGTTGTCAGTGATGAGGTCAAGGGCTGTAGACCGCAGTGTAAGTTCAAGTGCAACACTGAGTTTGGATGCAAGCATTGCATTCCGATTGGTTTGAAGTTCAACTGTGCCGCACCCGCCAGCAGCAAATCACCATGTCTGTGCATTGAATGGATTGCTGACACTGGCAGTGCGCAAGATCTCATCGCCCAGCGGGAGCTTGGGCAGGCAAAGGCCTACGAGTCAACTGCGCCCATTCAAATGATGACTGCAAATGGGCCAAACTCCGCTTCAGAACAGTGTGATGTTTCTGTTGACTCCATTGGAATTGAGGTCAAACCATATGTTCTTCCTGATACCCCATCTGTCCTTTCAATAGGACAGCGATGCATGGAAGAGGGATTCGATTTCATCTGGAGGGCTAATTCACGACCGTACCTTAAGACTCCCGAAGGGAAGAAGGTCTATATGGACGTTAAAGATAACGTGCCGTACTTGAAGTCCTGGCATGAAAACATCAGCGTCCCTGCGCGTCGGGCCTCGTCCGGTCCTGGTAAGTCGCAGATCATTGAAAGCCCCTCCGCGGCCGGAAGGCCAGCGCCGGAAGAATCATCCGAGGCTATCGCAAAGAAGCTTCGAGAGTCTGGCGACTTCTCACATGCATCATGTTACTCTCTGTTAAACAAGGTAGCTTTCAAGGCCTCTAAGAAGCAGAGGTCTATCATCGCCAAGGACCCAAAGTCCTCTAAGAAGTCCGAGTATGTTGTGCTCGGAGCCTTCTCGCACGGCGGGATGCAAGGCATCACTAACCGCAGTCACCAAAATAAGGAGCTAATGAAGTTCCTCAATGGGTATCTGAAACATCATGGTGCCAAGGGCCCCAGCTCTTCACTGTGCATTAATCACGGGTCCAGCGTCAAGGTGCACAAAGATGCTCACAATCATCGTGAACACAAGAACAACACTATGTGTTTGGGTGACTTCGAGGGAGGCGAACTTTGGATTCATGATGAGGAAATCAGCAGGGAGAACAAAGATTATGCTTCTGTTCGCACGCCTGACGGCAGTAAGCTGAAAGGCAAAGTTCACAAGTCCAAGCATCGTATGATTACATTTGATCCCAAGACGTACCACTGCGTCCGTCCCTGGAAGGGTGACAGATGGAGCATCACATCATACGTGAATCGTGCTGTGCACAAGCTTGATGCTACACAGCTTGCGAGACTTAAAGAGTATGGTTTCAACGTGCCATCTAAGGTCTCAGCTCCGTCTTTGATCGAACCCGGTGATGAGGAAACGTCCTTGTATGACCTTGTTGCCGGAACACCTCCAGTTGAGAAAGGGGTTGAACTACGTGCAAAGCCCAAGGTTAAGACTAAGGGTAAGCCTGAAAAAGAAAAGAAGGTTGAACCACCCAAAGAACCTGATCCTCCGCCTACATCGAAAGGAAGTGGTCATGATGACGAAGACGATATGGATTACCTCAATCGCATACTCGAGGAGGAAGGTTCTGATCTGGAAGACATGCCTAAGGATGATCCGGGTGCAGCTCGCGCTTCTGACGGAGCCGCTGTCGCCCCAGATGGGGATTCCGAGGGCGATGGGAAGAAGAGAAAACGGGGTATAGAAGTCCTGAAAGCTGAAGCTAAGTCGCTGCATCATATGATGTCGCATCAGCCGAAGAATCCGTTCTGTGATATTTGTCAAAGGGCTAAGATGTACAAACCTCCTTCATATGCGACGGGAGGGGTGCGTACTATTGAAGCCAAAGACTTTGGTGACCACGTTACAGCAGACCACATCGTGCTCTATCGGGACAAGGACACCATCATAGAGGACTCCCGGCTGGCGCTGGTGATTAAGGACGTTGCAACAGGCTTTTGCTATGCCTACCCCTCAGCTCTCAAGTCAGCTGAAGAATGCACTGTTGCACTTCAGCACTTCACATCTCCAAAGGATGAAGTGAAGAATTTCTACAGTGATCGCGCTCCTGAACTCAAGACTGCTGCGAAAACCATGAAGTGGCGTCATGAGAAGTCTAAGGCCTACTTGCATCAGTCAAATGCGATTGCCGAAAGGCAAGTCCGGTCTGTGACCGAAGGCACTCGAACCAACCTTCTGCAGGCTGGCGTCTCGCATGTATATTGGCCATATGCGTTGGAGCATTCGTGCACCGCATTCAATATCAGTCATGTGCATGATGTAAAGTACACACCCTGGTTCAAAAGATTCGGGGACAAGTTCCCGGGAGAGCTTATTCCGTTTGGGTGTAGAATCGATTACTGGGTCGGTCCCAAATCTACTCGCAAGAACCGAGAACGTTTCGCTCCTACCTCCGAACCTGGTGTTTTCCTTGGCTATAGGTTTCAACCTGGGATGAAGTGGCGCAAAGAAATCGTGGTGTTACCTTTGAAGGAACTCAACCGTAACGATTTTCATGAGTGCCTGAATCCCATCAGTGCCTACCAGTTCAAGGTTCCGGGGGGAGACTTCACGTTTCCTATGAAGGAGAGGTACGAGCGCATTCAGGCTGGATTCTCGTCCGAGGCCGTTGAGGGCCCTGTGTCCCAATCTCTCGAAAACCAGGATGCCGAAGCACAGGATGTGCAAGTCGGCGATGATGCCGCTCCTCCTATCGCTGACCTGGCGGTCAAGCCCCCTGAAGTCATTGATCCCAAGACCGGCAAGATTGTTCCTTTACCGGAAGGTGGAAGGTTCTATGATTCAAGTGGCGTGATTGGCCGAAGATACGGGGGGACAAGGGGATCCAAGAAACCTGATTCCATACCTAGTTCTATCTGGGTTAACTTGTCCAAGAAACAGAAAGAGAAAGCCATTGATGATGAAGCACGAAAGACTGCTCTTGCAGAGCTTGACGAAGAAGTTGGTGGCTCAGCAAGCAGTAGTGCTAAGCCTTCTGCCGCCGCATTGCCTGATAAGGACTGTTGGAAGATAGAGGGGAACAAACTCACTAGGTTCCATTTTGTTCCTAGAAGAGAGCTCTTCTCACCTGATCTCACCGATTGCCCTGTTGACCTTAAGCAAATTAGCAAAGTCCGCAATTCGGTTATCTTCCCAGTCGGTGGAGTTGATATTATCAACGATCAGGACGATTGGCGCAACGTTCGGAGGCGTAATAAGAAGACGTCGTTCAAGTGGATCGGTAAAACCGAGTTTACTATCACCCCACAAGTTCCTGCCTCTGGCGAGGTCAGCGGGTCACGCCCCGAGTTTCCCGCGATGCCAGTATCGCTCGACGGAAGTCCTGAGCACAGAGAAAAGAGTTTGCCTAACTGCCCCACGTCGCTCGAAGAGATCAATGAGCTTATGGCTATGGTTGCCAGACCGGTGGGCAGAAAGGAGATCCTTAGCAATCCCAAGGCCCAAGCTGCGTTAGATGTTGAGTGGAACAAGCTCATGCAGAAGAAGGCTTGGGACATGGCTTCTGTTCGGGAATGGGAAGAGGTTTCTAAAGAAGCTAAGAAAAAGGGTAAGAAGGCCCATGTGGGGAAGGTGTTCGAAATATGCGTGGAAAAGGGAAGTGAATTGCCTGCTAATGATCCTTTGAGGAAGTTCAAGGGAAGGACGGTTTTTCAGGGTAATAATGTGCGCGACGAAAACTCCGATTCCGCACTGTTCTCTGAGTTGGGGTCTAGCCCCGCAACCATGGAAGCAGGAAAGGCCCTTGATGCCTATGGTCACGCTCCTGGAAATGAGTGTCAACAGGCCGATGGGAAACAGGCCTACACCCAAACCACTTTGAAGGGTGCTGACACTTGGGTTCGTCTCCCTAGAGATAGATGGCCTAAGGAGTGGATTGGTAAATACAAGGATCCTGTTGTCCGCCTTCACCTTGCACTGTATGGCCACCCTGACAGTGGAGGCTTCTGGGAACAGCATTGCGAGCGCACGCTGAAGCAGGTAGGGTTCCAGCTTGTGTTTTCAGCAGCATGGCCCTCAGTGTTCTTTCATCCTAAGTTGAAGCTGCTTCTCGCCGTTTATGTTGATGATTTCAAGATGGCGGGCCCTAAAGAGAACATGGCCCGTGGATGGGAACTTATCGGGTCTAAGATCGATATGGATACGCCTACCCCGGTCGGAAGATATCTGGGTTGTGATCAGATCACCAACACTTCCACCCTCAGGAAGGCCGACCATCCTTTCGCTCACGTCTTTGACAAGACCGTTCCCGATCCGGCGGCGAAGCCTGCTAGTGTCGCAGCTAAAGAAGACTACACTGAATCGTTCCCCGAAGAAGGTGTAATGGTTCGACATCATTGTCAGCCTCGCAAAGCTCTTTATCAACCCCGCGAAGCGGAAGCTTCAGCTTATGGGCTGGGGCATCACAGGTGTACCCATCTCACTGATGTTGGGAAACCCGATGTCGTTCACGAATTGTGGGATGATAATGGTAACCGCGCAAAGCGGGGGGAGCTGTGGACAGGTACCACTTATATTTGTTCTGGTTCCCATGATCGCGCCAGTGCTATGGCCGCTGTGCAACGCGTCAGGGATAAGAATGAAGCCAAGAAGGAAGCTAAGAAACAAGCGTTCTATGATATCAACCAATTGGGTGACAATCAAGGTTGCATGTACAAGAAAGTTCGTGAGGTCATCTATGACATGTCGTCCTTTCTGCAACAAGCCATAGACAAGTACAAGCAACTTGCTGGTCCTGAGTACCACAATCTCAAGAAGGTCAGCACACCCTTTTATGATGATAAAATCGCTCGCCCAGTGGAAACTGAGGCCGAAGCAAAAGGCAGGCTGGCTCCCATCGCCAGTCGAGTCCTCATGAAGTTGCTCTTTGCAGCAAGAATGGCCAGATACGATCTGCTTCGAGCCGTTCAGGGGTTGGCTAGTAGGGTCACCAAGTGGTCTTCCGACTGTGATAAGGCTTTGCATAGGCTTATGTGCTACGTGAACAGCACCAAGCACTATACCATGAAGTGTTTTATAGGAGATAAGCCTTCTGAATGCAAGCTTTGGTTGTTCGCTGACAGCGACCATGCTGGTGAGCACGACAACAAATCTACGTCCGGAGGAATCCTGGTACTTGTTGGTCCCAACACCTACTACCCTCTTGCCGCTTTTAGCAAGAAACAAACGAGCACTGCACTCAGTTCCACTGAAGCAGAGGTTGTGTGTGCTAATGTTGCATTGAGAGCCTTAGGCCTTCCTTCATCCGCACTTTGGAGTGTGCTCCTGAACGCGGGGGGGGATACTGCAACGAAATCGCCCACTCCTCTGACGAGAGAGTCCAAACCTTTTGTTCCTAAAACCACTCCCTTGCCCGAGTTTGGAAAGATCACTTTCACCGGCCTTCAAGAGCTTGACGACGGGCGTGTGCTGGATGTGTACAATAAGATTAAGGTGATTCCACCACCCGATAATCTCACTTCGCACCCCATTCGTAATGTTTGGCTCCTTGAGAAAGGTAAGTGGTTTGCATACCAATCAGATGTGGCTTGGGAAGAAAGGGACATGCTTGATGAGATCCTTGATAAGGAATATGAAGCCGGCATCTGCGTGTATCGTAGATCAGTCAGGGACTATCGCCGCCATGCGGAAGCAGAGGCATACCTGCATCGTGAGATCGATGGCATCAGGAACACGGGGGGTGACTGTGACAACGCACCTACCAGGAATGATACCGATATAGGGTTGATCGTGTCGGTCCCTCACTCTGTTCAGCCTGTTGTTCTTGAAGATAACCAGGCCACGATTCGCATTCTTGAATCAGGTAAGTCTCCCGCATTCCGGCATGCTGATAAGACCCAACGCCTCAATCTAGGCTGGATCTCAGAGCAGTTCAAACGAAAGCATTATGAACTTGCTTATATCAACACCTTGCTCCAAGCTGCGGATGTCCTTACAAAACCATTCACTAGTGCTGAGAAGTGGAATAGAGCACTACAGTTGATGTGTGTGGCACCGCACAAGCTGCCTGCAAGGAAATCGGCAGCGGCCACCAGCGATCCGATCGCCCGGCAGACGCCGAGGCCCGAAGCCGCATACAAAAGGATTGTGTTCGTTGTGGATTGTTCGCAGGGAACTCATTCTGCTTGTGACATTGATATAAGGTATAGCCCCGATACAAAGGTGATTAAGATTAGAAATTCTAGTGAGCTTGATCCTCCTGAGACTAGGAAGGCAATCATCCAGTTAGCCAGGGATTACCACAAGGCTGGCGCCTCTGTACTTCTTTGGTTCCATCAACGGAATCCGGGGGGTACAAACAAGGATCAGGACGAGCTCAATAGCATCATGTTCTCCAAGACTTGGGCTTCGTTTGTTGACATCGCCGATGCTCTTAAGAAGTACAAAGCGAGGTTCATCATTACGTGGCCCAGGGACAGCGTGTTCTGGGGATGGCAGCGTGTCAAGAGGGTACTTGATGGCTATGGTTTTAGCAAAACTCACCTCAAGCCGATGGTTGAAGCTGCTGACTTTAAGCCTGAAGTCATTGCCCACTACACGCTAGCCTCCAACACGAAGAGTCTTGTTGAATTCTTGAGACGAGGATTGAAGGATAGTGCCAAGAAATCAGAGTCCCAACACTACTTCAAAGGCACCCTTACTGCGATCCTTGGTCGTGTTTTTGAAGATTATGAAGTCCAAAAATCAGAGAGAAATCAGACTCACGTTGTAGCTGTTGCGCTCAAGATTCAAGCATCCCCAACGTCCTCTCTTTCGCTCCTTCCCATTGCGAACATGTCCTCTGCCCAGAGCACTCGTGACGCTCTTGCACAGGGAATCGCAGCCCGGGAGGGTATGCCGACTGCTGAGGGGTTGCAGTATGCAACGGCAGATCGTGAGGAACGCATTCAGGCGTATCGTGCCGCACTCAAGAGTGCCGATCGCCTGGCTGACGCCATGGCCGGAGTCACCCACCTCGCTCGGCACACCGACCTTGCTGAGGTGTTTGATGAACCCGGGGCTGACGCCGACGGTGATGAGATGTTCCTTGGGATTATGACGGTGAAGGAATGGCGCGACATGCGTGTGCATGCGCCTAATGCACCCTGGACCGCATTGTACGAGGCCTGGTTCCGTCACTATGCTTGCCGCCAGGGCAATCTGTACATGCAGGACCAACGCAACACCTCCCTGACGGGATGGTCAGCCCTCATCCTTCAGCACATTAAGGATTTGGGTATCCTCGGGTGGGGTGTTAACTTCGAGAATGCCATCAATAAGACGGCAATGTATGACATTTGCCATAGGGTCCACATTCTGTCTGAGGGTAGCGGTACCTTCCCACTGTTTCCTGCGAGCTCAGCTCTCTTGGACGGGCTCTACAGCCCAGCCTTGGGCAGGATTTCCGCGCCCCCCACGGCGGAAGCCGGTGGTTTCGACGGCACCGACATTCTTGTGGCCGGGGACTCATCCTTGGCATTGTGCTGGATGCAAGGAAAACGGTGTGTGAAGAAAACCACTATCTTCCCGATGATGCAGGACATAGTCCGCGCGAACCCAGAGTTCGGGGAAGTCACATGCCTGATGGAGTGGGGCAAAGGTCTCGACAGGATCGTTGATGTGATCGAGACCCACCTTGCCTCCGCTCCCCCGGAAGGGGTAGAGCTTGTGGTTTCATGGGCCGGCAACGATGTGTACGGTAACTACGGTTACCTTGGCTACACTTGGCACTTGACGAGCCAGTGGGTCAAAAGGCCGCAGCGCGAGCTGGACGAGATCGAGCATTGGCCCGCAAAGCAGCGGCTGATGGTCGAGAAGAGCGTCCGTCGCCTTATCGAGCTGCGGAAGCACACTCGTGTCAGAGGCCTGACGGTTCTCTTGGGAGATGACAACGGCCGCTTTTACAACCTGCCCAACGAGTATGATGAAGAAATGGGCAAATACGCCCGGCAGATGCAGAGTGAAGGCGTTTGCGTCGTTGATCCATCAAGCCTCCTGATGAGGACCACGCGTCCCGACGGGTTCCACATCGAGGTCACAGACCCGAATGTGACTGCTTCATTGCAGTGGTGGCATGCTCTCATCAGAGCCATTTCCACCGACCGAATCATCACTCGCCGGAAGGCTGAGTTCGTTGCCAATCAGAGAAGTATTGTGTTTCGCAATCACTTCGAGCTTGGGAAGGCCGAGAAGACGCTCACGGTGCCGCCTGCAAGTCAGCGCATCCTCGAGCCGTTGGACCGTGCACCTGAGCTCCCGGCGGAAGCCAGGGAAGAGGATGAGCAGATCGTTCTCGACCACCCTCTTCTGATGATGATGCCTGAGCCGGTGGATGATCTTGAACTCAAGCCGGAAGGCTCTGAAGAGGTGACACAGGTTGAACATGTACTGTTTAGCCGTGATGTTGGGTCAGAGCTGCCTCTCGACCTTGTCGCCGTCGACCCTGAGGCGCAAGAGGACTTTGCCTTTATGGTTGCACGAGATGTCATCAATACCACCAATGTGCTTATCCCAGATGACGATGCCATCGAGAGGGAAGTCAATGACGGCATCCCCACGGTGTGGGACGAACCCCCAGAGGTTCCGGCATCGGAAGATGACCGCAGTCTTCCCAAAGGCACAGTCGGGTACTCGCAGGCACTTCGCCGAATCGGGTCGACGCCCAAGTCGAAACCCGATCCTGCCAAGCACAGGAGAATCTCGGAGCCAGCCGAGACTGACGATGAAGAGGATGTCGTAATGGACCTGGATCCTGACGACACCGCTCAGCCGTCGGAAGACGCTGCTGGTGATTTCGAGCCGTTCTTCGAATGGTGGGGCTATGAAGACATCCCCGATTTTGCCCCAAGCCATCGCTACATGACGGATGGCAAGCGGCGAGCATTGAGCAGTGCCATGAGCTTTTTCCTTCGTGGCTTCGCGAATAGTGCAGAGTCACAGGCACAACGGCGGCCACCGCCCATGATGACCTTCGACCCCGCAACGCGGGAGGTCGAATGGGATCACTTCAAAGAGCAATTGGGCAAACAGTGGCGCGGTCTCCGGTCGGAAGACGTCATGGAAGTCGTGAAGTATGGTAACCGCGACAAAGATGACAGTGGACGCTTTGAGTTGCGCGTCCTCCACTTCGTCGACCACACTGAGATCCATGGAATCCGTGCATTCCAGGGGCACTGCCGCGATCTCATCTCTGACGAGACTGATCTTGTGGATATGCACAGTGACAGCTATGCTTTGTGTGACGGCTACCGGCCCACCATGCACACGCGTCCTCCTGTAGGAGTCACTGGCCACATCCACAACGACTGGGTCAGAATGCATCCGATCGGGTACCATGCAACGTATTGGAGCAATTTTTCCAATATTGTTAGCACCGGTCTCATCCCAGGCGGTGTCACCCTCGGCGGAAGCACGGGGAGAGCCTTCACCATGATGGCTTGCCTCCCTCAGTGGGAAAGGCCGAACAACGCCGGCCTGCGACCTGGCGCTGAGGTTGAATTCGCTATCGACCTCCAACTCGCGTGCCTGGAAGGGTGTCGCATTCTCCTGACAAAGAACAATGTTCTGCAGACCCCAGATTGGTTGTCCAATCGCTACCTTATGTTTGCTTACGATCGCAGAACCGGGAAACCTGTATGGTTTAACCGCTCGTACGAGCTCACGCGAGCTCGGGTGTCCAAAGCCCGTGATGCATATGTCAAGCGTCAGGGGATCCTGCCGGTCTTCAACCAAGACCTCATCGAACGCGCAGCGGAAGCTGACGCTAATTGCATCATGGATTACGTTGATCTCTGTTACCCGATCCACAATGAAAATTTGGACTGGGTTGAGTTCTTGGGTATGTTCATGGACATGGAGAAGCCCTCGCACTTGCGTGAGGTTGAGCAGTTTCATGTCGATGGTCGTACCATCTGCTTTGAGCAGGGTAGTCCGCTGGAGGGAACTCCGTGCGAATGGACCTTGGATGCCCAGGTCTACTTTTCGCCAATCGGGCTGACCACCGAGTGCCCGTCGCGTGTGGAGCGCAAGCACTACTCAGTGTGCCTCAACGTCAGCTTCCCAAAGCTGCGTTGCCCTGATGATAGGTGCAGGTCTCAGATGCTTGACGGCTATCTTCATTGCCCCCGCTGCCAGCGGAAGTTGTTCAACCCGAGCGACATCTCCCACATTGCGGAGCTGGCTGATCTGCGGGCGGAAGCCGTGCAAGGTGGAGCTAATCACAGCCTCCACTATTTGGCACCGAAGGCCGCCATCAACACGCGCCCACACGAGCACACACGTCAGGGTGCCGATGTGAAGAAGAGCATCGCCGCGACACTTAAGGAAAAGTGCAAGAAAATGGTGGCGAAAGCGGCAGAGGGAGCGCATGGCTCCTTGCGCCAGAACTTGAAGTACGAACCCTTCAGCGCATTCAATGTGTTCTCCAAGGGGATGACGGTGACTTCACTCGACGAGATCGAGATGTTCTCGCGCTTGCGACTTCCCGCCCCAGGAATGGGGACGGAGGCAAAGAGAGGCTTTGCAGGATCTCACACATCCGATGCACGCACTGCCCTCATTTTCCCTCCTGTCGACGATGTGATTCGCGGGGAGTACAACTATCAGAGGAACATTTTTCTTGAGCTGGCCAGCCACTGCTACTTTTGTTTCCAGGATCGTTTTTACCTGGTCCCCGAGATTGCAGTGTTGATCCGAGCCACTCAGATTGCCTCTGAGGTACGCCGTGTGCGTCCTTTTACCATCCTCCGCCATGACGGCGTCGAGTACCAGACCGTGACCGGTACTGTTCCAGAGATCATGGCCGACCTAGTCGGTATGCTCCGCAACAACGCACAGTATGCTCTCACCCAGAAAGAGCGCAATCAGCAAAGGGTGACTGTGCAGGTTGGAATCGGACAGACTCCGTTGCAAATCCCAGCATCCCTGGGAACAATGGGCAGGTCACAGATGCTCGAGCTTCTTGGCGGTACGCGGTTCAGTGTTGAGCGTACCCGCGGCTGGATTAATCGCGAGGTGGAAGACCGAATGGTCCGACATGGTGCCACTCCCATTGGCGCCATGCGTGTGCCGCCTCCACCGCCGTCACCATCCGGAAGGACTGGTCCTGACTCGTCGCTGCACGCAGCAACACCCAGTGTTCGGCCTCCACCGGCTCCTCCGAGCCGAGGTCGCTCACCTGGCGGTGCAGCTTCGTCATCTACGGATCGTCCAGTGAGCACTTCTGTTCCAAAAGCTGCAAAGACGAAGGCAAGGCCGGCATCTGCCCGAAGCATTACGCCGCCTCCTCCTAAGCCCAGTGCTAACAGGCCAGTGCAGCCGCCGCACCCACCAGCTGCAAAAGCTGTTCCGAAGGCTGACGCCGTTCGTGCGCCTGAGGAATACATCACTGCTGATGAGTGGGACAGCTATTTCGCCGGTCGTGGCGAGGTTAGAGGTTTTGCTGTAGGTGATGCACCTGCACCGATTGCCGCCCCTGCGGGGTCATCCACTGATGAACCATCTGCCTCAGCCGCCGGAGGGCGTGCTCGCACTCGCTCACCGCGCCGCCATGACTATGGTGGTGGCCGAGACTTTCAAGAGGCCGCGAACGACAGGTTGCGTCACCTGCGCCTGTGTGATGAGGCGATTGAGCAGCAACTCGAGAACCTGACGGTCACTCTCCCAGGCTTCCCAGCTGATCGCCTAAGGGAATGGATTGACCAAGACGGGAACGGATTCGATCCATCCCGACCAATGCCTCGCAATTGCACTCGCACAGATGCTTGGTATTGGGGAGTCCTCCGTGCCCGTTACCTTGAGGAGCTGTCGCCCACTGAGGTGCCTTTTGTCATTCCCGCTTACACCGACCGGGAGGTCTTGGTTCAACACCCTGTTGAGCAAATCGCCTGGTTCCTGCGCGGGTGGGAGGAGTATCGCCAAGACTCCAATGGAGCATGGTACAGGGCATACTAGCCTATTGCATCCGACACCGGAAGGTGCTCCGCGTCTTGAGGGCACCGTGTCAGAAGATGCATGAGTCGCACGCAACAGCGACTTGCATTTTGATCCGTTTTTCTGCAGCTCACCGCACTGACGTGCTGGTTCAATCACACCAGCCTCCGCATCGGCACGCCCGTGCATCACCGCCCTGACGGGTTGGTTTGCTGACCCGCTTAGTGGAGTGATTTGAGTTTGCATTTCAAGATCTTTTGCTAGCCTCGCAAAGCGAGTGCTGCCTCAGAGTAGCGTAGAGTAGTAATACGCCTCCTCCGCTGCGCTTCAATGCGCGGGGGGTGTTTTTATTCTCTTTGTATGCTATAGTCATCATGTCTTACCTACGCTACCTCGTGGCTCAAGTACAAAAAGGATTCGTGCGTCCCGCTGTTAACAATAAACCCAAACACCTACTTAAAGGATCATGGGACTTAGTAACTAGGGTTATACTTAAGGCAACTATACTTATAACTACTTATAACCCAATTAAAGAACTTATAAACTTACTTACTAAGTCCCGTGATCCTCCAAGTAGCCTTAAATCCAGCCACCGGACCTCCACAGTCCTGAACCCGAAACCCTCTAATCTGAAGCCCCAAACCCAAAGCTCTAAACCCTATAATAAAGCCCAAACCACCCTAAATCCCAATTCCCAAATCCGTAAGCCCCGCATGCTCCAGACTCTCTTATCCGTCAGTTTATGGGAAGTAACTGAAGTCCAAGGGTAAAAGGAGGGACCCTTAATAGGGACCGCCGAGGTATATACCCTTAATATCGCCATTCTACACCCATTATATAGGCCATGATAGGGTAGGGGTCCCCATTAAGGGTCCCTCCTTCTCCCCTTTGATGAAGCGTGAGAAGCCTGGGCACCCGAATATCGGCCCAGGATGTGCGACGACCGCCTGAATCGGATTGAGGCCCAGGATGTTAAGAAACCCCCCCATATTGTTAGGGTTTAGGGTTTAGGCTTTAGGGTTTAGGGTTGAGGGGTTTAGGGTTTAGGGGTTTAGGGTTTAGGGTTTAGGGGTTTAGGGGTTTAGGGGTTTAGGGTGTAGGGGCGGGCATAGGCCGCAAGAATGACCCGTGCCCTACTACACCAGGAGCTTCTGAAGACATCCCAAGACGACCTTCAACATCATCTTCCCAGCCATCGTCATAGGGGTTTAGGGTTTAGGGTTTGGGGTTTAGGGTTTAGGGTTTTAGTCATCATCGTCATCATCATCACCTTCATCACCAGCATAACAAAAGAAGAGCAACGGCATCAGTAGCGCAAATGACACGAAGGACGAAAGGTCCGCTCAGCAGCCGACACCATCTTGTCTGTTCTGCTGGTTTTACAACGGTTGCATGATGAAAGCATGACTAGTTGTAAGTTGAAGGGTCTTTTGCAGACCTTTCGAGGCCTTCCTGTAATATGATATATACTCTACTCTGTGATACTATACTATTTCTGTAGGAGCCTGCCAGGATACCCTCGCGGCACTCCAGCAGCAAAGCGAGTTCCAGGCGGACGTCATGCGCAGGCTTTGCGACCAGCGGCCTGGCTCGCAGCAAGGTTTTGGGTTTAAAGGGAACTCCAGAAAGTTGGAATATGGATTAATGGTAGGATCCCTTATAATTTACCTTAAAGGGGTTACGATAATGATATTCCAACTTTCTGGCTTCTACTGTAGGGTCTAGGGTATAGGGCTCATGGGTAATATAGGGGTCGGAATAATTTGAGAACCTTGTCTTGAGGGTTCCCTGTTGTAATAATAGAGTATATTCAAACTCAAAACCTTATTCAAATTCAAAAGCTTTTGTGAATCGGACAGAGTAGTGATTAGTGTGATAATTCGGTTCCTACATACGAGGTTTAGAACTCACAGTATAAAGAATACACCTGAACCCTAAACCTAAAACCCAAAACCCTAAGTCCAAAGGAGCCTACACCCGTGGGTGAGGCGGACTCCGGGGCTCGTTTAGGTCCTCTGCCCCCCAGAAAGCCGGGCTACAGCCTCCTGTAGTTAGATTCCTTACTTGGAGGATCATGGGACTTAGTAAGGGTCCTTAAAGGGCTCTTTAAAGGGATCTATAGGGTTCCTTAAAGGGATGTATGGGGTTTAGGGTTTAGGGTTCTTTTGAAGGATCATGGGACTTAGTAAGTAGGGTTATACGTACCTTACTTGGGGGTTATAAGTAGTTATAAGTATAGTTACCCTAATTATAACCCTAGTTACTAAGTCCCATGACCCTTTAAGTATACTTGTGGGGTTTAGGGTTTAGGGCAGTTAGATGCCATACACTTATGGGGTTTAGACTTTAACTGTAACCTGAACCGGAAAGCTCGCGTCGCAAGTCTCAGTTTAGGTCGGGCCAGCTGCTCAAAGCTGACATTTGAGGATTTGGAGCCTGCCACACAGCCAAAGCTGAAACGTCTTGAGCTGAAGTCCCAAGCCCCAGCCCCATTATAGAGCCCCTACAGATCCCTTTAAAGGAACCCTATAAACTATACCCTACTCCTAAACCCTAAACCCTAATCCCAGTCATCTCTGACACCAGTTCAAGCTCAACCCGAATGATGCTCTCAGCTCTCTCGGTGGGTTCGAAGACAGATCCCAGAACTGAACTTGAATCTATCATGGTTTCCTGGTTTTTAGAGGCTTAGGGTTTAGGGGCTCAACGGATTGAATGGTTTGGGTTTTTTCAAGCTTTCAGTGCTCGAAAACGCCACCGCAGACCTCAGGTGGTGACTTCGGCTCGTGTTTAAGGGGCTTCCTTGAGCCCAAACTTCGAATCCCAAGCGTGTCAGGCCCCAAGAGTCTTGAGTGTTTAAGGTGTAGGCCGCCAGAAATCCTTAACCATGTGCTGCCCCACCCCAAGGGGAGATTCGAAAATGGAGCAAACGATCGAGATGACGGTCCAAGCCACGCTCCGTGCACAGGAGGGGCTCGTACTTTTATACAGGCCTTAGTATGTACCGCAGGGCTTTACAGGGTAGTGTAATTCTATTCCAGAACCGCAAGGACTAGTATTGTCATTGTTTAGACCAATTCGGGGCAACCCAAAACTTACGCAAAGCCCCAACCCTCAATCTGCGAACCGGGTCCTGCGAGACGCAAGAACATACAAGAACTCCATGCCACCATGACGCTCATGCCTAGTGGTGGCTCAGGGGTCCGGGTTTAGGTTTTAATGTTTAGCTGCAGGAATTTCAATGTCAAGCTCTAGGCTTCCAAGTTTCAGGGTTCGGCCCCCGGTTTTATGCTGAGGGGGCCTCAGTTACAGGGTTATGCAGCAGATGTAATACAGAAGCCACAGTAGTTACGAACATTATTCCTTAGGGCTCCTTACAAGTACACTATATTATGTCCCAAGACTATATTCCAACCATTAGCGCCCCAAACTATGTTCCAACCATTAGCGCCCTTATATGTCACGTTAAGCAATATACCGGAGTCCCAGTTCACCCACAGCCTCAACACCCCCGTAAGGCCAAGACCTCAAGCCCAATGCGCAAAACCCCAAGCCCCAAACCCCGAACCCTGAACACAAAACCTTTTGGACCCTGTGTCCCCATCCTGGCGAACAAAGAAGAAGCACTTAAGGGTCAGAACCCTAAAGCCTTAAACCCATAAATGCCCTTTTCGAACCTGGACCCCTGCAACCCTACAACAAAAGGAGCGTGCTCTGGAGGGCAGCCTTCAACAGCGGCTGGGCGAGTGCCCTGTCCGCATAGTCAAGGCTTCGGGTTTAATGCAGGAGACTGAATGCGTAAGACCTCAAGAAATTAGAGTTTCGGAGATGTCACATGGCAGTGTTGTAGGGGCCATCATAGGATAGCATTACTGAGGACTCAACATCTGTTTTTGGATTTAGGCCGTAGGCCAAGGGTGCAGGGCCTAAACTTTGGGGTTCAATTTATTGTTCAGGGCTTTGGGCGCTAATATATGGGCCTGAATACCAATACCATTTTAGATCGTAATTATGGTAAGTACAATTGGGGCCTAAAACCCTATTCTACTTACTAAGGCCCTACTTGGAGGATCATGGGACTTAGTGAGTAAGGTTATAAGTACCTCAATTGCGGTTATAAGTAGTTATAAGTATAGTTACCCTATAGTTATAACCCGAGTTACTAAGTCCCAGGATCCTGTAAGTATATCTCCGTAAATATATATGACAGTCCCTCCGCTCTCCAGCCCCAAACGCTGAAGCACCTTTCGACCACAGACCCTTGATGCCCTCAAACCCTTCAGCGTTGGTCTCTTTTGTCTGAAGTCATATTGCGAGTTTTTTTGATGGCCCTAACAAGCCCCCTAAACATGAAACCCTGAACCCCTAAACCCTAAATCCCTAGACCCCCAAGAATCCTAAACCATACACCCTGAACCCTGAACCGTAAGCCAAGAATCTAGTAGGCTCAGCACAGGAGCATGGGTGAGCTGGTGGAACGAGCAAGGGCTCGAATGGAGCAGGCAGGGCGTCCTCTCCGGGCCTTAATATTTAGAACAGGGTTTTGGGGATTCCTTATCACATATATTCTAGTTATGAAGGCCCCTACAGTACTCGGTTCATGTCCGAGAGATCTTGCAGAGAGCGCGAACCGAACGGCCCGATCTGGTAACTTGAAGCCGTATGGTTGGGGTATAGGGTTTAGGAGTTAAGGGTCAGGGTTAGGGTTTAGGGGGCTCATAAGCTCGAAACAGCAACGAGCAAAAGCAGGTTCTTGTCTTCAGGGCTTGCAGATGCCTGCTGTCAATGATCTCCTCTGCAGCCTTTGTCCCGGGTCCACTTGTGATGGCGCATATTGTCCGATCTTTCACAATTCGCTGGCTGCAGCACCGTCTCTGAGGGGCTGAGCCCGATGACCCCAGGCCCTGCCTTAGCCTAACCCTATTTTTTTGTAGGTTCTTATTATAAACCCTCATATGGGATTTATAGGGACCCTACAAAAAAGTATATATGTTTTGGTAGGTTAAGGTGCAGACCCTACACGCCAGATCCTAAGCCAAAGTAGCTTTGGTCGCTTCCAGCTTTCCTCACAAGATGCTTCGTGTGTACGCGATGTCTGGGACGGAGCTTGCGGTGGTGGGCACGGAGGAGGTGGAAGACGTTGCTGCCCTGAAACCGGGCTTTGGAGTACCATACTTTAAGATACCTTTTTTGGGGACCTGTTACTTAAAGGGAGCCATTCTGAAATAAAAGCCTATACTTTTTTTCCCCTGGTTACCCAGAGACTCCAATATCCCTTAATTAAGGAATATGCCTTAAATCATATTAGGGCTCCTACCATAACTTAAGGTATATTCCTTAGTTAAGGGATATTGGAGTCTCTGGGTACTTCAAAGCCCAGGAAGTTGCGCCTGAGGGAAATGCATGGCTTCCCGGTCTGCCTACAGGAGCTCTTTAGTTGCTTCTCGGGTTCCCTCAACCCCTAGGATGCCCAGTAGTACCCTTATTCCCTTTTTGTAGTCCTAGGTTCCTTATAAGTTACCCAATACCAAAAAGAGAGGCCTTTTTTTTTCTTAGGTTACTGGGTATCCTAGACCCTAAACCCTAAACCCTAAACCTTTAAGCCCCTAAACCCCTAAACCAGAGGTCTCCTTGTGGAGATGCTTTTTGAATGCTTGTGTTGGTCTGAGAAAAAGTTGGAAGACTTTAGAAACCATCGCCAGAAACCCTGAAAAGGTAGGTTGTAAAGCTTCAAGCTGCAAGGTCGGGCTCGGGACTCGATGCTTTTCTCTACAACTAGGGCGAATATAGAAACTTGAAGCATTACCCACACTATGCTTATGGTTAGTTTATTCGAGTTGTACGTAAATATGCCAGAAGGTAAGAAAACACAATCTACCCATAGGCCCCAAAGTAGTTCCTTGATAGGATTACCTTGTAGGATTCTATATATGAACCCCAAAAAGGAACTACTTTGGGGCCTATGGGTAGCCATAGGGGCCCCAAGATTACCCCTGCAGAAGCCAGGAGCTCTTGGATTGCGGCACCATGTTGGAGGATGAGGCTAAGCTGAGCTCACCATCTGAGCTGCAGCTTCTGTTGCTGCCCAATGTCAGTGGAACACAGAGCAAGGTTGTGAAGGAGCTTTTTCTTGCCGCTGCGACTGGCCTTGCCGAGGTTGTCCGCTTGTTGATACAGGCTGGTGCAGACAAAGACGCGAGATGCCCGAGAGGCCACGATGACGGCGAGACCGCTCTAATGCGTGCATCTGCCAGGGGGCGCAACCAGGTTGTGCGCTTGTTGCTAGAAGCCAACGCTGATACGGACTTGGTGGGCGGTCACAGAATGACAGCTTTGATCCGCGCCTGTCGGCGTGGACACGTCAAGGCTGCGAGCTTGCTAGTCGAAGCTGGTGCCAACGTTGACTGGGCAGACAGTGGGGGCAGGACGGCGCTCAGACACGCATCTCAACATGGGCACGTTGAGATTGTTCGCTTGCTCTTAGATGCTGGTGCCGAGAGGGACTCAAAAGACCGACTTGGCGAAACATCTCTCATTTGCGCATCTGTGCAAGGGTACATTGAAACTGCTCGCTTGCTCGTGGAAGCCCATGCTTGCATAAACTCGGTTGACCGTGATGGCGAGACCGCCCTGTTTCGCGCATGTCGCAACGGGCTGCCTGAAGTTGTGTGTTTGCTGATTGATGCTGGTGCTCAGCTGGACTTGGTCAGCCAGAACGGAGAGACGGCTCTGACGCGTGCCTCGTGCAGTGGGCAGCGTGAGATTGTCCAAATGCTGTTAGATGCCAGAGCTGACAAGGACTGCAAAGATGCTAATGGCGACACCCCACTCATGCTGGCATCCGGAAAGAAACATGTTGAGATCGTGCGCTTGCTACTAGCTGGTGCAAACAAGGACATGCACTCCTCTTTGCACGACACAGACAGCTCTGAGAGCTCTGGCAGCTCTCAAGATCGCAGCTACGGTTGATGATATAAATCCTGCATCACCTTAAGGACCCGAAACTATGGGAATTATGGTATATTCCTTAAAATGGGTAATGCAGGATATATATCATCAACAGTAGCAGGAACGCCCTAAACCCTGAACAGTTGGGATATGGTGCCGATCAGACCACAGACCATGGAAGATCATCTTGTTCTCGGCCTTTCAAGACTCAGTCGGGCATCTTCCAACGGCCTTCGGTTTAGGGTTTAGGGTTGGAATTATTCGTGGCCTCCAAAGCATGAGTTTCCACATGATTCGTGGCCTCCAAAGCATGAATTTCCACAGTGTTCGTGGCCTCCAAAGCATGAGTTTCCACAGTTTTCGTGGCCTCCAAAGCATGAGTTTCCCACATTATTCGTGGCCTCCAAAGCATGAGTTTCTCCAGTTTTCGTGGCCTCCAAAGCATGAGTTTCCACATTATTCGTGGCCTCCAAAGCATGAGTTTCCACATGATTCGTGGCCTCCAAAGCATGAATTTCCACAGTGTTCGTGGCCTCCAAAGCATGAGTTTCCACAGTTTTCGTGGCCTCCAAAGCATGAGTTTCCCACATTATTCGTGGCCTCCAAAGCATGAGTTTCTCCAGTTTTCGTGGCCTCCAAAGCATGAGTTTCCACATTATTCGTGGCCTTCAAAGCATGAGTTTCCACATTATTCTACATTGTTCGTGCTTTCAAAACCATGAGTTTGGACATCATTCGTTGTTTTGAAAGCATGGGTTTGCACATCATTCGTGGTTTTGAAAACATGAGTTTGCACATCATTCGTGTTTTACAGCATGGGTTTCCATATTGTAGTTTCCAAACAGCAGTTTCAACATGGTGCTGAAACCGAACCCCTAAACTTAGGCCAGCGCCTAACTTTAGGCTTTAGAAACTTTAGATTTAGATTCTTTAGATCCTGTATTTAGGTCCTAGGTCTAGGTCCTAGGTCCTAGGCCTAGGTTCTAGGTCCTAGGTCCTAGGTCCTAGGTCCTAGGTCCAGGTCTAAGCCCTAAGTCTCCTAAGTCCTAAACCCAAACCCCGCGCTGATGGATGCGACCTTCTTCGAGTCATGGGCCGGGCGCCCCAGATTCAGCCAGCGTTAAGGTTTAGTTAGGTTTAGGAAAGGTTAAGGGGTTTGCGCTAAAGGGTCGTGGGTCGTAGTGCCCGCAGAGTTAAAGGGTCATGGGCCGTAGAGTCGTAGAGTATAGAGCCCTGAAAGGGTCATGGTCCGTAGAGACCTTAAACTAAAGGACTAAAGGGCCGTGGGTCGTAGAGCCCTTAGAGTTAACATTAAAGTTAAAGGGTCATGGGCCGTAGAGCCCTCAAAGGGTCATGGTCCGTAGAGACCTTAAAATAAAGGGTCGTGGGTCGTAGAGCCCTTAGAGCCTTAGAGTTAACGTTAAAGTTAAAGAGTCATGGTCCGTAGAGACCTTAAAATAAAGGGTCAAGGGTCATGGTCCGTAGAGACCTTAAAATAAAGGGTAGTGGGTCGTAGAGCCCGTAGAGTTAAAGGGTCATGGTCCGTAGAGACCTTAAAATAAAGGGTCGTGGGTCGTAGAGCCCTTAGGCCTTAGGCCCTTAGAGTTAACGTTAAAGTTAAAGGGACATGGTCCGTAGAGACCTTAATGGGTCGTGGGTCGTAGAGCCCGTAGAGTTAGAGTTAAAGGGTCCAGGAAAGGCCCGCTAGGCCCTAGGGGGTTGTGGGTGGTCAAATTAGGGCTTAGGCTTTTGGGTGGTATGGGCTGTGTAGCATGTCAAGGGGACTGGGCTGTAATCCCGGCCCTAAGAGAGTCACAGGCTGTGCAGCCCTTAGCAGTAGCAGGGGTCATGGGCCGTGGTTAGAGCCCTAGTGGCAATGGGTTTGGTTTGAGGGTTTATAGAAATGGTTCAGTTTAGGGTTAAGATCCGCAGCAGTGTTGACCGGGTTTTTCCTTTTTTGTTTTGCTCGCTTGTTGTTTTTGCTTCAGATTAAGGTTCAGGTCCAGGTCGTGAGCTTGGGGCGCGTTTTGGGCGGGTGGAGGGTGTAAGCCAAGCTTAGGCTTTCGGTTTTTGGTTGTCTCTAGTTTTCGAAGGGTTAGAGAGTCTAGTCTAGTGAGTCTAGAGAGTCTAGAGTCTAGAGTCCAGAGTTTAGAATTAGAAAGGATGAGGTGGGGCTGTGAAGTGCTGTGTTTTGGCCTTCGAGGTTTAGGGGTTTCGGGTTCAGTGATGTTGGGGGTTGCAAACTTTCCTTTGAATACTGAAACCGGAAACCCTTTCACTGAAACTCGGAACCCCTAAACCTTAAGCCTTAACCGATCCCGTTATAATATACTAATATACTATATACCCTGTTGCCCTGGTCCCGGGGCCCGAGCCTGGGCCCATGCATGTGGAAACTCTGGCGGGTTATGTGGAAACTCTGGCGGTTTGTGCGGAAACTCTTGTGGAAACTCTGGCGGGTCATGCGGAAACTTTTGTGGAAACTCGGGCGGGTTGTGCGGAAACTCTTGTGGACACTCTGGCGGTTTGTGCGGAAACTTTTGTGGAAACTCGGGCGGGTTGTGCGGAAACTCTTGTGGAAACTCTGGCGGTTTGTGCGGAAACTCTTGTGGAAACTCTGGCGGGTTATGCGGAAACTTTTGTGGAAACTCTGGCGGGTTATGCGGAAACTCTTGTGGAAACTCTGGCGGGTTATGCGGAAACTTTTGTGGAAACTCTGGCGGGTTATGCGGAAACTCTTGTGGAAACTATGGCGGTTCGTGCGGAAACTTTTGTGGAAACTCTGGCTTTTGTCATCTTAAAACGTGTGCATTCTAAAGTATTAAGCTTTTTTCGTTGGTTTCCACACCATTTCGGCAAATGTTTCCGCAAGAGTTTCCGCATAACCCGCCAGAGTTTCCACAAGAGTTTCCGCATAACCCACCAGAGTTTCCACAAGAGTTTCCGCATAATCCGCCAGAGTTTCCACAAAAGTTTCCGCATAACCCGCCAGAGTTTCCACAAGAGTTTCCGCATAACCCACCAGAGTCTCCGCAAGAGTTTCCGCATAACCCGCCAGAGTTTCCACAAGAGTTTCCGCATAACCCGCCAGAGTTTCCACAAGAGTTTCCGCATAAACCGCCCGAGTTTCCACAAAAGTTTCCGCACAAACCGCCAGAGTTTCCACAAGAGTTTCCGCACAAACCGCCAGAGTTTCCACAAGAGTTTCCGTACAAACCACCAGGATTTTCACAAGAGTTTTCGCATAACCCGCCCGATGTTCCACAACGTTTACACACCAGTTTCCATTCAACCCATCCGAGTTGTCCCACAGTTTCCTACTAGTTCTCGTGGACTTCCCGAATGTTTTGCCACCCGACATCCGGGCTTGCGGTTTCCTCTTCTGATGTTTTGGTTGCCCCAGGCCAGAGAATTTGTGGCAAATTACAGAACGCAACCGGTTGCGATCTGTGTTTTGCCACACAAATCCGGGTTTGCGGTTTCCTCTTCTGATGTTTTGGTTTCGCCAGGCCAGAGAATTTGTGGCAAATTACAGAATGCAACCGGTTGCGATCTGTGTTTTGCCACACAAATCCGGGTTTGCGGTTTCCTCTTCTGATGTTTTGGTTGCCCGAGGCCAGAGAATTTGTGGCAAATTACAGAACGCAACCGGTTGCGATCTGTGTTTTGACACACAAATCCGGGTTTACGGTTTCCTCTTCTGATGTTTTGGTTTCGCCAGGCCAGAGAATTGGTGGCAAATTACATAACGCAACCGGTTGCGATCTGTGTTTTGCCACACAAATCCGGGTTTGCGGTTTCCTCTTCTGATGTTTTGGTTTCGCCAGGCCAGAGAATTTGTGGCAAATTACAGAACGCAACCGGTTGCGATCTGTGTTTTGCCACACAAATCCGGGTTTGCGGTTTCCTCTTCTGATGTTTTGGTTGCCCCAGGCCAGAGAATTTGTGGCAAATTACAGAACGCAACCGGTTGCGATCTGTGTTTTGCCACACAAATCCGGGTTTACGGTTTCCTCTTCTGATGTTTTGGTTTCGCCAGGCCAGAGAATTGGTGGCAAATTACATAACGCAACCGGTTGCGATCTGTGTTTTGCCACACAAATCCGGGTTTGCGGTTTCCTCTTCTGATGTTTTGGTTGCCCCAGGCCAGAGAATTTGTGGCAAATAACAGAACACAACCGGTTGCGTTCTGTAATTTGCCACACAAATCTGTGATGTGTGTTGCTGAGGCTGGACACCAGCTGCGATCCGAGAGTGCGGTCCGAAGAAGCCCGCGTGTTGGGGTTTGGGGTTTAGGCTTTAAAATTAGTGGGTGCAACGGCCCATGACTGACCTTTGAACTCTAAAACTCTATAGGCCCACGACCCTTTATTTTAAGGCTCTACGGCCCATGACCCTTTGAGTCTTTGAGGCTAGGGGTTCTACAGCCATGACTCACACTTTAAATCTAAGGGCTCTACTGCCCACGACCCTTTACTTCAAGGGGCCTGTGCGGCCCATGGCCCTTAAACGCCTTAAATCTTAAACTTTAGGACTTTAGGCTTTAGGTTTAGTTTAGGGGCTTGGGCTTGGGCTTGGGGCTCTGGTTTCCAGGTTGTAGGTTTAGGTCTAGGTGGAGTTTGGACATATAGGACCGGGTCTGGTCATTGAATGAGAGGGTCTTCTTCGTGCTGTAGCCGCAGCTGCCTGTGTGCAATCTTGGAGCTTGGTAAATAAAATTAAAAATTGTGACAGTGAAACTGCTAAACGCTTTCAAATCCTCTGCGTACCTTGAGGCCAACTACTCTACTCGGCTTCAGCTCCGTGTGCTGCTGGCACGCAACAGCAACCGGCAGCTGGAAAAGTGCCGAGAATGCGGTATGCTTGCCCATGTGGAACTCACTTAGACTTCAAGCCGCTCAAGCCTGTTTGCGGAAGTGGAGACTGCAGCTTTTTTTACATGGAAAGACAATCAAGCATTATGATTGGAAACTCAGGCCCGGCTGTGTGGAAACTAGGCCTAGGCCCGATTGTGTGGAAACTCATGCCCGTTTATGTGGAAACTCATGCCTGTTTATGTCGAAATTCAGGTTCGTTTATCTGGAAATTCAAGCCCATTTATGTGGAAACTCATGCCAGTTTATGTGGAAACTCATGCCCGTTCGTGTCGAAATTCAGGCTCCAGGCCCATTTATGCGGAAATTCAGGCCCGTTTATGTGGAAATTCAGGCCCGTTTATGTGGCAATTCAGGCCCGTTTATGTGGAATTTCTAGCAGTATTTTGTGGCAATTCAGGCCCGTTCATGTGGAGATTCTAGCACTATTTTGTGGCAATTCAGGCCCGTTTATGTGGAAATTCAAGCACGTTTTTGTGGAAACTCAGGCCCGTTTATGTGGAAACTCAGGCCCGTTTATGTGGAAACTCAGGCCCGTTTATGTGGAAACTCAGGCCCGTTTATGTCAGGCCCGTTTATGTGGAAACTCAGGCCCGTTTATGTGGAAACTCAGGCCCGTTTATGTGGAAACTCAGGCCCGTTTATGTGGAAACTCAGGCCCGTTTATGTGGAAACTCAGGCCCGTTTATGTGGAAACTCAGGCCCGTTTATGTGGAAACTCAGGCCCGTTCTGCCTCTGAAACAGCCTGTTTAAGCCCCAAATATGGAGTTTAATAAACGTGTTGAGGGCCCTCTCCAAGTTTAGGGGATGTTTAGGGGTGTTGCTCTTGTCTCCCTTGTGGAACGCTGCATCTGGATGGGAGAAACGTCAGCTGGTTCCGTGGTTTCCCTTTTGCTTCTTATGTGGTTCCTGGGTTCTTGGCAGGCCCCTCAAGCCCTAAACCCCTAAACCCAAGCCCAGGAGGACCTAAAAGAGGGTTTGAAACTCAGGGTCTAGGATTTAGGGCCATTCAGGGCGTTCCGGGTACTGCTCGACACACTTTGTTGTCACCTCTCCTCTTGAATCAACGATCCGGAACATTGGAGCCCCGGAACAGATAGGCAACAGCCTCAGAAAAAAGAGTCCGACTCCAGGGCACAGCCTGCACAGCTGGGGATTTCAGGTTTAGGGTTGGGGTTTAGTAAGGCAGGCGAATCTGAATCTGCAACACTTTGAAACGGGGGTTTAGGTTTTAAAGTTTAGGATTGGGGTTTCAGAAACCCTCAACCCTAAGATTCAGATCCGCTTCGGGAGTAGGGGACCGACATTGGAGCATCGGAGAGGTCTCTTTATCTCCCCCTCAACCCCAAAACCCTACTTGGAGGATCATGGATCTTAGTAAGTAAGGTTATAAGTACCTAAATTGGGGTGATAAGTAGTTATACGTATAGTTACCCTACACCACTAGTAGTAGAGTAGGTAACCTTTAACCTTGTTTGGGTAGTATAGTCCCTAGATAGTCTCTATACCCAAAAAGGTTAACCTTTAGTTCCCCATGACACCCAATAAGTAGGAACCCCTAACCCCCAAAGCCTTAACCCCTACAACCTGGCCTTTTTCCCAGGCCGTCTCAAGGCGACAGATCCAGCCATAACGCTCAAACCCACATCCCCACGTCAGCCCCAAGCTGAGCACCCCTCAACTCAAGCCCTAAAGCCATATAGCCCCTAAACCATAAGCCCTAAACCCGAAGCCCTAAAGCCATGTTGCCTTGTGCCAAACCCGAAAGCCCAGAACCCGCCCAAGCCCTAAACCCTATACCCTATACCCTAAACCCTAAACCCCAAACCCTAAACCTATAAACCCTAAACCTATAAACCCTAAACCCGCAGGTGGCAGATCGAGTGAGTGATGGCCTGCAGGCTCAAGCGAGGGAGTTCCAGGTGGGAATGCTGCTGGGCTGGGGGCTTTGGGACGAGATTTAGGGTTGAGGGTTTATGTTTTAGAATTTAGGCTTTGGGGCTTAGGGCTTTAGGGCTTAGAGGCTATATGGCTTTATGACCAGGGGCTAGCAGCTAGTTTTTGATCTAGAGTTTCAGGTTCACAGGTTTTGGGCGCTAGGAACCCGAGTAAGACTTACATGTTCTCTAGTTCTCGGTGTAGCAGAGCGCGCAAAAAGTTTCCCATGCATTGGGACGGCAGGGTTCCTGAAATTGCGAAGTCGATCCTGCATGCTACACCATGAACTTGCAACTCTAAATTGCAAACCTCTCCGTCGGCCGGTTGATTATCTTCGACGGTTTACGTAGTTCGTGTTGAAGGACGACGGCGACTACTACGTACTGCTCCGCCCCGTAGTACTAACACTACTAAGACTACCAGCACTATGAACAACAAAGGTATGACTAGGGTACTGATTCTGATAACATCATTTTTTCAACGTTCATCATGTTAGCAGCAGTCGTAGTAGTAGTAGTAGTAGTAGTAGTAGTAGTAGTAGTAGTAGTAGTAGCAGAAGCAGCAGCAGCAGCTGAAACAGCAGTAGTAGTGATGGTAGTGGTAGTGGTAATTCCAGTCATCATCATCATCATCGTCAGCAGCATCATCATTTCATCAGTCGTCATCATCATGCGAACACACTGCCTGCTTTTGTTGTGCCAGGTTTTCAGTGTCTTGGACCGTAAGCCATGAGGTTTAGGAGCTTTGTGTTTCTAGTGCTTGAGGTGTCGGCACTGCGGCTTTTTCAGTTCAAGGTTTAGGGCCCTAAATCCTAAACCTTCAACCCAAAACCCCAAACCCAAAACCCTAAACCCAATCCCTAAACCCTAAACCCCTAAACCCTAAACCCCAAAGCCCAAAACCCTAACCCCAAAGCCCCAAACCCAAAACCCAAAACCCAAACCCAAAACCCAAAACCCGGCCCAAACCCCGTGCCCTGCCTTTCTTTTCATCCGCAGGCCAACGCGGAGCGAGTGCGGTGCTCGGACGGTCGTGGGTCAGAGCTTCGCTCGGTCTAGGGTTCAGGGTTTAGGGGTTTAGGGATTTAGGGTTTAGGCTTTAGGGCTTTAGGGCTTTAGGGTTTAGGGGTTTAGGGTTTAGGGTTTAGGGGTTTAGGGGTTTTGGGTTTAGGGGTTTAGAGTCCATTTTTGCTAGGCTGTAGGGTCACCCAGCTGTTCTGGGCCTACGTGCGTGTGTTTGTTTATTGAATTTTAGCGTCATTCGTTCCTCCATGCATGTCAAGCTTGTCGGTGCTCAGTGACTCTTGCAATGTACTTCCATGTATAGTAAACCCCAAAAAGTTGGAAACCATATTGAGGACGAACAGTGCTGGGATTCCCTATATATTGCTCTTGAGGATGGAGGCTAATGGGTTTCCAACTTTTGGGCTTCAACTGTATAAGTCAGCCAGCTCTTCTGGAGTCGTCGCTGGGTTTTTTTCTCATCTCCCTTGCCTAGAACTCTGTCGTTTAAGCAACCCTACACCTTAAGCCCTAAACCCTCAGCCTTAAACCCCAACCCCTGAGCCCGAAACCCTACACCCCAAGCCCCAAACCCGAAGCCTTAAACCCTAAACCCTAAACCCAAAAAAAAAAACCTAAGCTAACTTGAGGTCATGAGCAGCATGGAGCAGACGATCGAACGAAAGCTGGCCGGGGCAGTGGAGGCTGCTCTACTTACACGGATCTATAGGGGTTCCTTAATGGGATTTATAGGGTTTAGGGTTTAGGGTCTACTTAAATGATCATGGGACTTAGTAACTAGGTTTATAATTAGGGGTAACTATATACTTATAGCTACTTGTAACCCAGAATTATACTTATAACCTTACTTACTAAGTAGGGTTGGGTGCAGTGGGCGTAAGTAATATTACTCCATAGGTTTCCTTAAGATAACTGTACTGTTTCTTAGGGTTCCTATATTATTCTTTAGGGTTCCTTGTTATACCTGCTAGGTTACTAGGCAGTTAGTATGAGGGAGAGCTCTTGAAAGGGACCTTCTCTTGAGAGGGTCTATGTAAATATCCCCAAGCATCTCCCTGATCTTAATCTTTAATTAGTAGGTGAGCAGTGTAAGTAATATGATTCCTTAGGGTTCCTTCAGATAACGAATTATGCAGTATGTCACACCCCAAACCCTGTTCTAATTATGAAGAACCCTATATTAAGCGGCTTGCGTCGTAGTGACGAATACCTGATATTGTCTTTACTTAATGCTGCTGTGTCGTAACTCACGATATATCACGATTCATGCTCTTGCCTGCGCTGCTCTCAGCAGACCTTGCGGAAACTTAGCCGCACAGGCAGTAGTCTAAATGATCGGGACCTTGTTTGAGTTTTAAGACCGAAACCTGGGTACTATTTTTGGGTATACTAGGATGCCCAGCAGTACCCTTATTCCCTTTTTGTATTCCTAGGTTCCCTGTAAAGTTGCCCAATACCAAGAAGGGAGCCCTATGTATTCCTAAGTTACTGGGCATCCTAGGATAAGAATACCGACCACCCATAGGAATCTTTCGCGGCCTTAACGTCAAGAGTTCGGCTGTATTTGGAGGTTCATGGGTAGTTATAAGTGGGGTTATAAGTAGGGTAAGTATACTTATAACTCATATTAGGGCACTTACAACCCTACTTATAACTACCCATGAACCTCCAAGTAATCCTTGTCAAGGGCGTTGGGTTTACCACTGAGGGGGTCCACATCAGTGGATGTCCGGCAAGATATGTTCACAAACGACAACGGTTGATGATATAAATCCTGCAGTACCCATGACCAAGGAATATGCACCCTAAACCCTAAACCCTATTAAAACCCTAAACCCTAGACCCCCACGGTTTAGGGTTTAGTTCAGGGCCAGCAAGGTAGTGCAGGATTTATATGACCAACCGCAAGCTCAGAAAACCCTTCGGTCTCCAGGATATCTCCCGTGCCAATGAAGCAGCGAAGCCATGCCCTTAGCTTCTGGCCCGGTTTAGGGTCTAGGGTTTAGGGCAGTTGTTTCTTCCCAAGCATGCGCTTGCACTTGATGTGCGTGCGCACTCTATGCTACATTCACGTAGATACATATATGCATATATACACCTACCTACCTACCTACCTGCCTACCTACGTAACTACGTACATGCATGCATGCATGCATGCATGCGTTCATAAATACATACCTCTTTGAACTGAACTATGTCTGCTTATGTAGGCATGCATGCATGGACGTACAGTCTGTCATAGGTTATCATGTTATATCACATCAGCCCGTATCATGTTACATTATGCGGTGCTAAATCAAGTTGTGTGATATTATGTTTTATGACATTGTACTATATCATACTATATGATACCATATCACAATATGCTATGTTTTATTATGCACCATTTTCACTTTGCATTTTTTGTATGATATTTTGCTATATTAACATAAATTGCCGATATATTTCAATGTATTGTGCTATACTACATCATTTTGTTGCCTGGTATAACATATCAAGATGAGGGTATTGTGTCACCCTATAGTACGGTTACCACATCGTGTTATATTGCGTCCTGCTATATCATATCATACCAAACATAGCATGCCGTATCGTTTTATATCATACGATATCACACCATATCATATCGTATCATAGTGTATCATACCGTATCATGTTGTATTTTAATACCGTATGTTGTCATACAATTTCATATGTTTGTTCAAATATAATTTACATGTACACACATTTACACATATACATATGCGTGCATATAAATATGCATACATAAATGAATGCACATATCAGCCCGCCTTCCTGATACTGCTAGCCTGCAAACGGCAGAAGCACTCGCACATGTTCGCACAAGCACATATGTGTCACACAAAGCGCTCTCCCTCCCTCCCTCTCTCTCTCTCTTCTCTCTCTCTCTCTCTCTCTCTCTCTCTCTCTCTCAACTTCAGTTCATGTCTTTATGCAAGGCCGGTAAGCGAGACTCTTTGTGTGCGCGCGTGTGTGATTGTGTGCTTGTGATTGTATGCATGTGCTTTGGTGAATAGTTCATGTCTTTTATGTTAGCTGTTTTTTGCTAGCGTCGTTGGTCGATGTGCGGATTCATATAACTATGTTCTTGTTTTTGTGATCCGGAATGCGAATGCATGGCCTCATCTTTTGACCCCAAGCACCAATCGGGCACCCAGACACAGATGATAGCCCAAGCCTTTTAACTTCTAAATGCCTATTAATCCTAAACCCCTGGGCGTAGGTCCTAATCTCCTAAGCCCTGTAGCCTGGTACGTCTCAATATCTGCTATTTGCTTAAGAAACCACCAAAAACAAAAAATAATAATCCCTATATTACCCCCATAAGGAATATTTTTTTTTATTTTTTGGGGGCTCTTAAGCAAATAGTAGATATGTTGTTTCGCTGTGGTAGTTGAACTCGCAGTGGACTTGGTAGGTCAGAGGCTTGTTATTTCTGATTTCGTCTTCCTTACAGCAAGGATCGTCTTACTTGGGGTTCAATTTTTTCTGAAAGGCACCTGTAGGTTGTGAGTTATGAACAGGATCATAGAGTACAGAGAATCTTCATCCTGGTACAGAACTCCTCAAAACCTCTACCCTAACTCCGACCGTCTGAATCCTAACTCCGAAGCCTTGTTGCTTCATTCTCTCTATGAGGAAGCCCTCACAGCAAGCCTTACAAGTTTCTGTCAATCGGCGCCTGTGTTTTCTCCGCGATGCCGAGGCAGCTCAGTGGCGAGGCTCAGAATGCGATGAAGGGCGAAAGGATGGAGGCCTCATGGAAAAGAGCAGGGGCATCAGGTTCCTTTTAGGGCTTACGTAAGTCTTTAGGGTTTAAAGTTACTGAGTTAGGGTTTTGGGAATGGTGCGTGGGTGAACGTGTCTTGCGACAAGGTCGCGATGAGCGCATCGTACTTATTCTGGCGATGACCCGTGGGAGCATGGAAGAGTAAGGCGTTTCGTCCATTCTATTCCAAGCACACCGCCTAAGGCGGCCAAACCACCCAAACCTAGAGCTTTCAGTGACGCAGGGTTCAGGTTGCGAGGGTATGGAAGCCCTTAAACTTGCGTTAGCGAGTTCTGTGTGCGAAGTGCACGGTCCCACAAACCGCAACCGCAAGTTGAAAACTCCGCATGAAGCTAGAGCCGTTTCAAGCTCTTTTTGGCATTCGGTCTATCCTAAGTCTACACCCTATACCTAGCCAGTAAAAGCTGAACAGAAACCGAACCTAAACCCGAAACCAGTGCCCTAGACCTCAAACCTGAAAATCTGGACTCTGCGCCCTAAACCCGTAAATGCCGTCAGCAGGAACTGAGCAGGTCCATCGGGCGAAAGCTCGAGGACCATGCCACCAAGATCATGGACAAGCAGGCCAGCGGTATGGAGTATAGGGTGATGGGATTATGGGCTTACCGAACCCTTAACCCGAAAACCCTAAACCCATTTTAGGGTTCAAGTGCGGTGTTGAGTTCAGAGCTTGGGCTGTTGGGTTGGCAAGCATGAAGTCTCAGCTTGAGCACAACGCCTTGAAGCCCAAATCGAACAGGCTTCAGGTTCGAGATTCTTCATTCTGGTCAGGGGGCTTCACCCTAAACTATAATACATCCTAGATCCCCTAAACCCAAGCCCTGCGTAAATGTGGTTCGGTTCGGGGTCCAGGGAACTTTGGGATTGCACGGCAGAAACTTGGGTCTTTGGGGTTTAGGGCTTCGAGGGCGCCTCTCTCTCTCTTTCTCTCTCTCTCTGTCTGTCTGTCTGGCTGGCTGGCTGGCTCTGGCTCTGGCTCTGGCTCTGGCTCTCTGGCTCTCTGGCTCTCTAGCTCTCTGGCTCTCTGGCTCTCTGGCTCTCTGGCTCTCTGGCTCTCTGGCTCTCTGGCTCTCTGGCTCTCTGGCTCTCTGTCTCTCTGTCTCTCTGTCTCTCTGTCTCTCTGTCTCTCTGTCTCTCTGTCTCTCTGTCTCTCTGTCTCTCTGTCTCTCTGTCTCTCTGTCTCTCTGTCTCTCTGTCTCTCTGTCTCTCTGTCTCTCTGTCTCTCTGTATATATACATATATACACATACAAATATACACACATGTGTCATGTGTGTATATAAATATGTGTGTATATATATGCATATATATATATATGTATGTATGCACGCATGGATGGATGTATGTACGAATGCATGCATGCAGCTTCGGCATGGACTGAGCCTGCGAAGGAGAGACTGCAAGAAGCATTGCGAACTTCTCAGCAGCACGACATGACCACCGTGATCAGCCGAACTGATATGGTCGGAGAAGTTCGGCTGCACTGATAGGATTAATTTACGGTTGAGGGTTTCGGGCTTAGGGTATAACGCAGTTTCCGGATTTTGAGATGTCTGGGTTCGGCAGGCCACTTCCACCCGTAAACTCCGGAGCTGAAGACCCCAAACCTTGTGATTGGGATTGAGAACCCTCTCCGCCTTATATTCCGGCTCGACTACAGGATAACTACGTCCGGCACTCCCTTAGGGCTTGGGGATTTTGTATTGGGGGGAGAGCTTTTTCAGGCGATTGGCTGTGTGGTCGGATGTAGGAAACTTCGCGAGGGTCAACGTGAAAGCCTCCAAGTCATAGAAGTGTTGAGTTTCTTTTTGCAGTTATACCTATAGTCTCCATTGTAGTTCGTCTTTTCCTCTTTTTGGTGAAGCAATTTTACATTTGAGGATCTTAAACATAAAACGGGTAACCAACAAAAGTAATACAATGGAGACTATGGGTATCATACTGTTACATGCCACAAAATCTCTATTCTACTTAGACAGGCCCCTACGTGAGGCTTCTTGAAGTGAGGGGTCCTTTTGATGGGGTCCTTATGTCGTCCTAGACACTCAACCTTAGACCTCAACCGCTCAACCCTGCACTATAAACTCTGAACCCGACACTCCAAACGGCAGCTCTTTTGCGTGCTTGTATATGGACTCTTGCTATCCGACACGCCCCAATGGAAGCAACAAGATCGAAGCTCTAAACTGACTTCAGCACGTCGGAATCATTGCGAATCAGATATACCTATACTAACATTGTATAAATGTTGTTGTAGGCTTCTTTGGAGTCTTACAAGGATGTAAATATGGCGTACATCTCATAATCTACCCGTCTAGCCCTGCATACTTATACTGTCGTCTTCGCCCCCAATCCGTGTCCTAGCTATCCCCTATCCGAAACCCTAAATCCAGCTCTTACATGACAGACCTACCGTTGCAGCAGCAACTAGCCCCCTGCTCCCTTCCCTCCAGGGCATACCAGAGACTCCAGTCTCATTTGATCATGGGTTATACTCGTATATACACCTAGCCTAGAACAGCTGTGCAGAGCTCCTAAAAACTTCAGGCTTTAGGGTTGGCATGTTTGAGTCTATGCTAAGGATGTGGTGAAAGAGAGCAGCTTGGTGGTGAAGGAAATACTCGGAGACCTTCGCCGTCTTTGCATTTCGACGCTGGATACCGGCAATGCGGGACAGGACCGTCGAACACCCAAAAGCCCTAAACCCGAGTTAAAGGTTCAAGGCTTAGGGTTTAGGAGCATCTCTTGAAAAGTCTGCGACGACCGTGGCGAACGGGTTGAAGGTTCGAGGCTCGAGCGGCTTAGGACTTAGGGGTTTAATGCTTGGGGGTTTCGGGTTTAGGGTTTCGGGTTTAGAGGTGTAGGGCTCTGGTGGCGGGGACTTGGCGGTTTCTTTTGTATCGCGCTTTGGGGTTGTAAGGATTAGGGGGTTAGGGGTTAAGTACCCAATGATTGGGGGACCTGGACCCTTGAGTTAACGGCGATAGTTAGTTGTTCTCAAGTCTTCGCAATGACTGCCGATGCAAAACTCCTGTCCCTACCTGAAACCACTCAAACGAGCCTTCACCCTCATTCTCCAAACGGATCATCAGCCTTGTCTAGCATCGTATTTGGACCCGAAAGCCTTGAAACTGAGTCCCTAGAGCCTTGGGGTATTGATCGTAGCAGAATTCCTTAATTCAATTTGTACTGCTTGTCAACTGGCTTGGGGTTTTCCGGTGTTGCATTCAGGGCCGTTTGAACGCTTAAACCCGCATCCAGAAGACCGAAGGCCTTTAACCCGAAGATCAAATTGAAGCTGGGGTTCTGCAAAGCGCCCCTGAACCCTGAACCCTAAACCGTAAAGCCTGAACCCTAATCCCTGAGCACTAAACCCTGAGCTCATACGACAACACGACATTTCACCCTGCTCCCGAAACTTCATTGAAGGCCCCAATCCGCCCCGGAGCCCTCAAACCCTATAAGCGTTAAGCCCCCGCAGCTAACCTTAGGTCGCCAAATCCTCGACGCCGAAACAGCAAGATCCAAAGTCTGCAAACCCTAGTTACAGCAAGAGCCCTACACCGACCCCCAAATTCCATGCTAAACCCACCGGAAAATTGGCAACCACAGGACCTCTCGCAGCAAGCTTTGCAGCGCATTCTGGAGCTTCGAAACGCTGTGGAGGCATTGTCGGCACAGTGTCCAGGCAGCGACCAGCCATAATGTTGGAGTTTCCGAAATTAGGGGTACCTTATTTTGGGGGTCCTCTTCATGAGAATCCTACTATGTAAAGGTACTATATTAGGGTCCCCCCATTTTCGGAAACTCCCATATGGAAGCCTGAACAATAACCAGTCTTCTTACTCAAGGTTCCTTTTAGCACCCCGAAACATTATTGTAAAGTGTGGACATGTACGCGTTCGATGAGGCTCTATGAGGGTTCTGTAGAGATTATATGGGCCTTAGAGTTTGGGGATACTTGTGAGGCTTCCGTTTGGCTTCTTGTGTCGTTCCTTTGTTCCCGGATCCGTAAACCCTTCGGCCCTTAACCCTGCCAATACTGAGGCTGGCAGAACGGGATCGAACGTTCGACATCGAGCCTCAGAGAAGCAGCGGCTAAGGTGAAATGGAATTCACTCTTTCTTTTGTGTGCGGCGTCTGTGTAATTTTGGTTAGCGGTTAAGTGAGGGCCCGGTTTAAGGCCGTCTGTGAACAAGTTTTCGGCGTTAAACTGGACAACCAGATAATGAGGAGGATATCTGCATTTAGCGAAATTTTGCGCTTGGTTAATTTGGGTGTATTCTGAGGGCGCAGGCATGAACGGGTCTAGGTCCAAGGTGTTGTCGGGTTCAGGGCCTTGTGTGTGGGTTCCCAAAACCTAAACCCTAAATCCAAAACCCTAAACCCTCACCCGAAACCCTAAAATCCTAAACCTGATGGGGTCCGGTGTGGCAGCCTTGTTCTTGCTTCTGGGCTCCCGACATAGAACCCGGTGACCTTAAACCCCAAGCCAACTGCCCAAAACTTCCTCGGACTGCAGAAGAGTACGTCCTGCTTAGACCCTGCCTTGTCGCGCTTAACTCCAGCCCAAACCCTGTAATCCCTTGTAGCATCTGAACCAAGAGCCTTAGTAAGTCTGAACCCTAAACCCTATAAACCGGCAAACCCTAAACGCTTGCGACCCTAAACCTTAAACCTTATAGACTCCAAACCTTAAACCTGCTAGGGAGACCTAGCCAGTACACTTAAAAGAAAACCTTAAACCTGAACCCTGAAGCCTGCTTGGATCCGGACCCATAGGCCCAAAAGAGCCTCAAGCTCACGACTGTGCCGCACCCGCATTCCTTAGGGGTACTTAGAAATCTATTTTTTTAATTTTTGGTTATTATAGTCCCTAAGAAACAGCTAAAATTGTAATTTGTGCTAGGGTTCTAAGTTCAGTATAGATTCCACATCCCCAACCCCATGCATCAAATCCAGGGTTAGGACTGACATACCCGGATAAAGCTTCACACCCTGGTGATACAGAGGCCTTAATAATTAGAAGAGGATTTCGGAGCCCATTTATATTTCTAAATATAAGGCACCCCCAAAATAGTAGTGGTAATTATTTAGGCTCCTATAGTATGCAAAGCCAGAGAATCTAATGCACCCCTCATAAAACCTGCGCGAGCCTCTCTCAGATCTCACCCACAATCTTACCTATATAACCCTAAACCAAACATATCCCTACCTCATTGGTCTTTGCAAGGGGTTTATATGGGATATCCCTATCCTCATTTTGCTTATATGCTTTTTGGGGGGCCCAATCCAGGTGATCCGCCGAGTCGCCCCATGTCAGCCACGCAGCGGGACCGCGAGGGCCAACTAGGCAGAAGACGTCCCGAACCCACCATACAAAGGTCGGAATGAGGTTAAGGGTTTAGGGTTAAGGCTCAGGATAAACTCGTAATAGTAGGTCTAAACAGCCTTTACGTACTCTATAGCGAAGTATCTCCTCCACTCCTAAGCACTGTTGCACCCGTAAAAGGGCACCCCGTTGCTACGGATTCTGTGCTTAGGCTTTCGGTTGAGGGTTTAGGGGCTTGAGGATTGAGGCCCAAAGAAGCAATTTTTTTAGAATGGGGTATTGGTGTTGAAGTTGGGGTCTACAGTGTTAGCTTGAAGGAGTAGTATTAGCACCGATTATTCCGACCTCTACAGCTATTTTATGGGTTGGGAGTTTCAAGGTAATGCGGCGTGGGCATAGGTTTCAAGGTTTTGGGTTTAAAGTTGATGTGTAGTTGTTTGTCCATCAACATTTTGCCCGGCAAGTTTCTGGGCCTTTATCATAAAGGGAATAGCCCAATCCAGTTATACGCATACAGAGTCTTGGGCGTTTGGCTTAGGGTTGAAGAGACTTAATTAAGGTTTGGAGTTTCGTGCTGGGGTTTGGGGGTTGCAGGAAAGTCAGTTGTGGGCTTTGTTGACCAACTGCCATCAGCATGACATGCTGATGCTACATTGTAGGTTAATCAAGTAGGGTCAGGAGATTTGGATTTGGTGTTGGGATTTACCGTGTAAATTTTGGGTTCAGAGTTGGTAGTTTGCGGTTTCAGGTTTTGTGAGTTCAGGTTTTAGGGTTCAAAGGGTGAATGCAATCGACAGGCGGTCGAGTGCAAGGAAACGGGTATAATGCGGTTTTCAAGATTAGAATTCGCACAGGATATTGCACAAGTAGGTTTACCCTAAACCCTAAACCCCAAACTCTGAGCCATAAACCCAAACCTGATAAACCCTAAACCGACGGTTTGGGGCCTTTGTAGACATCCCTACGAGCTCGCGTGCGAGACCCAAGGTTGCCCGAAACGCCTGGCATGGCATCGCATTCTTCTTTGTTCCATGATTCCCGAACCCTTACTTCACATAGTGGTATATCACCTACAGTTTGAAGGACTTCGGTAAGGAATCCATAACGGAAGAACCCTACGCAGTTAGTTACTGTGGGGCTCATGTACGGCTGAGGAATCAGGGTCCATGCCAAACCCGACAGCCATTGGTCACTCCCGCTGTGCAGCTCTTGTCCCCGTTTCAACATTTTCTGGTCAACCCGTCAGCACCAAACATTATCAATTGTTGGGAACCCTAAAGCTCTAGATTCTTACGACACCTTCTGAGACCCGTATATCCTACATCTTCCCTTAGAAACTAAGTTGCTTCGGCTAAACGAAAACCTTAAATTCCCCAATCCCTAATCCCAAAACCCGAATCCCTAAACCCTAATCCCTCAAGCCGAAACCCTGCCCTTGAACCTTGCATTCGGGGCCCCTGGCGTCATAGAGCCCCCTGAACCCTGCGCAATCCCCGAAACCAGACTTTTCCGTAGGGTCCTCAAAAATTATGAAATCGATATTAGGATCTAGAATAAGAAGCTACAAACCCTAAACCCTAAAAGCAGGTATGCTAGTGGAAGGAGATCCCTTAACCCTTCTCAACAAGGCCTGAAACGCTAAAAATTGAAGCCCCAGGCCGCAAAATTAACTTCGAGTTAACTTTCAGAGCCCATAAAGAATCCTATTAGTCATTCTGGAAACCCCTTACAAAACTCTTTACGGAACCCTTGAATTAATCCTAAGCCGGCCAGGCTCACGCAGCCAACGGTCGGACCGCTATGGCCGTGGTTCCCTGGGCGTTTGAGTCTCCAGCTTAGCTGGTGATCAGAGGCCGGGTAATCCCACATGGGAGTTTCCGAAAATTGGGGGTACCTTATTTTGGGGTCCTTATGATAGGGATCCTACCATTTAGGGTACTCTATTCGGGTCCCCTATTTTCGGAAACCCCCACATAAGAGTCCTGATATAAGGGATCCTTCATCCTACATACCTACATCCCACTTGTTGAGGTTTCCGAAATCAACTCAGCGTTCGATGGGGAGGTTTATTTCTGTATGGTTTCTAGGGAAGGCTCTGAGTTGGAGGGTTTAGGGGTTTAGGGTGTAAGGTGCGGCTTTGGAGGGGGGGGGATTTGAAGGTTGAGGACGGAGGGTTAAGATCCACATCCCAAACAGCTCAGTGTCGTGGCTCGTGATTTATTGCTCAGGCTTGGGGCGGATTGGGGTTTCAGAAAGGAGAATCAACCTCGAAGCCTAATTCCAGAAACCTAGATCTCACCCTAACCCTACCGTAATTGCTTGAACCCTAAACCCTAAACCCTAAACCCTAAACCCTAAACCCTAAACCCTAAATAAGTTCCGAAACTCTTAACTTACAACTAAATATCCGTTTGGACTCGCAGGACACAATAGGCCCTGCATTCCCATTTATATTATGGGAACCCTTATACCAAGCTAACGCTAACTTGAAGACTCCCCTTTGTTGCCCCACAGGAATCGGAAAACTCTGGATTCCAAAGGCAAAAAACCTAAGTCTGAGACCAGAAAGCCTGCCACACTTAAAGTAAAAGCCAGAAAGTTGGAATATGATTATCCTAAACCCTTTATCAATGGTAAATTATAAGGTATCCTATCCTGAAACCATATTCCAACTTTCTGGAATTCCCTTTAAAGAGGTTTGTATGGGGCTTCAGGATTTGGGGCTGTTAGCCTTACACCCGTAGGGTTTAAGGTGGAGTTTTGGAGAAGACCGGAAACCCTAAACCCACGGCCACGAAACAGGCCAAACCAAAGACTTTGATTTTTCATAAGGTGCTGAAGGAGTCGTATAGGTAACGACCTCCAATCTCTAGTTGGCATAGTTTATGGTTAAGACAAAGCAGGCAACCGGAACCTCAAGCTTCCCCACCGTCTCCACACCCAGCAGAACGTCTCCATAAAGCCCGTCTAAACCCATGTGGGAGTTTCCGAAAATAAGGGGTACCTTAGTTAGGGGTCCTTCTAATAAGGATGCTACCATTTAGGGTGTTATAGTAGGGTCCCCTATTTTTGGAAACTCCCATGTAGAAGTTTTAAAACCCCTCTTCTCTGACCCCTGCAGGTCTTTCGAGCCCAAGGAAGGGCCACCGTACGGTCCCCGAGATGCAATGTGGGCCGCAATGAGGGTTTGGGGTTTCTTTCGAGGTATGTATGTGTATGTGCGTATGCATGTATGTGTACATACATACATACATACATACATACGTACGTACGTACGTACATACATACATACATATATATATATATACATATACATATACATACATATACATACATACATATATATATATATATAGCCCCTCTGTCTCCCCTCTCTCTCTATCTCTCTCTCTCTCTCTCTCTCTCTCTCTCTCTCTCTCTCTCTCTCTCTCTCTCTCTGTACGTAAGCTGTTTATCAAAGCAGGTTTAAGGGGTGCCGGGTTTAGGCCTGTCAAGGCATGGAACGATTCAGCATTTAGGTTTGAAAGGCTCAGGGGGTTTACAACGACACCCTCCCCTCGTTGCCAGCATATATAAGAAGCCTGCCTATTGCGTTGCATAGCAGGAAAGTCCTCATGCACCTTGAACTCTGAACCACAAAGTGCTGCTAGGATATCCGCTGTTTGAGCCCCAAACCCAAGGCCAGACGGTTGGCAGAGTTCAACAAGGAATTCGGCCGCTTGCACATACTTGGCAGTTTCCGAAAATTAGGGGTACCTTACAATAAGGATCCTACTATTTAGGGTACTATGTTCGGGTCCCATATTTTCGGAAACTCCCACTTCATCGGCTGAGGGCAGAAAGTCTTTGCTGAAACAGCCAGTGCCCTCCTTGAAACTAACTCATAGGAGGCCAAACGGGGTTTTAGCCTATGTTGGTTTAGTAGGGATTAGGGTTCTCATAATATAGGGTTCATATTAAGGAATCCCTACCCCAAGAATCTTAAACTCCCCTTTTGGCCTCCCATCATAACACAGGGAGGGGAACGCGAGGAAACTTGACATCCGAGCATCACAATATGTTGTAATTAGGGTAACTATACACTATACTTATAACTACTTATAACCCCAATTAAAGCACATATAACCTTACTTACTAAGTCCCATGATCCTCCAAGTATACCCCCATGAAAAATCTCCTTCGATGTCTTTCTCCCCTTAAGCCTATCCCGGCTATCCCCTAAACCCTGGTCTTTCTCTGTGCAGCAGCACAGTCTACAGTAGCTCACGACTTGCCCGTGAAGCTTTCAAGTACTTTGTGTTGAAGTTGCCTCCTAGGGTTTTAACTTAAAGGCGTTGCTTTCAGGGTGCCGTTGGAGGGCTTAGGGATTTTGTTTTCCAGCTTTTGTAATGGATCCTGCTGGAGAATCCCTAACGCGCCAACCCAAAATGCCTCACCCCGAAACCCTAAACACGAATCCCTCCATCATCCCGCCCGAAAAAGCCCCAAGACCGACCCCAGATCCTAAGCACCGCAAACCTGCGGCGGGCGCCGGCCCGGCGCGGCGGAGGTGTAGTGCAGCATCGTAGCCTGCATATTCTTTGGGGGCTCATTTGAAGGGGGGGTAAGCCGTAAGCCCCAAAGCAAAGACCGAACCCTGAATCCCCAAACCCTTGTTCAAGTCCCTCTACCATCAGCGGACCTTAAACCCTTGAGCCCTGAACTCCAAGATCCGTGTTCAAGTTCCTCTACCATCCGGGGACAAGCGGTGCTGTACCTATGATTTTTCACTTCTGCTCATGGCCCAAAGGGCTGTGTCCTGGTTCGTCGGTGTTGTGCGGTCGAGCACAGCCGGAGCCTTCTCTGCCGTGGAGACACTGTTTGTCTCTATGTGCACTCCTGCCAGCCGAATCATCCGAAGCACAGGCATCCGAAGTTTCATGATTTAGGCTTTCTTCAGCCGAACCTGTTTGTTTTGAAGTGTCTGTACACTTTCCCTTGCGGGTGGGTATATCCTGATCCTGCGAAACAGGAGGCTTTAGCAGGTTGAGATCAGGTTTATATAGAGCTTGTACGTCTCCGGTGAAATACGACCCCAAGTGCTTAACCCTATAGTCCTAAACCCGGAACCCTAAGCCCTACGCTTGAAGCCCAAAGGCCTACTGCCTGAAACCCCGTAACCCCTCGAACCTGCCTTAAACAAGCTTCGTGACGTTGTTCGGCCTCTGCCAGACCCCATGAGCATTGCATGAGACTCTACATTGGTAGTTGTCAAAACTATGGCCCCTTTTTGGATCCCTAATACAATACGGCACCTAATATAATACGGCACCTGATATTTAGGGTACTCAAAAAGGGGACCATCATTTTGAGAACTACCCACATCATCCCGGTTGCTCGTTCATGGGCTGTCATGCCTGCGGCTTGAGGGTCTTACCGGCGCATGGGTTCAAGGATTTCTGATGATGGGTTTAGGGTTTAGGGTTTAGGGTTCCGGGTTGTCCACATTAGTGTGTTAGATCTTTTTAGGGTTCAGGTTTAGGGTAATCTGAACTACAGTACTAAACTACGTGGATAAAATCGCTTCGGTGCGGCGGCAGTGCGACAAACGAAGTCGCCCTTTTCAATCTTTCACAGCCGGGTGGACCGACGCTCCCAACATTGAGGCTGGCTTCAGAAGACCTTCGTGGTGTGTTTGGGGGTGATATCTTCTAAACATTACCCTAAGGCTCCTGGACCCTTGTAGTGAGATCCCAAACCCTAGCCCCCAAAGCCGAAACCCTCCCCCAGAAAGCCCAAGACCCTCTTAGGAGCATTAGGGTAAATGCTAAACCCTGGACTGACGACGTTTTGCAAGTTACGGGGTTTGCCTTTTTTGTGAGGTTTTGGGGGCTCGGGCTGTTGAATGCCTAACCCCGAAACTGAACAGCGACGATGGTTCTGCACCAGAACCCAAACCCTAAACCCTAATCCCTGAAGTGCTTCGGGTTTAGGGTTCAGGGGCCCTTAATATGGCATTAAAGGGAACTCCAGAAAGTTGGAATATGGATTAATGGTAGGATCCCCTATAATTTACCTTAAAGGGGTTAGGATAATGATATTCCAACTTTCTGGCTTCTACTGTATACCAAACACGAAGAGCCAGGCGGGTCGGCTCCACCCGGAAGAATTTAGACCTCCTGAAAGGAAGTCTAGAGAATTGGAGCATTTCCGCATTCGTCTCCAGAGGTGATGGCTTGGAGCTTACTATAGACTAGAACCGTCGAAGCCTAGCTGTTTACGCTTCCTTCATGTGCTTTCCGTGTATGCGTAAAATGTACTTTAAGCTAGCATATAGGTCGTTAAGACAAGATAATAAAACATTTGTCATCAAGGTATTATGTACATATGTATATATATATATATATGTATAAGTCACTTGAATGCTGTACAAGTCAATAAGAATGGAGGTTATTTGGGGTTCAGGTAGGGCCTGAGGGGGGGTGGGCTTCTGAGTTTGAGGCTTTCGCGTTCAGTGTTTAGTTGGCATTGTAGCTCTGGGTACATGTATGGGTTTAGGGTTTAGGGTTTAGGTAGAGCAGGTAGGTTGGGGTTAAGGCAAAAGGGTTCTGGTTTCGAGGGCACGCTACGCTAAACGCTGGCTCGAGGGTGGTGATTGGTTGCTATAGGGGCCTAAGTAAATACCAATACAACTTTCTTCCTATTCTGGGGGCTCCTTATCATAATTATAGTATAATATACCCACAAACCCTATTCTATTTATTAAGGCCCCTATATTATAGTACGATCCCTGATAGTAACCCTTATAGACCCCTTTAAAGGAACCCTATTCTAATGATTGAGGCCCCTATATTGGACATGACAGCGCAGTTGCACATTTGATGCGTGGAGTTCGGTTGCGTAGGGTTGAGCGTATCACGGTGGAGGGCCTTGCAAGCCCTACCTGGAGGTTCATGGGTAGTTATAAGATGGTATAAGGGTCCCTTTAAAGGGGATCCCTTTAAAGGGGATCTATAGGGATTCTATTAGGGCCTACTTGGAGGTTCATGGGTAGTTATAAGCGTGGTGATAAGCAGGGTAACTTTACTTATAATTATAACTACCTATGAACCTCCAAGTAGACCCGAAGATTTGAGTCTGGGTAGAAATGTTTCCAAGGTCGCTTCAAGTAGTTGCCCTAAAGCGGAAGCAGTACTGAAGCACAACCCCGAAACCCGAGTACGTGTCTAAACTCCGCAACCACGAAGTGCCAACAATTGCAGTGCGTGCTAGTATCAATCAAGAAGGAGTTTGATACCTCTCTTAGAGGGGTTCTTGGGAAACTTATCGTTAGGTGGAGCTGGTTCGGACTTGAAGATGCGTCGTCACATGGAGGCGCCACCTGAGGCAGCGTGCCTTAGGATGAGATCCTGAAAATCAGGGGCCTTTGTGGGTGCCCCCCATTTGCAGTGTCCTGCAACAAGGGGATGCACCAACCAAAGCCACTTGGGACCAAAGATGTCACGAGGCAGACTTGCGGCGATCTGCAGGAAGCAACATGTAATTGAGGTCTCGGTTTCCGTATCTTATGCTGTTCTATCCTATGCTGTAACTACATCATAGGCTATCTGTCTATTAAGGTTCTCGCAGTTGGCTCTAGCTGTTTGGATTTTTTATAGCACAGCAATCTCTTTTTTCCGAAAGCTCCAAAGATGCCAGGTTTCCCGCTTTGCGCCTAGAAACTAAGTTCATTTAGGATCCAGGGGCTTCTCATCCAGGGTTCAGGATTCAGGGTCTAAGTTGAGGCAAATCCTAATCCACCCTCACCTTAAAGTCTTGCATCTTAGTAAACCCTGAGCCCCAAAGCCTGGTTTAGGGTCTCAGGGTTCAGTGTTTCGGTTGAGAGTGTAGAGTGAAGCTTTTCTATGCAAAGCTCTCGGGTCCCCATGCGTCACGGTTTAGGGTTTAGGGTTTAGGGCTTTGTTGTGTGAAGGGACGGGCAACAGCTATCAGACATCTAATGCTGCACCCTTCACCTTCAGCCAGAAACCGTCTGTTTTCAAGTCGTCCAGGCTTAACGATGTGGACACTGTATGCAGGGCTTCTGGCGACTACTGGTGATAGTATACTTGAGGTGTCTGTATGGGGACAGTGGTGATAACGAGCCTTCTTTGCACATAGCAAACACAGTTCCTGGACCCCAAACCTCACCCTAAACCCTAAACCGTAAACCTTGATCCCCTGAACTTTGTCTTAGTGGTTTCTGCTTGGTGGAAACCATAAGTGCGCATACTGCACCGGGGCACTATCCAAATTATACCACCAAAGCTCTGTTCTTGCCCTATGGCCGGTTTGGGGGGCTTCTTCGGGTCGGAGTTCCTGCGCGGGAAGCGTTCCCATTTCCACGCACCTAGTCCCACTTTCAGTTTGACTGAGTTTAGGACTCCAAGTTCGGAATTTAGGGTTTAGGGTTTAGTAAGGGCTTAGGCTCGAGAGCCTTCGGTGGCACGGCTTAGGGATAAGAGCCCTACAGCAAGTACAACGATAAGTGGCATCCGGTCCGTCATCCCCAATCCAAGACCGAAACGAACGTCTTGAATGTAGGCCTTGAATCCCTAGCTCTAAACCAAACGTAAAACCCCCCAATCCCAAACCCGACCCCCATACCCCAGACAGCAAGCTCTGGGGTTTAGAACCTCTAAACCCTGGACTTTAAGTCCTAAAGCCTAAACTTTATAAGTGTAGAAGCCTCAGCTACAGAAGTCTTTTAGCCCTAATGCTTAAACTGTACAAGTCTAGCAGCCTTAAACCAAAAGCCTACACCTCATTGACCCTGGACCCTAATCGAACTTTTCTGAAGCCCCTAAACCCTAAACCGGATGACATACACAAATCGAGAAGTGTACCAAAAAAACCCTAAAGCGTAAACCCTAAAGCCTAAACCGCAGGTCGACGTGCCTTCCTACTCCGTCACCTACAACGAGATCTTGGCCAAGCGGGAGGCATCGAAACTGAAAAGAGGTCGGGTTTAGGGTTTTAGGGTTCAGGGTTTAGATTTTAGGGTTCAGGGTTTAGCGTTTAGGGGTTTAGGGCTTCTTTCCGGGCTCTATATTTGTATAGGGTTTAAGGACTTGGGTATATGGGCTCTGTGAGGCTTTCAGCTGTGGGGTTTGGGGCTTCAGGATGTTTTTCGCAGGCATCTACCAGGGTTCTATGAGGGTTTCGCGTAAGGGGTAACTTGCTATTAACATATCCTCAAGCGGGTTGGGGCTCAACTTACAACCGCTATTATTATAGCCGCTGGCAGGCGCAGCTGTCCAAAGATGCCCTCGCAGAAAGGCCGGCAGCCTAGGACGTCGGCAGACGAATGAGACAAAGACCTGTAGCAGGTGAGCTTGGATGTTTTGGCCTCAGTGTTCGTTGCTGTCGTACCCTTGTGGATAGAAGATGGGTCTTCGGTTTAAGTTCGGCTGCGAAGGCCCAATGCGATCTAATTTGAGTGGATGTAATACTATTTCGGGTTCCTTACTATATATAGTTTAACCCCCCGTAACCCAATTCTATTTGTGAAAGCACCAACATTATCGAGCCCGCATATTAGCCCTTATATAGAGCTCTTGTAAGGGAGCTCTTAGAGGAACCCTCTTCTAACGCTTAAGGCCTCTATGGACTTGATTCGGGTCGGGCATGGAATCTCTGCAGATGCACAGCTGCTCCTCTCGAATTAGTGGGTTTAGGGGTTCAAAGTCTAAGGTTTAGGGGTTCAGGGTTTAGGGTTTAGGATGAGAGAGTGATGCACCCTGTATCCTTTACTCAAATCTCTTGAGTTCCGTTGACGACTGGTTTTGGATGCAACCCTCTTGCCAATCGAGGTTGTCACAACCACGCCGGCTCACATCCCCGCAGCCAGGAATTCGTTACCACGCCTCACTCGACAAAACCACAAGCCCCAGCAAAAAATCCTGTGATCTGGTACCGAAGGCAAGCCACGCAGCTCACGAAGTACTTCATCCGGGCCCGACGGAGGCAGCAGAAGGCACGTGCGCGTGTAGGGTTCTTGGTTTACACTTCTTGGTCTTAAAGTTTTCTGCTTCGCGTGCCGTCGTGGGTTGCTTTGACTTCTGTGGCCGTCAGGCAGATTCAGACATAGCTTTTTCTTGGTCTTATGCGGAATCTTATACTTCGCGTAGTGTTGTGGGCTTTGGATTCAGATGTGCATAGCAACTCAAGAAACCTTCCCAACTCGCAGGCTAATCATCCTGGCTTCAAGGTTGCGCTTGAATTTGGCAATTGTAAACCCTACCTTGCCCAAAGCCTAAAGCCTAAACCCCAAAGCCTAAACCTTAAACCCAAACCTTAAACCCAAACCCTAAAGCCTATAAGCCCTGAACCAGGAAGACTCCATGACCCCCGCTCTCCTCAACCCCTGAAGCCCCGGCAGAGGGGCCGGAAGAGCAAGAACAGAGCTTTTGGAGGGCGCTTTAAAGGATTACTTAGAGGTTCATGGGTAGTTATGGTTATAAGTCCCCCAAATGAGTTATAAGTATAGCTACCCTACTTATAACCCCTCTTAATTATAACTACCCATGAACCTCCAAGTACTGTAAGGGTTCTGCAACGTATACGGGGCTCTGTAATTCTAACAAGGCTTTGGGTAGCAGTATAAATAGTATAGTCGGGTTCTTCAGGGATTCTAAGTGGATGATATTGCTGACCGTTCTAAACCACCTAGGCCCGATGCCCCATAATCAGGACAAGACTCGCAAGACCTAACTTCAATTCTTCGCTTGGCCTTGATGTTCGAGAGTTGAGTCTGACATATTCAACTATGCTGTCACCGCCCTCTCGGAAGTATTCGTACTAATGTCCCCTTATAGTCACCACATAGCCGTAGCCATACCAAAGCCCTAAACCTTATCGTGGCCCCAAAACCCCATTCTGATCACGTACATTACACATTTGGTGCACTGGCCCAAAAGCAAAAGATCAAATGCTTAAGCCAAACAGGTAGATTGAAGTTTAAAACCCTGAAGTTTAGGGTGTAGCGGTTTAACGGTTTGGGATTTGGGAGTTATGCTTCATTAAAACCTGGAGATTAGAGGGTTTGGGGTGTAGGGGTTTGGGGGTTTAGGGGTTTGGGATTCTGGGGTTTAGGAAAAAAACCTCAGCCAGGCCCTCCTTCTCGCCTTTACCCGCGCTCTATGCACACATCCAAGAGTTTACCGGGCTTCCGGACTTTGGGGTGATGGTCCAGGGTTTTGGAGGTCTTGTGGTTCCTATAAAGCCCTAAGCCCGTAGACCCTATAAACCCTATAAGCCCAAAACCCTTAAACCCTAAACCCTAAGCCCAATAAACCCTAAACCCTATATACCCCTAAATCCGAAGCCCTGTAAACCCCCAAACCCTTCAACCCTAAACCCTATAAGCCCGATAAACCCCAAACCTTTCTAACCCTAAATCCGAATTTGCGTTTCGGGGTCTCAACCCTGAGCTCTTCCCCAGACCCCAAGAGGATCTAGAAAGTAGAGCCCCTCATTTGGGGCCCTACTTGGAGGATCATGGGACTTAGTAAGTAAAGTTCAAAGTACCTTTGGGGTTATAAGTTATAAGTTATTATAAGTATACTACTTCTTGGATCATCCCGGGGGTCTGGGTCTCTGCCACGGCAGGAAACGATTGAGCAGCAAGCTGAGTTCTCAAGGCGGCACTACGCATCTTGGACGATGATTATGAGGGTCCCTTGAAAGGGATCTATAGGGATCCTACAAGGGTCTAGAGTTTAGGGCCTACTTGGAGGTTCATGGGCAGTTATAAGTGGGGCTATAAGTAGGGTAACTATACTTATGGCTCATATTCAAAACCCTACTTATAACTACCCATGAACCTCCAAGTAGCTGAAACAAAGAAGCAAACACATCTGCCAATGAACAAGCTACTTACCCAGCCACGGCCACCTACCTATCCAGCCATACCTACCCAGACCCCTAGGAGGATCCAAAAAGTAGATCCCTTAATGGGGGTTCCTGTAAAGTACCCTTAGTAGTATAGGGCCCCAAATGAGGGGATCTACTTTCCAGATCCTCCCCGGGGCCTGGGTACAGGGAACCATGGCAACTGCTTCGGTTGATGGTGTAAATCTTGCATGACCCATAATAAGGAATATACCATAATTCCCATAGTTTAGAGTCCTTAAGGTAATGCAGGATTTATATCATCAACCGTTCCGCTCGGACCTTCGGAATCAGGGCTGAGTTCGTGCTGTCGCGACTTCGGGTTCTGCAGACTTGGCGTCTCGGGATTCTGGTTGTAGGCTGTAGGGCCCATAAGAGCATGAGCCTTTGCTTATAGTTTAGGGGCCTTCAAGATTTCCTATACTATTTTTGGTGCTCCTTATTACACTTATAGTATAATGGGCCCCAAAACCCTGTTCGAATCTCTAAGGCGCCTATGGTAGATCATTGCAACAATATTTCGTGTTTACACCGAAAACAAGAGCCACAAACCTTGAAAACCACACCCGCATCCACGAGCCGTAACTCGCTACTTGGAGGTTTCATGGGCCAATGGGTAGCTATAAGTGGGGTTATAAGTAGGGTAACTATACTTGTAACTCATATTATCGGGGACGTATGACCCTACTGATAATTACCCTGAACCTGCAAGTGGATCCCAAACCCCAAAGCGTGGAGCTTGGAGCATGACTGGAACGGGGCACCGAAGCCGAAGTCACTAGAGACTGGGTGAGTCTTCGGCATCCATGACTCGGGGTTTAGAGAACGACTAGCTACTGCTGCTACTACCACCACCCCCACTACTATGCCTCATGTTCCTGTGCAGGTCCCACTACTCTCCTACTCCCCCTCTCCTGCTCTTGCTTTCCTGCTCCTGCTGTCCTGCTCCTACTACGAGTTATTCCTACTCCCCCTACTCCTACTACTCCTCCTCCTACTCCTCCTCGTCTTGCTCCTCCCACTCCCACTCGCACTCCTACTTGTCCTTCTGCTACTGCTACTGCTACCATACCGCTACCGCTGCCCCTGCCCCTGCCCCTGCCGCTGCCACTGCCACTGCCACTACCACAACCGCAACCACGACGACGATGACGACGACGACGACGACCTCTACTACTCTCTATTTCTATTACAACTCCACAACTGACGTCCCAGACGACATCCCAGACACCTGTAGATTGCGATGCACCAAGGAGAGAAATCTCCAGAAGGCCCGAGCCAGGATGAAGGGGTTCCGGGGCTTGAGGCATGTCGACTTAGGGTTTAGGGCCTAGAATTTTGGGTTTAGGGGGTTTAGGATCGGGAACTGATGATTGCGGTTTGGTTTGTGAAGCTTCAGGATTCAGCATGTTGGGCTGTATGAGGGTCTACCTTCCTTTATCCAAGGCCTTGCACTTTGGGGTTTACTTGGAGGATCATGGGACTTAGTAAGTAAGGTTATAAGTACTATTAATTGGGGTTATAAGTAGTTAGAAGTATAGTTACCCTAATTATAAACTTGGGTTACTAAGTCCCATGATCCTTTAAGTAACCCTAACACCTTTCTTATAGAGCCCTTATGGATCCCTTTTTAGGAGCCCTTTCAGGCTTTAAGGAACCCTAGTTACTAAGTCCCATGATCCTTCAAGTAGACCCTAAACCCTATAGATCCCTTTAAGGAACCCCTATAGATCCCTTTGGAGGGACCCATGGGCTGGACCGGGCATGGGGCTTCAGCTTTTGATCCGGAGAAGATCCCAGTCCTCAGCTTTATATCCGAGACGGCCCAAAAGCCCAGAACCCGAAGCCATGCTAAAGTTAGGGTTTAGGAAATAGGGTTTAGGGTTTAGGTAGAATGGAGAATGGGTAACGTAGTTGCCTAAATGAGCACCTATACCTTTTTTGCGGGTTTTCTGCTGTAAACACTGTACAACATAGCATATTTTGTTCCTAGTCATGAAATAAAGCTAGCAACAATCCTTTCTTACGGAACCCCCGAAGGAACCTATGATGGAGCTTAGCTTTAGTCTCCATTGTAGTTCCTTTTTCTGGTTTAACCAATAATACATTAAGGATCCTGTATAGAAACTACAATGGAAACTATAGGTATAACGGAACCCGTAGAGAGCCCTTGGAACGGAACCTTCAGTCTGGGAGTTCCCTATGTTGTCATAAGGGTATACCTTAGAAGCTGACCCCACCCTTCAATAGTGGTATAATAGGAATATAATAGGGCGCTAATATAACCCTATTATGTAATCCTTATAGTCACTATTACAGGGTGGGGGCCCCTTCTAAGGTATACCCCAAAACCCTAGTCAACAAGGCCTCGTGTTAAACTCTAGACTCTATACAGCCCCATGAAATCTACCAAACCCTATTAAAGCTCACCTCCGTGTTGAACACTCCTCCTTCCGGCCAGGGCCAAAAGCCTCAAGCAAAGAAGCCCTAAACTACCTATAGTCTCCGTGGTAGTTCCGTTTTGGGGTTACCTTATAGGATCCCAATTACATATTTGGGTAAACCAAACAAGGAACTACAATGGAGACTTGTAAACCCCACACCCTGACCATTCGCTTCCTGTTTGCTAGGCCAAGGATGCTGGCGAAGCAGCAGCTGCCATGGCTCAGATGGCTACTTTGGCCCTTTAAGGGCTCCTTTAAGGGACAAGGGACTAGAGGGATCTATAATTGGGTTCCTTTGAGGGTTCTATAATCGGGTTCCCTTTTAGGGTTCAGGGTTCGATTGGTAGTGTGTGGGTGTAGGGTTTAGGATTTAGGGTGTATAGGGTTCCTTCCAGGGCTCTGCAAGGGTTCCTTCATGGGCTCCTTTAGGGCTGCGCGTAAGGGTTACTTACTCGCTGAAGGGTTGAACTTGCTTTTGGGGTTTATAGGTCCTAGGTGTTAGGCATGTTTAGCCTTTTAGGGTTCCAGGTTTGTGCGTTTTGGTTTGGTTTATGGTTGGGTCCTTCGCCATCGACTCTACTTTTACTGCTGCTGCTGCTACTGCTGCTGCTACTGCTACGACTACGACGACTACTACTACCACTATTACTACTACTCCTACTCCTACTACTACTACTACTACTGCTGCTACTACTACTACTACTACTACCGCTACTACTACTACTCCTACTACTCCTACTACTACTACTACTACTACTACTTCCACTACTACTACTACTACTACTACTACTACTACTACTACTACTACTACTGCTACTACTGCTACTACTACTACTACTGCTACTACTACTGCTACTGCTACTACTACTACTGCTACTAGTACTAAGGTGCAAGAAGAGAAGATTATCATCTCTGCGCACATGGCGGAGAAGGACGCTTTCAGAAGCCGCTGAGGGCCTGAGGTCTTAGGGAGCTTTCGGGTCTTGGTATTGCGGTTTATGGCTTAGGGCTTAGGGTTTAGGGTTTAGGGGTTTAGGGTTTAGCGTTTAGGGTTTAGGGGTTTAGGGTTTAGGGTTTAGGGTGGGGTACCGTGCGTTAATACTTTTTGGGACCGGTTACTTGAAGGGAACCAGCTATGAAACTAAAGTCTATATTCTATATTTGTTTTTTCCTGGTTACTTCAAAGCCCAGCTTAGCGCTTAAGGTTTAGAGTTTTAGGTTCAGACTAATAGTTTAGGGTTTAGGGGTGTGGTCGGGGTCCGGGTACGTATTTTGGGCGCTTTAGTGTCCTGAAGCAGTTCCTATTATAATAATCGCTGTTACTGTCTAGTACAACATGCGAAGTTTGCCCTGTGCCAAACAGAGCGTTCGGCATCGGGGCCACTGTAGCAACATGCGATACCCGTTGCTTCAATGTTGATACTCTTTGCAGCTTTAGACCCCCCCCCCCCCCCCAATAAAATCCCTATGTGCGAGAAGCTGAGATTCACCGATTCCTCGTCGAAACCCGAGACTACTTTTTTCAGTTTGCAATCCCAAGACATCAACGCACGAGATCCGTGGGTAAAGGGCGAGTGAAAAGACAGAGTAGCCCTTTTTGATATAGAGGTTCGAATGATGCATTGTAGTACCGCCTTATTTAGTTCTACTACACTATACCCCACTTGTCAAATCGATGTAGAACTCCCGCATATTGTAGAACGATCAACTCTTCTAGGAACCCGCGCCTAACCCTGAAACACGACCTGAGACCGCATACTGTAAATCTGGAATCCCTAAACCTCCAGCGATGATTGATACCGTAACCCTTTACACCCTAAACCCTAAAGGGCGGTTTGACTGGTTAGCATCGCCATACTGTGGGTTTGCTATATTTGCAGCGACGATCGAAGCAGCTGAACCCCTGGTACAAGCATTTTGACTGCGGAGTTTCCGAAAATTAGGGGTACCTCATGTTGGGGTCCGTATAATAAGGATCCTAGTATTGAGGGTATTACAATATGCGGGTCTCCTTTTATCGGAAACTCCCACATTATTCCACCTCCTGAAACCCTGAACCCTCAAGCCGCGCACCTTAATGCCATCTAGTTAAGGTGTCAATTTGCCAGACCCTAACACCTAGAGTAAACCCTAAGCCATGAACGCATCAAACCACCAATATCAACGAGGGCCGGGAAAGGCAAGCGGAGGAGTTGCGCGTCAGGAGCTCGGAAAGCGAGGGCATCGGTTCGAGTCGTTTTGGTTTAGGGTTTACCGAGGTCTGAGAGGTCATCAACTGGTCGAACTGTTTAATACTTTGCCGCCTTCTGAGGCTTTTTTTGGTGTTGCAGAGAGTTTGGGGGGATGTAGGCACATTGGGCTAGAGAGCCGAAAGAGATGGCTTAGCTCTTGCGGCTATGGACTTAAGGATCATAGACTTTAAAGAGGCCCCAGAGCGTTTCCCTTATCTTCTAAGCATGTACAGGCATTTGATCTTTGCCTACCCAACTGACCGAGGTTGGTGCCGAACAGTTCGGAGGAGCATTTGGGCTTGAAACACGAGAGGCCGTGGTGTAAACCCCGAATAAGAGGGTATCCGCTTCAAAACAAGCTGCAGAAAATGAAAAGCAAATCCAGTGCTAAAAGGAGGTTCGACCCAAGCCGCGAAGCCTTAATCTATGGACCTCTGGCGCCTGATCCTGAACTTTTTTTTTGGGGGGGGGGCTCTTATTCTACAGCCGAACGCAGAACCTATGGGGACGCTACAAAAAGAGGTTCTGGTAGTTTACGGTAGAGTTAAAAGTTAAAACCCCGTTGAGGAGCCCTAGAGCTGGCCCAAAGTGCTTACTTAAAGGATCATGGGACTTAGTAACTAGGGTTCCTTTTAGGGTCCCTTTAAAGGGATCTATAGGGGTTCCTTAAAGGGATCTATAGGGTTTAGGATTTAGGGTCTACTTAAAGGATCATGGGACTTCGTAACTAGGGTTCCTTAAAGCCTGAAAGGGTTCCTAAAAAGGGATCCATAAGGGCTCTATAAGAAAGGCTTTAGGGTTACGTAAAGGATCATGGGACTTAGTAATTAGGGTTATAATTTGGGTAACTATACTTTTAACTACTTATAACCCCAATTAAGGTACTTATAACCTTACTAACTAAGTCCAATGATCCTCCAAGTATGCGCCTGCCGAGGCGAAGGAAGAACAGGCCGAAAGAATGAAGTGGCAGCAGGCAGGAACCCAGAGGCTTCAATATCCCTTAATTCAGGAGTATACCCCTAAGGGTTCCTTAAAGGGCCCCTTAAAGGGATCTATGAGGGTACTGTAAGGGAATTATGGAATTACCTTAAATCATAGTAGGATCCTTAATATGGTTTAAGGTATATTCCTTAATGAAGGGCTTTTGGAGTCTCTGGGAAAGCTCCCGTTCAGTTGGGTTGAGGGCTTAGGGTCCAGGGGTCCTCCGGTCACGGGATAATGCCTGGAATGATTGTAGAATAGTACCCCCTCATGGTATACTTCAACTACCTGGCCTGAACAGACATACACCCACAGCTGTATTCTGATCATTCAGGGCCTTCTGTTAAACCCTTGACGTATCCATGCTAACTTTGTGGACCACAATATCTGTTCTCCAGATCGCTGTAGGACTTCTCTCCCACAAGCCCTAAACCCAGTGCCCAAAACCTCTTCGGCTTGTTGTGCATGCACAGACTCCCTAGACTCTCAACCAGAGGGGGGCCATCATGCAAATAAAAAGAGTGCCAACTCCTAAACCACGCTCGTACCCAAAGCTTTTACGCTGAAGCATGAAGAGCCAAGCCAAGCCAAGCCAGCAGTCTCAACCCCGAAGCTCTACCAAGCAGAAGCTGAAACGTGATAAACTAAATTGGGTTTAGGGTTTGTCTGGATACTAAAGAACGTTTTTGAAGGCTTTTCGTAAGGCAACTTAAATAAGCGGCACCGAAAAGGTAGGTTCTTTAGGGTTCAGGTAGGGGTTTAGGTTTCGAGACGGAGTGTTTGATGGTTTCGAGTTTCGGGCTTCCACCGACCACAAAACGCACCTAAGCCCCCCTGCAGCTCCCCGAAAGATCCCTGAAACTTATAACCTTAAAGCTATGGGGGGTTGTCGAAATTATGGTCTCTATTTGGGTACCCTAAATATTAGGTGCCATATTATAATAAGGACCCCAAAAAGGAACCCTAATCTTGACAACCACCCCTTTGAGCCTAAAGCCCCAAACCCTGCAAGCCCTAAACCCTCCACCCTACAGGCCCCCCAAGCCCTGAACCCCCAAAAACAAACCCTAAACCTAAAAGCCTTAAAACCCTAAACCCTAAATCCCTAAACCCTAAACCCTGAACCTTAAAACCCTAAACCCTAAACCCTAAGTACCGAAACTCTACAAGCCGGGCGAGGCCCGGGTCCTTTATGAGCGCTTCCAAGCGGACGAGAGAGCGCGGCTAAAGCAGGCGCCCTGCGCTTTAGGCGTTTGTGTCCTAAACGCCGAAACCTAAACACCTCCAACTTCTAGAGGGGTTGAAGGTTTAGGGTTCAACAAGGGGCCCCAGCCGCTGCCGTGGGAATTGCCAAGGAACTTGGACCAAACCTTCTGTTTTGGGCGTCTCATAGTTTTTCCTGTAGTCGTCAAAGGCGAGGTTGGTGTATGGTGGCTTTGAGGTTGAGATGAGGAGCCAGCAGTGCTACAAGGCCTACAGTTGGTTAGGGTTCACCTAAACCCTAAACTGAACCCTAAACCCCACGCCCTCAACCCTAAACCCTAAACCCCACACCCTAAGCCCTACACAATGCACCCTAGGCCGAAACTCTAAATCCTGATATCTGTATCACCTTCGCTGACCCGTAGCCCCCATCCCTTAGCCCAGCAGGACCTGTTCTCTAAGACTTCCAAACGGTAATCTTCCCGGTTTAGGCTTTGGGGTTTAGGATTTAGGTTTTACTTCAACCCGGAATAACTTACCTTTTTCAGGACTTATATAAGGAACCCTGACATGGTAGGTTAATCAGCGATACTTAAAGGATCATGGGACTTAGAAACTAGGTTTATAATTGGGGCAAATATACTTATAACTACATATCACACCAATGAAGGTACTTATAACCTTACTTACTAAGTCCCAGGATCCTCCAAGTAAGGTCATTACTATTGTTATTACTATTATCACTATTAATATTGTGATTATTCTTAACATTACTACTATTAGTAGTAATTGCAGGATGTAGGGTTTAGGATGTCGCCGTTCTCTCCCTATCTGGAGGAGCTCGAGAGCAAGAAGCTCGAGAAGCTAAAGGCGGAAGTGGGAGTTGTTGACGTTTTTGTGTTTAGGGTTTAGGGTTCAAGTTTGGGTGATCCCTAGGGCTCCGAGTATGCAGATAGTCCCTACTTTGGGGTCTAAAGTCTAGAAATGGTACCGTACCTACTTTGGGCTTTTTGGAGCCCTAGGGAATTGAGGGAAGAGGTGCTTCGGGGTTCAGATTGCCAGGCTTGACCTGACCCAGGTTTTGGTTTCGGTTTGCTGGTTTTGGGATTTGGAGTTCAGCGCTTACCTTAAACCCTAAACCCTAAACCGTTCAAAAAAAAACCTAAACCGTTTGCACTAAACCCTAAACCCGACTGAATTTGAGATTTCAGGGTTGCATGTTTAATGGTTACAGGCCTGGAAGATCCGGGTGGGAGATTAGGGGATAGGGGTTTGGGATTTAGAGATATCCAGACCTGACAACATATTTGGAATTAAGATGTCATGTTGCCCTTTTCTGGCACATGCCCCGCCTGGAAAGCAGCAGGATATTCATTTCATTGTGGCGCGGCGGGGTAAACATGTCCTCGGTGTTGCGCTGGTTGGAGTCTACTCTGCTCTAAGTACAGCGAAAAGCCCTCACCGTCCTTCGCACCACTACATGACAGTTTGTTTGAGGCATCATAGAGACCAGCATTCGGACCCTTGAGACAAGATGCTAGGTGCTGTCAGTATCATTTTTTCAATCACCTCTTCAGAGATTGGTGTTGGCGTGTTAACAAACGACCTGCAAGGAAAACCTTTCTGACCAAAGCAGGCTTTCAAGGGATGCCTTGTGCTCGGACTCACAGAGTTTACCCGACATCCAGCAGCCAGGAAAGCTCCAAAAAACACCAGGAATATTACGAGACCAAGCAGAAGGAGAAGGCGTCCAGCCAGGGGGGGGAAGGGGAGCTTCGCACAGGCGTCGGAACAAATAGTAGTAGAAGTAGAAGTAGAAGTAGAAGTAGAAGTAGAAGTAGTAGTAGTAGTAGTAGTAGTAGTAGTAGTAGTAGTAGTAGTAGTAGTAGGAGTAGTAGGAGTAGTAGTAGGAGTAGTAGTAGTAGTAGTAGTAGTAGTAGTAGGAGCAGTAGGAGTAGTAGTAGTAGTAGTAGTAGTAGTAGTAGTAGTAGCAGAAGTAGTAAAAGTAGGAGTAGTAGTAGTAGTAGTAGTAGTAGTAGTAGTAGTAGTAGTAGTAGTAGTAGTAGTAGTAGTAGTAGTAGTAGTTTAGGAAGTGGGTGACCGTGTTGATGAGGCGTAGTAGTAGTTTTGTGTTCTACGAGTTTAGGAGTGGCAGCAGCGCAGACCGGATGCCCCAGCCCAACACGATAGCCCGTCCAGCCTTTGCCTTCAACCTCCCCTACACCCTGAAGCCTAATAAACCCTGAAACCCTAAACCACCCTAAACCGCTCCTGACCCCTAAACCTTGAAACCCTAAACTGTGAAACCCTAGACCTTGAACCCTGAAACCCCGAACTTCCTGCAGGAGACGGAGTTGCAAGACAGCCAGAAGAAGCGGGAAGCGGAGACCCTCAAGGCCCTCGGATGTAGCGTAGGGTTCAAGTTCTCGGGTCCAGGGGTTTAGGGTTCATGTTCTGAGTTCAAGTTTTAGGGTTTAGGGTGCATGTTTTGGTGTTTAGGCTTAGGGTTCATGGCTTCGGGTTCGGGGTTTAGGGTTTGGGCCTTATGATTGGTTTTGGCTCGAAGTTTTAGGGGGGAGGTGGACACATACTTGGAGATCCTTTGCGGTTTCGCGGTTCCGGCCTAGCTGAGGTGGGTCTCCGTATCCAAGCTGCAGCCAATGACGGGTTTAGGGTTTAGGGTTTTACTTAGGGTGTTAGTTTCGGGTTCTACAGTGGGTGTCCGGCTTAGAACAATTACATAATTATTAATAAGCAGATGCTCGAGAAGAATCAAAGTATTGAAGGTAGTAGCAGCAGTAAGGTAATGTAGCAGTATTGCAAATGTCACTACTGTTCACATACGCATCATCGTAGTTAACAAAGAAGAACTGCCAGTAAACTATGCTATCGTACTGGTCCGAACTGGTACTTGCAGCAGTGGCGCAGTAGTAGTAGTAGTAGTAGTAGTAGTAGTAGTAGTAGTAGTAGTAGTAGCAGCAGCAGAAGCAGCAGCAGTAGTAGTAGTGGCAATGACTGTATCCAGTAAAAGTGAGTAGACATTCATGGTAGCACGGTTATCAAGGCAGTTTTGTAATTAGCAATGGTCATCCCTCATACTACTTAAAGGATCATGGGACTTAGTGACTAGGGTTTGAATTAGGGTAACTATAGTTATAACTACTTATAACCCCAATTAAGGTACTTATAACCTTACTTGCTAAGTCCCATGATCCTCCAAGTATTCCCTCGTAGTAGCCAGGGCAAGACTGTGCACAAATTCAACAGCACAATGCTTGTGCTTAGCCATGTGCTTTGAAATGGGAGTTTCAGAAATTCGTGACTCAAATGTAGACTTGAATCTGCAGAGACGGTTTAAACGAGCTCATTTAGGGTTTGCCTCTAGGCGCCATTGTAGTTCCTTTTTGTGGTCTGTGCTGAAAACTCTATCAGGTACCCCCCAGAAAGGGACTACAATGGAGCCTGAAGGTTTCAAGCACCTTAGCTGGAGATATAAGTACTTATAAGTACGGTTACCGTAGTTATGGATGATCCTTGTTACTAAGTCCCATGATCTTCAAGTAGGGTTTAGGGCTAGAGTTCTGCAACATGCTCCGCCGGCCCCATTTGTTGCCACTTCACCGCAGGTTCTGGAGAAGAAGAGCAGGCTTGCAAAGGAGTGCCACAAGGCACTTGCGGTTCGGGTTTCTGGATGTGTAGCATTAGGATTTTGGTCTTGCAGGGGGTTTCCGTTTAGGGTTTTGGGGTTTCGGGATTTCCGGTTTGAGGATTTGTAGGCTTAGGTGAGTTCTCTCAATTCGAGTCCCTTTTTGCATCCTGATTGTAATTCGAATTTCAACTTGCGGTCTAAATTCTAGAGCCTGGGAAGCCTGGGAGCTTAAGTACAAGCCCCGAAACTGAAAGTTGTGCTAAACCCAAAACCCTAAACCCTACACTCAAAACCCTAAACCCTAAACCGCTTCAAGAGCATGGGGGTGAGGCCGTCTTGTCTTGGGGCTTGCACATGCAGGATGTGAGAATCTGGGCGACGGGCCTGCGGGGTTTAGGGGGGTTTAGGGGGTTTAGGGTTTTAGGGTTTAGGGTTTAGGGTTTTAGGGTTTAGGATTTAGGGCGTAGGGTTTAGGGTTTAGGGTTTTAGGGTTTGGGTTCAGGGTTTAGGGTTTTGAGTCCGGAGTTTGGAACGAGCTCGACCCGATGCCTCAACTGTCAATGTAGTTGGACCCTGGTTCAGCAATGACCAGTCGACCCCTGTACTTCGTGTGAAGCTGCTGCAGGCCGTCATAGGCACGAAAAATCAAGTGGGAGTTTCCGAAAACAAGGGGTACCTTTTTTGGGGGTCCTTATAGTACGGATCCGATTATTTTAGGGTACTCGTACCATGTATATAAGGGTCCCCCATTTTCGGAACCCCCCCAAATTTTAAACAGTGAAATTAGTCGCGACAAAGGTCCTGGTTCCAAAGGTGCCTGGAGCAACTTCAAGAGGCCTACTTGGAGGATCATGGGACTTAGTAAGTAAGGTCATAAGTACCTTAATTGGGTTATAAGTAGTCATAAGTATAGTTACCCTGAGTATAACTCTAGTTACTAAGTCCCATGATCCTTTAAGTAGGTGGTGCTTTCGCGCATGATTCTGTGGGACTCCTTGTTGTCTTATAGAGGTACCTGCTCAGAAATTGCGAGGCCCTTGAACCCTAGAGTTTGCCTACTACACACCTTCCCGCTTGCATTTGCCCCAGGTAGCTTCAGATCGTTTACTCTATGGCCGCTAAACAGGTTTTGGGTTTAGGGTTTGGCTCAGATGTTTTGGGCTCCACAGACTTGATCGAACTAGTTTTGTTCAGATTGCACCCCGTTCAAGCCTTCTGTAAACGAAACGGCTAGTGCATACATATACATACCACCACACAGGTAGTGAGGTAAACCTTGCATCCAATGCAGTATGTGTGGGACAGTGCATGTGTTTTTATGTGCGCAAGCATGATTTGCAGCATTCCAGAATAGTTAAATAGTGTAGATAAGCGGACTCATATAGTTAAACACACCTCAACCCTAAATCCTAAATTGCAGACCTTCAGAATAGTTAGGCCAACGGAGAGCTCATTTGCCCATATTACATATCGCTGCTTCACTTTGGTTCAAGCCGGGCTTGGCACAACGCCGAGGGTAGCAATTGGCCAGTGAACTGAGCATCATCTTCAATCGCAACAGGAAAAGTATCCTCATCTCCAACACGCAGACTTATGACGCCAGCCATTTAGAAGCTGTTCGCGCAGTTTGTCTGTGCATTCTGGGCTTGGGGCATTCCCTTGGCGTGAGTTTTTGTAGGGATCGGCTGCTTGCATCTCCCGTTCGAGGCCTCACGACTCAGCTTCTGGGTTAGGGCCATTTAGGGTTTAGGATTCTTAGTTGTTAAGGAACCTAGAATAACTTACCTGCGTAATCTGGATTTATAGTAATAGTAGTAATAGGGTTCCTCTATTATGGTAGCCGAAATTAAAATTAAATTCCCCGACAAGAGCCACGATTCGGTTCTGCAGGGGTGGGTGGAGTTAGAGCTGAGGGTTTAGGATTTAGGGTGCACACAAGTGTCACCATAACGTTCCGCTCCCCAAGCTCTCCCCATAGTTTAGCATAGCTCTAAAGAGCCTGCCCGGCTCTCCAAAGTCAGCCGTCTGTATAGTATCAGGGTTAAGGGTTTAGGGTTTAGGGCCAGCTTAGGATTCAGGGTTTAGGGCATCGCACGAGGGTTCGTAGCCGACGTGGCACATCACCCAAAGCCGCTAGCTCGGGAACTATACATTTCGAAGCGAGCCTGTAGCCTTAATCCTTGAAGGGAACTCGACGAACTAGGGAACCCTAAACCCTAAACCCTAAATCCTAAATCCTAAACCCTAAACCCTAAACCCTAAACCCCTAAACCCTAAACCCTAAACCCTACACCCTAAACAAACACTGCTCCTGAAGGGCTCCATACTTCAATTGAGCTACTGCAAGATGCCCCCAACATCCATTCTACTTAGTAAGGTTCCTAGGATCTTGGTACACAGGAGGATCTTCCCAAAGGGTCCCAGGTACTGTCATTTGTAATTCCTACTATAGAAACCCTACATTCTAACATTTAGGTACCCCAAACCTAACATTCTGCTGTACAGGCCTAGTAGTAGAGTAGTTAACCTTTAACCTTTCAGGGGTAGTATAGCCCCTATATAATCCCTATATAACCAAAAAGGTTAACCGTTAGTTGCCCATGCTACCCGACAAGTAGGTAGGTATTTAGGACTCCATGGGCTTGGTACCGTAGCTGGTGCACCCGATTCTTTGCCTACTACAGGCTACAACTCGTGGGTTCGGCTCGGAGAGTTGGGAGGGTTCAGGGGGGGGGGGGGTTGGGGTTTAGGGCTTTGGGTTTAAGGATCAGGGTTTAGGGTTCAGGGTTCAGGGATTAGGGTTTCAGGGTTTAGGTTTCATGTGGCAGGGATGAGTGTTTCCTGGTTATGACGATTTGGGGTGAAAGCCCGGCTTTGGGGGTTTCAACGAGGCGGTTCTTGTCTGTATTTCAATGACTCAAGGGATCGCAGAAAGACATGCATGTGCAACTATGTATGAGTATATGTAAGTCTATGTATGCATGTATATGTATATGGGTAGTTGTCAAAAGTATGGCCCCTTTTTGGGTACCCTAAATATTAGGTGCCGTAGGGACCCAAAGAGGGACCATAATTTGACAACCACCCGTATACATATATACATATATAGATACATATATCGTATTCATCCTCATAGTAGCATTGAAGTCCTCAATCCCCGGAAAGTGCTCCAGGCCTGATCATGATCAAGACCAGCACCATGCCGCCCGTGCGCCGGGGTTTATGGCTTTTTAGGGTTTAGGGTTTAGGTTTTGTTGGCTTGTGGACGGGGGCGGTGCAGGTGAAGATATGGGTTTGAGCCTGAGCATAATCCTGGGGGCAGGGAGGTCTCAGGATCGGGAGTTGCAGGTCTTAGTACAGGGGCCTTAAGAATTAGAGCAGGGTTTTGAGGCCCATTATATAATTGTATGTAATAAGGAGCCCCCAAAATAGTATTGGTAACCTATTTCGGCCCTCCATTATGTAATACTACATGCGTTCATTCCGAAAGTTCTGGGATTCTTGTCCCGTGGCTAAGGGTCGAGCGGGTTTGGATGCCAAGTGCCTTGAAGGTACGTGTAAGCCCATATCGAGCAGAGTAAGCTCAGTGTCTCGAAACCCTAAACCTTAAAAATCGTTATGAAGCGCTTGAGAGAAATCCATGGACGAGGCGAGGTAATATAGGGGCCTTAATAATTAGAATAGGGCTCTGGGCCCTTATATCGTATGCTCATAATAAGGAACACGCAGTATGCTCCTAGTAAGGAACCCTAACGAATCGTATTGATACTTATTTCGGCTTCTTTTTGATCCCCAAGGATGCAGGCAAAGTTGAGCGTTGAGGCGTTGCATGCAGCATGGGTAGTTCTGAGTAGGGTTACAGGGTTCCTGTAACGATTCTATGGGGTTTAGGGTTTAAGGTTTAGGGTGGTGAATAGTGGGGTCATGCTATAGTGCAGTATAGAGAACATGATGACAACTCATATGAAGTTTAAGGTGTCTAGCCGCGGCAAAAAAGGAAGGGTAGGAACAAGAAGAGCAAGACGATGGTCACGAATAAGAAGAGTAGTGTTGGGTTCTCCTTGCACCTCACTCTCACTCTACCTCTGGCGACTCTTGTGCATGCCATCATGCGAATCATGAGGCGGATGGAAGAAGCCCCAAACCCTATAAGCCCTAAGCCCCTAAGCCATGATCTTGTCGGGTTTGAGAAGTTTGGGTCCAGTGGGTGTGGAGTCTGGGAGTAACCGTCACTGACTTGTTACGTACTGAGTTCTTGGTAAGCAACAGTGTGGAAGTTACCAGAATACAAGCAGTTCAAGTACGTAATCTACATTCGTTTGTTTTGGTAACACATATTTTGCCCATCAAGTTGCTTGACCTAGCTTAAACCCTACACCTCAGACCCCTCAACCCTAAAGCTTGAATCCTAGACCCGCAACTGCAAACCCTGAACTCCATGCCAGGGTCCCCCCAAGAGATCCGATCCTTGTTTGGCTTAAGCGGTGAGCAAGCACCCAGCGACCAGCGCAATTCCAAGTCGACTTCTTTCTTCAGGCAGGTCTGGGGTGAGGTCGGTTGTCAAGAAACTTCCAGGGACCTTGCCTTGCAAGTTGGTTCTCGCAGGTTGAGGTATTCCCAGACCGCCCGGCCAAAAGAGCCCTAAGACGCAAACACTTGTCCCCGAGTCGCCCCTTCAAACACGTCAGAGGGTTCAGGGCTTAGGGCTTCGAGGTTTAGGATTTAGGGGGGGTTTTGGGTTTAGGGTTTGATCAGTGCTTCCCCCTAACACCCCAAGCGCTGAAACCTTCAACGAAAGCCAGCCATAAGGCCCTCCTAAGGCCCCGGGTCAAAACCTAAGGCCTTCACATCTAACTGAGAGGGTCCACATACGGTACCATTGTGGAGTTGACCCTCTTGACAAGCTCTGTGTTAAAGCCACTTCGCGAATCGTGACACTCAGTAAGCAAGGATCCAAGTTACAAGCACTTTGAAGCGGGCCTCTAGACGAAAATGCGTATAGTTACCTTCTCTATATCATTCTCGTTAACTCCGAAATGCTGGGATGCTTTCAGCAAGCCCTAAACCCCTACGTGCTGAGAAATTTCACCAGTGTGAGCAGTTCTTGCTTGCCAAGGGTTCTCTGTTTCCGATATGAAGAGCTTCATGGGGGAAGGGTTTTTGGCTTTGGAGTGCGACTGCCACAGCGCAAGCAAGTGCACACTGACTCTAGGGCTTTTGCTTCAGAGCTTGGGGTTTAAGGTTCCAGAGCTTCAAATTTAAGGTTGTAGGGCGTCAGGGTGATCCTATGATTTATTCTTTCGAGCACAAGGTTCCGGCTGAGGGTGTAAAAGTCTAGGGCCATTTGGGTTTAGGATTTTGGGACGGGTGGAGTTTCAGGTCTTTTCCAATTCGGCTGCCGACCAGGCATCATGCAGAACGAGGAGGGCCGCGTCGTTGACCTCTACCTTCCTCGCAAGTGCCAACCTCGGCAAGGGAGGCCCACACAAATATTCAGAATGAATACTGTGCAGTACTGTACACCTTGGCTTGGATAGTCGTGTCGACGCATGAGGCTTGAGGTGCAGGCCACACGGATCAGGAGTGAGTCTGAGACCCGAAGCCGTGGACTCGCAAGCCTCAGCAGTCCTTGGCACCCGTGTTCGGGGTCACTCTTGTTCACTTCTTCGCTCTTCGTCTCGTTGGCTTTTGTGATCAAGGGGTTCGTGCTTTTCGCTGGGGTTGCAATTGAGGTTCAGCGCATTCTGATCAGATCGTGATTCAGATGAAGTTTGTTTACGTCTACAAGGGAGACTTCCAGTAGAAACGAGACGGGAGATCCGTGAACGCAACCGGGCTTTTGTTTGAGCTTGCGGCCGCCGCCTCACAGCGCATTTATACAAGTGGAGCACACTGCTGGTGGAAACTCTCCCGGCTACGATCATGCCCAAACAGCCTCGACCTCTGATTGGGAGTGTTGTTTCAACAGAATTAACGACGCATGGGGGCATCCCAACCAGAAGCCTGTCTTGCTGTTTGGGAATGTGTCATGCCCATAGCACGCCTACCATGCATGCCGTAGGCAACAGCTTTCCTGTCGCATTTGCGCGGGCGTTCTTTATGACAAGCTGTTTGTGACCCCTAGATCTTCTGGTTCGGCGACCAAGTTTGTCACGGTAACTGTGGTCGACAAACTGTTGGTCGACACTATCGGCCCCTGTATCTTTGCGAGCCAAGCAGGGCCATCGGTAGGATAACCATTTGCCACCATTGAGAACTCTTTGACTGTCAATCCCATGCACAGAATCACCAAAAACATACATTTTGTAGTTTTGATTTTGCTGTTGCGGTGGCTCGTTTGAATCGAGCAGGCAGCCGGACAACCTGCAAGCCAAAGTTTGGGCTTCAATGCGCGAAATGTCAACGGTCTAGCAGTCTATCAAAATCGCGGCGTTCAACGCTTAAACTGTGACAATCTTCAGTCCTTGAAGATAAAGTCTTGGTTTGGATTTGCGTGTTCTGGCGTAAAACCATGATCGTTTAAGCACCCACCCCTCACCGTCACCTTCCCAAAAGCACCTGTTGATCGGCATGTTCACAGGTTGGCTCCACTCCCATAAAGATGGTTCCGGACTTATCCACTTTCTGGATCACGACTTCGCAGACTAGCTGGCCTACCTAGTACCCCAGCGCGCCGGCCCAGGATAAAACAAATGATCCACGCCCGCCGATGTAGGCCCTTGCCATCTTCCATCTTTGGATTTGTACAAAAATATGTATTGCAAGGACCCCCTAGACACCGAAATTTAAACGCTCTCAGGGCCGGTTTTCAGGATGTAGATGTTCGTTGTGAAAGTTCCACGAAGCTCCCTCGTTTGTTGCAATGTTAAACACTCGGGTAATTCTTAGTGGATCTGACATATCTATCTTCGAATACGCCTACAAGCCCTACCGTAATGAGGAGGTTTTCTTTTTCCAGATGAGGGCTTCGAGATCAAGATGTCGGGATGTAAGGTTCGGGGCCTGGTTGTGGACGCGGCGATGGGGTTTATTTAAGCTTCAAGACCACCTGTCAATGAATCTTGGGGTTTCTAGAGTCTGGTGCTCGTGAGTGCAGGCGAGTGTTGGGCCCTGAGGGAAGCACGAAGCCTTTTTTGCAATGGTAAAGCACGTTGCTGTACAAATCGTTGGGTCGACTTCATTGCCTACTGCATTGTGAAACCTTGTCCCCGTTACCGTGTCTCTCCCTCCGCCATCGTGTGTATTTATCTGTTTTGATATAGTTTTTCATTCTGAGTACGTGCGTTTGGCATCTTCAGACATGATGAGCAAGAACCACAAAAGAACCAAGAACCAACATATGCACGGTAAATCACAAAAGCTGAGAGGGCTTGGGCGCAACGGGTGGGGTTTCGGTGGAGTTGCTGTTTGCACTTATATACATAGAGATACGGACCTGCAGTCTAGTTCATAGGGTGACAACCAGTGCTGTGCAAACAAAGCGTGATCATGGCTTTTAACAGGCAGTTCTTGGATTAATGAATATTAATGATTAGTGTTTGAGACATTGGGTTAGTTTGGGTTTGGGGCTTTCGAGTGGTTTTCGTGCATTAGTACATCTAGGGAATCTCAGCCCTTTGGGGCTTGCGGCTCCGGAATGCTCAGGTGCTCCGCCACCAACCGCCTTATCCACGCCAAGGCAGTCTGTCGTTGTGTAGGCAGTGGCTACACCAATAATCAACGGTCGAAGCCCCAGATCTTCTGCCCCTCTCCGGTTGTTTTTCTTCGGACCGCTGCTGTCGCATTATCAGCACCAACCCACAGTGGTTGATAGCCGTCGGCTGACAGGAGCACGGTGCTGTCCAGCTGAACGTGGGCCAAGTGGACGACACTTGGCAAATCCTCATGCGGCGCCTGAACCCCGCACCCTTGTGCCTTAGTGCTATTGTTATATATTGTTATCCTCATGAGACATCGCGAGTATTGCAAGCATCAGCTGTTTCGTCATGCAGTAAGATAACAAGGATCAATACTATTTTGCAGGCTTTCGGGATCCGACAGAGCTACCATCAGCCACGGGAGTGACGAGTCAGCTCAGGCAGGCTTGTATGTCTTGTATCAGGTCAACCGAGGTACACCGGGCCCGACATGGGGGGGATGGGGGGTTAATAGAATAAAGAAGCCTGATTATCGGTTCAGGGTTTCTGCATTGAGGATTCTATTCTTGAACTGTTCTTTCCAGGGGGCTTCTGCTCTGAAACTCCCCACGCGAGTGTTGCCTGCCAAGCAGCGTTTGATGAGGAGAACGGCATGTACACTGGTGAGTTCCACACCTTCGCGCATCTAGTCGAAAACAGAGCTCAAGGGCATTTATGGTGGAGCAATCGACACGTAGGGCCTCAGAAAGTTGATTTGAGTGTCTCATCCCCTCGGACGTTGAACTCTGAACCGTCAACAAGTCGACTAATCTTTGCCTTAGACTTCTTTCAGGGTTCAGGGTGTTGCATCCGTTCAGGACTAAGGGCTCCGTGCCTTAAAGACACTTCGAAGTCTGTTTTGCAACGGCAATGCCACCTTTCCGGCGTAATTCTAGTGTCTAGTGCTGACGCATAGGGTTTGGGGTACCTGTTTTCCATAGTTAAGCAAGAAGCAAAATTCCTTCATGTAGGCCCCTGATGAATCAAATGCCCATTTCCTGACTTGAAGAGTTGCATTATTGGGATCCCTAGTGCAATCCCTTGTACGGCAGAGGTTTCATAAAATCACGCCTCACGAAACCCCAAAACAAACGCTGCAGCAGCGCGCCGGGTCTTTCACAAGGTTCACGGTCACTAGGGCTTTTGAAGCCTTGGGGCTTAGCATAGGGGCCTTATAATACACTGTTTAATGGGCCACAGAGCCCTAATTATTGTAATTATTCAGGCCCCTATGTCGTTAGGCATAGGTTTCCAGGCGTGTGGGATAGACTATTATTATGCCTTTTGGGGCCTTTGGGCCTTTCGAGTTTGTTGGATCTGTTGCAGGCTTCCGTTTAGAATAAGGCTTGGGCTCAAGGGTTTGTGGCCCGCGGCATTTCGAGTCTATCGGGTGCATGGCAATACCCATGAACTCAGGCTTCTCGGAACAAGTTTCTTACTTGAATGCACAGTCCTGAACTAAGGGCTTCTGGGTTTCTTTTGGTAACAGTAGGAACATTAGCAACTGCATGCGCAGTGACAGCGTAAGCCAGAGCTGCAACAGCTATTGACGCGACTGGAGGGCTTCCATAGACCACGGCTGGTAAGAGGCGCCGCTTTCAAGCACCTAAACCTCGACATCTTCAAGCTCGATGCATTACACACTCCACCAGCAGCCAAACCAAAAGCTTTCTCGGGACTTAGGGTATCATTCTACAAATTTCAAGCACACATTTGTGGGGCCTCGCAGCTAAACCTTACATTCCGCGCAACCCCACGGAACCCGCAGCCCTTCCACCCTAAACCCTAAATCGGCTCAAGGCTCGCCGGCTTCATCCGCCAGCGTGGAGAGAGCGATGCCTGTCGGGGCCACGGCGATCCACAGGGCTTATTCAGCGCTTCAGGTTGAAAGAGTTTCGGGATTTCAAGTTTTCATCTTAAGAGGTTGGAAATGTTGGCACGGTATACCCTTGTAGCCTTGTAGCCCGTAATATCATGTGCTTTGGCTCCAAACCCTCGTCTTAGTAAGGCCCCTAGTAGCTAAGGGTTGGGGGCTCGGATGTTTAAAGGTGTATACGATGTTTGGGGGTCAATGTTTGTGGGGTTTGCAGGTTCATTTTGTTGCAGATTCCAAGGTGGAAGGTTTCTATAGAAATTCGGGGGTTTGTAGGGCTGCGGGTTTATGGAGGTTTGGGATTCAGGTTTGCAGAGTTGCGGGTTTCATGAGGCTTTGGTGGTGTTTTGGGGATGTCGGGGCTTAGTTGGGCTTCGGACGTTGCGGGTGTTGGGTTGGTGGTTACCCATAGGCCCCAAAGTAGTTCCTTTTTGGGATTACCTTATCGGATTCTATATATGAACCCCAAAAAGGAACTACTTTAGGGCCTATGGTTACCTGGGTTGAGCGACGGTTGTAGGCATGAGCGCTTGTAAAGTTGAGGGTTTTGGCGCTTCGGGGTTCCGGGTTCGGAGCCATAAAGTAAAAGCCAGTAAGTTGGAATATGATTATCCTAAACCCTTTATGGTAAATTATAAGGTATCCTACCCTGAAACCATATTCCAACTTTCTGGAGTTCCCTTTAAAGGTTCAGGGTTCTGGGGCTCTAGGATTTTGAGCTGCAGTCTGTAGGGCTCAATTAAGGCTTTAAAGGCTTATGGTGCTAGAGCTTTGGGTTTATAGCTTTGGGGTTGTGGGGTTCTTGTGAGGCTGGAACCTGATGGTCTGGTGGTGGCTCGTTATCCATTGCAGGGGTCTGCGCCGGTGACAGACGGCGCGCAAGTGCCCGAAAGCAGCGGAGGCAGCTTCGATGAGCAAACCTGCACTCAGGTCGCCTGAACCCCAAGCCCTAAACCCGAACCCCTGAACAATAAACCCTAAACCCTAAACCCCTAAACCCTAAACCCTAAAACCATAGCCCCATAACCCTAAACCCTAAATCGATGCCTGCAGAAGGGCTTGACGTGCGGCGACCCGAAAGGCGATGGAAGGTCGGATGGCCAAAGGTCAGTGGCCCAAAACCCAACATCCGAACCTTGGGTTCAGGGTTTAGGGTTCAGGGTATAGGGTTCAGGGTTTAGGGTTTACGGTTTAGGGTTCAGGGTTTGGGGTTCAGGGTATATGTAGGGTTTAGGGCGCTAGACCCGAACCTGGAGTCGTGGGAGAAGCCGATGGAAGTCCGCAAGCCGCAAGCCCTAAACTTCAGATCTCAGCACCCACCCAGCACCTACACTGCAAACCCCACCCCCGAGCCTTTGTGATGTTTCCAGTGTGGTTGTGCGTTTTATATGGAAGCCCAGGGGTAGTTGATGCTGAGCCTGATTTTTAGGGTTTTGGGGTGTAGGGGTTTAGGGTTTGGGGGTGTAGGGTTTGGGGTTTTGGGTTTAGGTCTTTGGTCTTAGCGTTTAAAGTTTAGGGTTTATAAGGTTTAGGATAGAAATCTACAAGGCGAGGTGGCAATGCCGGGTGAGGTGCCGCGCATTCTTCCACGTGGCACAGAAGGCGTTTGCACAGGTCGACGGCTCTGGAAACTTCGAGACCTAAACCCTAAACCCTAAACCCCCAAGCCCTAAACCCCTACACCCTAAACCCTAAACCCCCAAACCCTAAACCCCTACACCCTAAACCCTAAACCCTAAAACTCCATTGCCTCTGCCACAGCCGGAGTCGTTTTTCATCCAGCCCTGTGAGCCGAAACCTCTGATGGCGATGTTGGAGGAGTGGACATCAAGACACGAAGCCGTTGAGAACAAATATGCTCTTGTATGCTCAGGGAGTCATTGAACATCCCGGGGTACCAAGCCCTGAAACAATTCAACATCGAAGCCGTTGAGATGAGTCGATTCGGCTTTGCTTCCGACTTGCTCTCTCAGATTCTGGAGCACGTGCCAGAGGAGTTCTGGGGAGCTGAGACTTCTACTCAGCAAAAACCGAAGCAAACCAATGCCAAGAGACAAGCTACGGCGTGGCCCTAAACCCTTCAAAATCGTATCAATGCACATAACATGCAAACACTATAACACCATTAAAATCCCTTTCGAACCCTCTAGAATTCTTCAAAACCCGCTGAGGCCTTTAACCAGACCCTAGGCGTCTCTTTTCAAAGAGAGCCCAAGACGGCAGTGAGCCTTGTGAGGCCTGAACCGTCTCCTCTATGCTGCGAGCTAAGCCGAAGAGCCGTCAACATTGGGTTTAGGGGTTTTGGGGTTTGGTTAAGGGTCTAGGGTTCAGCTGGCTTTCAGGGGCTATGGGGCTTGGGTTTTTGGGGGGCTTTAGGGTTCGTTTTAGGGTGCCCCTATCGTGAGCGATCCTCGGATCTAGGATTTGGGGCTCCAGGTTTCATTTGGTTGTCTGTGTAGTGTATTGCCTCCAGCTCCGCTTGTGTTTTCAGACCTTCCAGCCTTTGAATTCTCCATGCGGCAGGCGTTTTACCTTTGCTATGCACTTAAAGATGCAATGCTCACACGGGAGCAGAGATGATTGATTAGAAAGCCTTGGAAGTAATGGGTTGCTTTGGCAGTCATGTAGGGCCCAGGGTGATGAGACGCTTTGCCCGAAACACGCAACCCCAAGCCCTCGAGCCGAACCCTCGTGTACCTTCTGTTCGCGACGGAGCCATGCTGAGAGAAAACTTGAGTTGTCAAAGAACCGAAACGGTCCTAGGTACTGTCATGGGGGGATACTTTCCCAATGCATAACAGTATCTGCTACTGTTACTACTATAGAAGCCCTGCACTATATTCCAATGTATAGGTACCGTAAGACCCTTAAACCCTAAACCCGACATTCTACTAGATAGGTGCCTTAGGACGCCTAAACCCTAAACCCTACATTCTATAGGTACTGAGAACATTCTAAGACCGTTTGGGAAAAGATGCACGTAGACATACCCATAGGCTCCGTTGTAGCTCCTTTTTGGGATTACCGGGATTACCTGTATTATAGAAACTTAAATCTAGACCACAAAAAGGAACTATGCTGGGGTCTCTTAGTGCTGCGATTCCTTATACATGACTCTTAAGGATTGAGGCTATTGAGTTTCCAACTTTTGGGCTTCCACTGTAGGTCGTGCTTATAAGTGGGGTTATACGTCACCTAATATGAGTTATAGGTATAGTTACGATACTTACCACCCCACTTATAACTACCCACGAACCTCCAAGATAGGCCCTACACCCTGGAATCCCTATAGATCCCTTTAAAGGGACCCTTATACTATCTTATGACTACCCACGAACCTCCAAGTAGGCGTAGAGGTGAAGATCCTCAGAAGATCTGGAGCTTCAGACCCAGGGCCGACTTCTAGAGCTGGCATCACAGAGCGATCAGCAGGTGGTTCTATTTAGGGTTGAACCCTGAACCCTAAACCCTTTAGGGTTCGTGGGTTTGGGGTAAAAAGCAGGATTTCTTGCTGCTGTTGTGTGGCCTGCAACGACACACACAGTGCTGCGGACGCCAATTAGCAGCACGAGGGCGGATGGTACCAAGGCCAGAATGTTGAGAGACGAAAGCCCGATGATGCCCATGATGCCGCCCGCATCCTGAGCATCATGCGGTCGGCATTTCTCCTTTCGCGGTTCCCATTCGTTGTAGATTGTGGGTCATGGACATCGATGCATCATATTTCTCGGCATTCCTGGCTGTTGCTACATCTTTCGAGATTCTGTAGAGCCGTTTTACCCTGTAGAGCCCTCAAGTAAGCTTGGCCAGTCTGGTTTCTGATGTCACTGACCACCGAAACCCAGCGGAGTGCTCAGACTGCCAAGGAGAAGAAGCTGCTCACTTTCTCCAAGTGAGTTCGGAAACGGCGAGAGACGCGAACTGCCAGAGTGCCGTACGAGTTTTATTGTGGTGTACATGATAGGCATAGACACTACTATTTCGAAGAAATTTACTGTAGTTTCTGTGGGGGTCTTGTACATGGCTACTATTGTAAGAGTTCAGGCAAGGGTAGGGTAGGGGCCTGAATAATCATAATGGGCAACCATAAAGGTGTATCATAACAACCTACGAAAAGGGAGAACTCTAAACCCTAAATATGATAGTTTCAGGTAGCGGGATTGCAGGTGTTGTTGTGCGCCTCTAGTCTGTACGGCGTCAGACCTCGAGCAAATACATAAAAGGTCGTATAATTGCATGTTTGATTCCATCATACTATACCATATCGTTTTCTTTTTGTAATGCTGTATCATGGTATGTTGTTGTGTAATGGCATGATATATCGGACTATGTTATATGATGTCATATCATATCATATCATATCATATCATATCATATCATATCATGTCATGTCATATCATATCATATCATATCATATCATATCATGTCATATCTTCTTTTGCTTTCTGATATCACACAACTATTGTAGAGTATACTGTCTTATATCATGCCATTTTGTTTTAGTGTGTTAAACTGCTACATGTTTGTGATATTGAGCTGACGGTATTGAAATATAACTGCTATATTTTATTATTCTATGTATAATATGATAGAATGTTGTGCTGTAACATAATATGGTATATTTTGTATAATATTATGTATTGTATTCGTATCATATGTTAATATATCATGTTATATCGTATCATTTCCGTGCACTCTGGCGATCGCAGGCAGGTATGTGTGAGCTCATGCTGTCAGATTCGACCCTTTGGACGGCTGGTCGATGAGATGCTGTTGGCAGGAAAACCGGTCATCTCCAGTGCATGTAAGAATGGTTTCTCCGAAGCATACACCCTCTGCCGTTTCGATAGTCATTGGAATGTTGAGGAGCCTTCAGTCAGAACAACTGATGTACAACCATGCCAGACTTTGACGTCTTCGGACTTGCATTTTGGATTCTTTGAGGATACATGTGCACCTGTATGGTGGTAGATTGAAGGGGTTGGGTTTTAGGGTTTGAAGGGTTTGGGTTCGCGGGTTGAGGGTTCGGAGTGTGGAGTTTGCGGTTTTAGGGCTTAGGGTTGACGGTTCTCCGGAGGTGTTTGTTGAGCTGCTCAGGCACCCCCACACATGATCGGACTCCATTTCCTTGAGACTAAGCCTTCATTCCGTGCACCCGAAGTCCGAGAATTATTGACGTTAAAGGCCTTTACCCCGCCCCCAAACACTGGAACATACTGATTCCTTCGAAAATAGCAAGGAACAGCCTCCAAACTTTCGAACAGGAGAAAACCTTGAAGCTCATGCTCCGAACACCATAAACCCTAAAGCCCTAAAATCTTCTCAGCTCATGCACCTGTCTCACTGGTGCTGGGTCGGGCGGCACTCTTAACTCCGACCCTTTCAGCATGTCGGCTTCTTGGGTGCATAAGGAATCTAAGGTCTTGAAACCCTGAACCCTAAGCCTAAGCCCTAAACCCTAAAGTCTAAACCCCTAAAGCCTAAACCCCTAAAGCCTAAACCCTAAACCCTAAGCCCCTAAACCCCTGAACCCCTAAACCCTAAAATGGAGGCTTCGAAGGGCTTGGGATTTCTGTTCTGCCAGATATCCTTCCGGTTCCGCTGAGCGTAGGAAAAAATCAGTAGCCGGGCTCGGCTGCTTCTAGCGCTTTTTAGGAGGGCCCCTGCCGTCAAAAACGGCGCAAGCCCCAAGAATTTGAGGCAGAAGGCGCCTAGACTCGCGTGGTTTCCGCCCTGCAACCCTGAGTTGGAAAGACAAAAACCCTAAGGGTTTAGGGGTTAGGGGTTTAGGGATTAGGGTATTTGGGGCCCCCCAAACCCCTGAACTCCAAACCCTGAAACTCTAAAGGCTACACCCTGAAGTAATGCGTTCAAGCGGAGACTGCCTCGCCCACCAGGTACCTCGCCAACAGCGGCGCCGCAAGGCCGTCAGGGACTCGGATCCAGAGGTGCGAGGTTTTAGGGTTGTGGTTCTTTCAGGGTTTAGGCGGTTTAGTTTTTTGTAGCTTAGGGCTTTAGTTAAGGCATTTTATGGCGTAGGGTTTAGTGCTCCGTCTTTGGTCGTAGAGGGGCGATAACCGAGATATGAGTACAAGGCCAAGCATACTGTCAGCCTTCCTATGTATATTAGAATATGCAGGATGGGCTATATAGGGGCAGTTTTTGATTGTAAGGTGCTTGGACCATAAGCCAAAACCCTAAGCCCTAAACCCTCAACCTTGAAGCTAAAACTCTCAACCCTAAAGTTTGAACCCCAAGCCCTACACCTAAAACCCTAAACCCAAAACGGTAACCCCTGAACCTTAGACCCCAAACCCTTAAGGTAAGGCACAGAGATGAAAGCAGTGAGCTCCACCCAGAAGTCAGAATCATGACGACTTGGAGATTCATGGGTAGTTATAAAGGGTCCTTTAAGGGTCCCTTTAAAGGGTGCTATACTCGTAAAAGGAACTCCCAAAATAGTGTTGGTAAGTATTTAGGCCCCTACAGTACCTATCCCTAGATCCTACACCCTAGGCCTGGTAACCTTCAAGCTTTACTCAGATGCTTCGGGTTGGGGGTTCAGTGGTTCGGGGTTTAGGGCTTACAGTAGAAGCCAGAAAGTTGGAATATCATTATCTTAACCCCTTTAAGGTAAATTATAGGGGGTCCTACCATTAATCCATATTCCAACTTTCTGGAGTTCCCTTTAGGCGTTCAGCTTGAGGGTTCAAGTTTTCAACTTTCTTCCTCAGAGCCCGACTTGCAGGATTTCAGTGAGATTCAGGGGTTTAGGGTTTAAAGTTTCAGGGTTTAGGCTTTAAGGTTTCAGGGCTTAGGGTTTCAAGTTTCAGGGTTTAGGCTTTAAGGTTTCAGGGTTTAGGGTTTGAGGTTACAGGTTACTGCTTAGTTGTGGCGATTACAAGCCTAGCTACCAATTCCCGGGTCTCATCCCTGATCCTTTAAGCAAGAGCTTTCACGCAAAGGCCGTGGTGGCAGCAGTCCTGCTTCTGGCCACGATCACCGGGTGGGAGTCCCGCCGATTAGCATCTGCTGGATAATTAAGGGTGTAAAGGTTTGGCATTCTGTTGGATGCGGTCTAGGGGTAATTAACAGGGATGTACTCTCTCCTTATAGCTATAGCATGCCCCGACTTCCAAATCTTATTACAGTAAGCCTTGTAAAGACTGATGAAATCCTCCTTCTCCCTCCCTCTTTTTATGTTTATCTCCATCTCTATCTCCTATCTCCTATGTCTACCCCTACCCCGACCCCTATCCCCTACCCCTATCCCCTATCCCTATCTCTATCTCTTCTGTCTCTATCTCTATCTTTGTCTCTAGCTCGATCTCTTCTCTCTCTCTCTCTCTCTCTCTCTTTATCTCTCTCTCTCTCTCTCTCTCTCTCTCTCTCTCTCTCTCTCTCTCTCTCCCCCTATATATATATATATGTATATATATATATATTATATATATCTATGTATGCATGTGTATGTTCATGCATACACACATCTAATAAGAGTGTTTGGGATTCGGCATTCAGTCTGCACAGCGGCAGCTTCGGGCTTGCTTGTTGTGGCTTTGGGCTGCAGGGCGGTTGATCATAGCTACCTGGAGGATCATGGGACTTAGTAAGTAAGGTTTAGGGTTCTAGAATAGGGTTCCTCAAAGGGATCTACAGGGGTTCTAAAATGGGGATCATGGGACTTTGTAAGTAAGGTTATGAGTACCTTAATTGGGGTGATAAGTAGTTATAAGTATAGTTACCCTAATTATAACCCTAGTTACTAAGTCCCATGATCCTTTAAGCACCCTTTGTTGCTGAACAAGCGCCGCAGGATTCAAGATGCCTATATAGGGTTTAGGGTTAAGGGTTTGGGGTTTAGGGTCTAGGGTTTAGGGTTCAGGGTTTAGGGTTCAGGGTTTCGGGTTTAGGGTCAGAGTTTAGGTTTTTATAAAAATACCGCGAAAAGACGGGGGTTGCCGCTGGAAATGACAAACCTAGACCCTACTAAACTAGAGATTTAAACGGGTGAGCAGGGAACCATTCAGAAGAACTCCAACAGAGTCTGATAATCCCATTTCCAAAAGCTCCTAAACTACGTGGCTCTGGCTTAGAACATTGTAGTGGCTTGAATAGTTAGACTATACCATAACTTTGTGTAACAGAATTGCCTTTATGAGGACATGTTTTGCTAGAGTTTGCGCGCAGTCTATGATAGACTGATGTCCAGGCTTAGGCTAGTGTAAGGATAAGGTTAACCCCCCCCCCCCCAACCCACCCCCCCCCCCCAATCCATGACTATATAACCTGCCCAGGGATTGACTACATTTCCCCCTTCATGGGTGCCTCCGCGACTCCGCGAACAGGGTTCAGGGTTTAGGGTTCAGGGTTTAGGGTTTAAGAGCTCGAAATCCGAATCTGCAGACCTCAGACGATCTAGAAGCCCACGAGGCTGCAAGAGCCCTACTTGGAGGTTCATGGGTAGTTATAAGTAGGGTTATAAGTCCCGGAATAGGAGTTATAAGTATAGTTTCCCTACTTATAGCCCCACTTATAACTACCCATGAATCATGAATCTCCAAGTAGAATGCCTGAAGGGTTTCAATGTCAGCGTTGCGTTTTTTCAAGCCATAGCTCACTCACTCCTCAGCCTCCTGCGTCATATGTATTGCTGTATAATTTCGACACCTCCAGAAACCCTTCTAAGCTGTGTCAGTGGTTTGGGTTTAGGGGCTTGGGGTTTGCGGTATCGGGTGGCCAGAGTGCAATTTTCATGCCGGTGGTTTGGATGGAAGGAGCTTTACACAAAGTAAGCTGGGCTTGCACCCTAAACCCCAAACACGTCCGACTTGCGCCTGGAACGACTACAGAATTCCATAAGAAGATGCAGGCTCAACCTCCGGGCGGTGGCACAAGAACCATCTGCGGCTGACGTTGAGGTGGCTGCCATGTTTTGGGGAAGGGTAGCTGCACACTATACACCACGAGTTCTGATTTCCGACACCCCAGACCCTAAACCCTGAACCCACAGCCTAAGCCATAGTATATAACCCCTACACCGGGCAATTGTTTCGTCGTTTTGTTTGTGGGGTGGCTAGGGTTGCAAGTGCCCGCGGTCTCAGGGTGATGGTCTCAGCCAGTACAGCCCCACGCATATTTTTATGGAGCCCGGATAAAGCACTTGTAGAGCCCGGCTTCAACACTTACCGATTACATAGAGAGCCCTTCTAGAAGCCTTATTTAGAGGGCTTGCATAGAGTTGCAGACGACTAAACCCTAAATCCTAAACCGTTCAGAGCACATCCTACCCGCTGAACCCCGCCGTCACTACTCGAAGTCCGAAATGCCAACACCCGAGGTCAGGGACCTCCCAGGACCCTTGAAGTATAAGGTTTTTGGGGTTTGGGGTTTACAAGGATATTGTATCCTCAGATATAGAGGTTTTGGGGTTTGGGGTTTAAAAGGATATTGTATCCTCAGATATAGAGGTTTTGGGTCTGGGTTTACAAGGATATTGATATTGTATCCTGAGATATAGAGGTTTTGGGTTTGGGGTTTAAAAGGATACTGTATCCTCAGATACAGTTTTGGCCCTTTACCACGGACTAGTGAGTACGTAGGCTAGAAGAGAGGGTAGGTGCAGGGACTAGGTTTGGCCCCGCAGTGCTGCCCCGAACCCTGGGCCCGAAACCTTAAACACCAGGCTCGGCCCGGAATGAGCCCGCAAATGCATTTTTTTTCCGGGTCGGGTCGCCGGAGTCAGTGTGCCGTGCAGAGTGTAGGCATTGCCCGTAGTAAGGAATATACCATTATTCCCATAGTTTAGGGTCCTGAAGAAAAGGTAATGCAGGATTTAAATCATCAACCATCTAGAGTGGGTTCAGGGGTCTTAGAGGCTTGGGGCTCGTTATTGATTGGGTGTTGCTTGACGAATGGAATTCGAGGCCGGGGTGTCTCAAATGTGGGCCTGGGACAGGCGTGAATATGCCCTTGTTTGCTCTGTAACCCTAAACCCTCAATAGAACACCCCTTAACTCTACCTCGTTAGGGTTCATCTCGAAGGATAGTATTTTCGCCTGGGCTTTGCAGCTTTACACACCTCTCCTGCCTTCAACTACACTAGTCTCTGAATCTTAAGCCCGCAACCCCAAGCTCTAAACCTTAGACCCTAACCTAGCCTGAAATTTTTAAACCCCGAGACCCTAAACCTCAATCTGCTAAGTATCCAGAGCTATATCTTGCACTCAGAAAGTTCAAGGATAACTATACCTTCAACTCATATTGGAGGACTTAGAACCCTTCTTATAACTACCCCTAAACCCTAAGCCCTATAGATCCCTTGTGGATCCCTTTAAAGGAACTACCCATGAACCTGCCACTACCTAGCCTTTAAATTAGGGTTTAGGGTTTAGGAATCGGAAAGTTTAACCTTGTATTTCTGTGTCTTTCTGGGGGTGGTAAGATGAACCTTGAACTTTAAAGCTGACTCTGTGCTAGGCCTTCGAGCAGTAAACCCCAGGCCCTTTGAACCTTTCAATGAACCTTGATATGCAGACTATACTTGGAGGTTCATGGGGAGTTATTAAGAGTTATAAGTATAGTTACCCCACTTATAACCCCACTTGTAACAAGAATACCCCTGAACCTGCAAGTAGGAGTTTAAGGTATTGGAAGCCCTGCGGCCCTAGACCTCAAATCCTAAAGCCCGCGGTTTAGGGTTTACCGTTTAGCGTGAGCCGAACACCCGAAGCTCCGAAGCTGTACGGGACTTCAGGGGCCCTGAACTACTTGGAGCATCATGGGACTTAGTAAGTAAGGTTGTAAGTACCTTAACTGGGGCTATAAGTAGTTATAAGTATAGTTACCTGAATTGTGCCCCTAGTTACTAAAGTCCCATGATCCTTTAAGTATGCCCTACCTTAAAAGCGTTAAGCCCTGAACCCTGAAACCCTATGAGCCCTAAACCCCAAAAGCCTAGAAGCCCTAAACTTTTGCAACCTAAACCCCCCCTCAAACTCTACGCCCTACCATGGCCTCCCCTGAGCTTAATCGCCCGACGCCTTTCTGCGGCTTCTGCTCAAAGTCGACGGACTGTGGAAGTAGAGTCGGCTTGGATGTGCCGAAGCCCCAAGCCCGCAGCAAGAACCATCCAACAAAAAACGGGGCTTCAGACTTGAGTTTAGGGTTTAGGGTTTAGGACTTCTGTGTTCCGATTTCTTCGACAAAGGTGACTGGGGCGCCAAGTAAAACTCGCACCCGAGGACAGCCCGGTGCTTGCACCTGAAGCCTTAAGTGTGTCGGGTCTTCCCTAAAGCCTAAACCCAAAACCCATCACCGAGTAGACAGACACCAATCAAAAACCCATTTGGGGGTCCTTATAACACGGATCCTACTTTTGAGGGTACTATATTAGGGTCCCCTATGTTCGGAGACTCCCATATGAAACCCATAATAGAAGCATCTTTAAGCAAGCCGTTCGAGGATCCTCGGCCTTGCGTTTAAGCCTTTTGGACAAAGCGCCCATGGCGGACGCATTGGAACTCGATGGATTTCACAAGCAGGTTTCCGTGGCCCGGCTCGTGTCAAATGTGATTGCATTTCATGTGCTTTGTGTATTATTTGATTGAGCCTAGTAGCCCAGTGCGACCGTTTTCGGGAATTGTTGTAAGGGTCTGAAGCGTGGATGTATCAGCTTTCATAGATCTTCTGCGCACATGATAGTTTATGCTTCCAGATGCGGTTGGACACTGCGCAGCCTAGTGCACACCACGACACATGTAGACATGCATGAAATGTGAACAAGTACAAGCAGCATGCATGCATTAGACCAAAGCTCCTTTATTTCGCGTACTTCTATCTTTACAGACATATGACACATGTACTGATGTTTAAACCCTGAACCCTGTGCACATGAACGATGACCAAGACAGGGGATGACAGTACGGCTCGTGGAGGGAGTTGTGAGGATCTGTGGTAAGACTGTGCGTCCTGGGGTCTTATGTCTCATTCGCCTACTCTATGAGGGATTCCTTCTGCGAGATGGAAAAAGGCATTCAAAAAAATATGAACCCTAAACTTGCCTTTGGTTAGTAGGGAATGGAAGAATGGTAGTAATAGAAGTTATAATTGTACCCCATTCCTGAATTCCCTACTAACCCTAAACTCTTAACCCCTAGACCCTAAACCCCTAAGCCCCTAAACCCCTAAACCCTAAACCCTAAACCCCTAAGCCCGAATTAAACCCTCCATTCCCTACTAACCAAAGGTAAGTAAACTCTGAACTCCTGCTCGTGGGCGAAGCCCGAGCCTGATGTGGAGCTCAGAAGGGTCAAGCAGGGGTGGAGGATCAGGTTCTAGAGTTTTTAGGGCAATTCTGGTTGAGGTTTTGGGGGGATCTGCGGTTGAAGGTGGTCAACCTTCGATGCTTCCCACGATCTCCAGAAAAAAACCCAGTTTCAGCGATTTCCTGGCAAGAACAAAAAACAATTTCCGCAATTTCCAGTTAGAAAACGCCAGGAAATCGCTGAGAATTGATTTTTCCTGCCCGCAAATCGCTGAAAATTGTTGTTCTTGCCAGGAATTCGCTGCAAATCGTTTCTTCCTGCCCGGAATGAAAATGCTTTTTTTTCCTGCTCGGAAATCCAGGAAAAGTGTTTTTTCCTGCAAGGAACTCGCGGAAAATTGTTTCTTCCTGCCCGGCCTAGGGTTTGGGCCCCAGGGTTTAGGGCCTAGGGTTCTTAGAGTTTGGGTCTAGGGTTTAGGTCCTCGGGTTCGGGCTTTTAGGATTTAAAGCCTAGGGTTTGGTCTTTACAGTTAAAAGCCTAAGGCCGAGGGTTTGGGCTTCAGGGTTTAGGGCCTCGGGCTTATCGCCTAAATTTGGGCTCGAGGATTTAGGGCCTAAGGTTTGGGCTTTAGGGTTTAGTTGGGGTTTGTTGGCTGGCTTTAGGGTTTAAGGCCCAAGGTTTTGGGCTAGCTTTGGATTGTAGGATGTATATAGGATTCGAGCTTGGGATTCAGGTGTGGGTGGGTGTTATATCAAAGTTGTAAATATACAGTTCTCCAACACTTTTTGGACCGGGGCTGCTGAACCCGCAACCCTAAAACCCTAAACCGTTAAACAAAAACGGCCTACTCCCGTCCAAATCCTAAAGCCCTAAATCCGAATTCCTAAGCCCTAAACCCTAAACCCTAAACCCTAAGCCCTAAGCCCTAGACCTCCGAATCCGGAGCTCCAAAGCCTGCAGTGGGGCCCTACAGACCCTAACATAGAGACGTGAGTATACAATGAGATGTGTGTGTTGTAGGTGTTTCGTAGCTGTAAGAGAATATGCACCAAGCTCCTGTTCTAGTTATGAGGGCCCCTACAACCAAAGCTGCCTTCGCAGCCGTAAGGCACGGCATAAAGCCCTGTCGCAACCTGGAAGTAGGCGTCCCTGTTGGGATTTCAAGTTCCTCTACTTCGAGTCTGTATTGGTGTTCGCTCTTTTCGGAAAAGCCCGATCCCACCATGTTGTCGTGGCCCAGCGTCTCGTCTTCTGCTGCAACTTAGCCTTCGGCCTGTAGCTAGAAAAGCGTGGCGACTCCCAGCCCGAAGTCCTAAGGTTTAGGGTTTAGGGTTTAGGGTTTAGGGTTTGATGCGCATTCCAAGCCCTGAGATCCGTGAACCTCACTCATCTAATATGGGAGCCTAAGGAATTAGAACAGGCTTCGGGTCAGGTTAAGCGTATAGTGTACTTACAGAGAGACTATAAGATCATGCTATGCTGACTATGCCGGCCCAATACTATTTGTCCAGCCCTTGCTTCCGACTAAAACTGTATGTATATATACATATATATATATATATATACACATAAACATATACATACATATATACATATATACATATATACATATATATATATATATATACATATATATATATATATATATATATGTGTATATATATATATATATACATGTATACATGTATACATATATATATATATATAACCCCCGAAGCCTACTAAGGTATACTCAAACATCTCCAGGACGATCAGCCACAGGGGGGTTGGGGAAGGCTTTGTGTTTGAGGTCCGAAGTCTGGGTGTCAGCATTGCCAGGTTCAGGGTTGTGCTCAGAGATTACCTAAAGGATCATGGGACTTAGTAACCTTCAAAGGGCTCCTTAAAGGGCTCCTTTAAAGGGATCTATAGGGTTCCTTAAATGGATCTATAGGGTTTAGGGTTTAGGGTCTACTTAAAGGATCATGGGACTTAGTAACTAGGGTTATAATTAGGGTAACTATACTTATAACTACGTATAACCCCAATCAAAGTACTTATAACCTTACGTACTAAGTCCCATGCTCCTCCAAGTATGTCTGTTTAAACTCAAGATTCAGAACTTAGGGTCCAGGGTTGTTCAAGGTGTAGGGGTTGTTCAGGCTTGGCGGTTATTTTGAGTAGTGGTAAGCCCAAACCTGTTCAGCCACATAAGCCCAAAGAGAAGAGGCCGTGAGTGGTGGGCAATATTCTTCCGCTGTGGTCCTTTCCCTACATTATCCTATGCCCCAAAATCCTGTTCGAAGTGTGAAGGCCTCAAGAAAACATACCCTGAAGGTTCATGGGTAGTTATAAGTGGGGTTATAACTCCCCTAATACGAATTATAAGTATAGTTACCCTACTTATAACCCCAATTATAACTACCCATGAACCTCCAAGTAGCAACTGAAACAGGCCTCGATGTTTTGCATGTCGAGGCCCCCAAACCTGAACCCTTCACAGTTTAACGAGAGAACCTGGTAGCACTAGTCACTAGGGAATGGGGGAATGGATTATGGAGACTATGATTGGGGATTATATACCACTATGGGCTGTTAGACATTATGGGTACCTTAATCTACCCTTAATAGGGTCCTAATAGGGATCTTTAGGGTCTAATAGCCCATAGTGGTAGGGACTGCCAGGGATCCATTCCCCCAGTCCCTACTAAGCACCTGGCAGTTTAACGAGAGGACCCGGTAGCACTAATTGAAAAAAGGCGCTTTTCTTACTTGCACATGAGTGGCAAGCCCTGATTCTTCCGGGGCCCGGGGGTGTCGGGCTGTCTGATGAACTGTCTTCCCTAAAACCTAGACCCCAAGCCTCAACCCCATAGTGCACTAACGATGCTTTCTGAAACCTTCCCTTGGCGGCAGGATGTCGGACCCTGACACTTTAGTTGACCCAGAGGTTTTCTCGCGGCAGTGCACTGAGATTGACGATGCTGGGATCTCTCAACTAGGGTTTAAGGGTGCATTTGGCGTTTGTTGGGCTTTAGGGGTTGTCCAGGTTTTCAGCATCGACGGTGGGAGGTCCGTGCAATGAGTGCTTCTACAAAGTACGGTTTTGTCGAGATCTGGAGTTCCACCAGCACGTACGGCACCCCAGCAATCGCCAAATCTGTTCCTGAAGATTCGATCAAACAGGTGCCTGAGTAGTTACCGTGAATTACCGAAACTACTCCTAAGGCTTCCTTGGTTGGGTGATATCTGTCTTCCGGGTGCGGCTTTCAGGCTCTTCAAGCCGGTTTTCAATGAAGCTTCCTGCACTCTGGGCCTAGGTTAGAGTTTAGGACTTTAGGCTTTAGGGGTTTAATGTCTAGCGTTTAGGGAGTTGACGTTGGGTTTTGGTGTGCTATTTGGGGTAGCAGATCTCCCCTCTGCAATATTGCAGATCTACATCCCAAACCCCAAGTAGCTTGCGGCCTACGCCCGTACCCTAACCCACAGCTCTACGACATCCCCCAGCCCAACGGCTATAAACCCTAAACCCTTCGAGTTACCTGAAAAACTTGCACCCATACCCTCAAACTCTACGGCCTAAACCTTGCACCAAAAGAGTCTCTGTGTCCCCAAGCCTGGAGTTCTTGCTAGATCCAAAGCCTTAAAAACCCAACCCTAAACATAAGCCCTAAGGCACTCGCGTAAGCCTGAACTCTAAACCCTAAGCCAGCCAACCAACCAACCAACCTAAACTCTGAACCCTGACACCCTAAACCCTTATAGTAACCCCTAGAGATCCCTTTGAAGGAACCCTAAACCCTAAATCCTATACATCTTTTGTTTTTTTTAAAAAAAAGTCCTATACATCTTCAAGCTCAGGAGATTGCGACCAAACTCGTGGACCAGGCCTTCGTCGAGGCTCACTTGGGTTGTGTCCCAAAAGAGCCCGGTTTAGGGTTTAGGGTTTAGGGTCACAAACTACCGACCTAGGGATGTTCGTTTCGGGTTTTAAGGGTTTAGGACTCCGAACTATACTAGGCATCGTTTTTGGATACTGTTCATGCTTCGTGATTGTTTAGTATCGCTCCCTACTTGTAAGTAATTTTGGGACGGTTGAAATCGACACCTGTTATGACTCTTATAGGGGTTCTATAAGGGTGCACAAGGGACTCCATAATGCAGGTCCTCCAAGGCGTCTACAAGGGTCTTATTGGGGCTCTGTAAGGGCTTAAGGGTTCTATATTGTAGGTCATGGTTTAGATAACAAGTTCTATATTCTAGAATCCCAACCATAAGGATTAATCAACGAGAGCAACGAACTACAGTGAAGAATGTAGGTACTATCCAAATCCGAAAGTGAAAAACCCTGGAAAGGAAGCAATGAAAGATGCGATCAAAGATTGCCGCTTCTGCGTGCCTCGGACATGATATGTTTAGGGTTCTTCAGCGGTACAGACAGACCAGACCTTCACAGCTGGAATGGATCTGCGAGAATCGCGCTCTTTCTGGTGGTAGTTTCATGGTAAACGAAGCAAAGCTCTTCGATTATGGTAGCTGCTTCAGCTAGACCCCTTGAACCGAAACCGCGTAGACCCAAATTAATGCCCGGCCCGCTTGAGAACGCCATCGGGCCATCAACCGCCACGGGCAGATCTGTCGAAGCATGTCTTTTCTTTTAGGGTTTAGGGTTGTGTCGGAGTGGTGGCCTGCAATCAGAATCAGGGGCTTGCGTCACACATAACTGCATCTCTTGGAGTTTGTTTTAGCTGTCAGTCTCTAAGAGTCAACCCGAACAGCACTTTGCTTGGAGGGATGTATGCTGGTGTCATAGCGACACTTGTAGTCGGGCTTAGGTAACCCACCTTTCGAAGTAGAACCCGACCCCCAAACCCTCGATCCACTAATATAGGGCCCAAATAATTACGAATACAATTTTAGGGGTTCCGTTTATAACTATAGCAACTATAGTATAATGGGCCTCCAATCCTATTCTAATTATGATAAGGCCCCGATATTAGCACAAAGAAGGGCAGTGCTTATCAGCTCCCTTAAAAAGAGCCCAGGCTTCATGCAATGTCCGATGTTCTTGGAAACTTTGCATCTCTCCAAGTGTTGGATGTTGTGTAGGGCATCAGGTATTGACAAAAAGATCAAAGCGATTCAAATGAAGTTGTACTTGTAGTAGTTCAACTTGAGCAGTAGCAGTTGCAGCAGTCGCAGTAGTGGCAGCATGGCGATAGTAGCAGACAGCAAGCAGCAGCAGGGCTAGCAGAACTATCAGTAGTACTATAGTACTGGTAGTGACAGTAGTAGTACGACTAGTTAGTAGTAGTGGTAGTAGCAGTCGTCTCCGTCGTCGTAGTAGAAGCAGCCGCGGCTTGGGCAGCGGTTCTCAACATCAGGGAACCATCGTTAGGCTACGTTAAGCGGTCGGGGGAACGAAACTTAGGTGACTATAGCTGCCCCACAAGCGGAGGACTGTCCATGAAATGAGGGCTTATTGTTTCGGGGGTTGTTGAAAGGGGTTTGTTGTGGTCTGGGGTTGATATTCAAGCCATCGGGTCGAAACAATGCTTCTTGGTTGGGTCTGTGTTTCGAGGTGCTTCACTATGATGGATTTAGCGTGATTCTGTTGTTCGTTCAGTCTTCACGCAAGAGGTTCTTGTTCTCGGCTGTCTTGCTCGAACTATGTCATTGTGGTTCTTGGTTTTAGAGGTAATACCGCTGGCAGGTGTTGTGAGTTTGTTTCAACCTTGATTGTCAAGCCTGCAACTGTTGCTCCAAACATTTAAAGTTAGAGACCAGCAAGAGCAAAAAAACCGTGGACGCCCTATTCATGGAGGCTTCTTCGCATGCACAACTGAAGCTGCACCCTCCAATCTCAAGCCCTGAAGTTTCGGGTTTAGGGTTCTGGGTCTTGGGGCTAGGGTTTAGGGTTTTTGGGTCTGAGGTTTCGGGTTCATGCTTTCGGATTCAGGGTTCTTTCAGGTTTGAGGTTTCGGCTTTAGGGCTTTTCTGTGAAATGCGTAGTTAGCACTCGCTACTTCAGACAGGTTGTGTAGATGGCACATACCCCTAACGCTCCAGCTACTTTTAAAGGGTAGGTACAAATCATAGGCAAGGGAACCAGTGATCCAATGTGAAGGCCTAAATTCTTGAAGCGATCCTGAGACCCCAAATGCGGCTCAGTTTTTGCGGGTTCGAGGACCTCAACCCGAAACCCTAAAGCCCCCAAGCTCTAAGCCCCAAAGCCTTGAATTCCAAATCCGAGACCCTAAAGAAGTTTCAGGATTGTCCCCTCATCGCAATCTCAGACGAGTTCGCGAGCATGACCGGCTACCGGCGAGAAGAGGTCCTGGGAATCTTTGGCTTGAAGTCACGACCACCCGTACACGCCCAAGTATGGAAGTTGGCTCCTTACGCACTTGTTTCGGGACTATGGGGGCATAGTGCTGTTGGCAGTTCCATCCCTTTTATTATAGGTTTAAGTTTCGGCGCTTGAGGCTTTGGCACAATTATACTGACATCCAATCAGAGTACATACTTGATGCGCAAGTGCCAAATAAATCAGCGCGAGCTTCGCAAGCACTTCTTTCTCTTGGCGCTCCTGTGCTCTGTGCTCAGGAAAGAATTGCCGCTTTCTCAACCGCCGCGCGGCATGGGAATTCCAAAACGTCACTCACAAACTCCAGCCCGGGATTTAGGTAGCAGAGTTCTGTGAAGTGACGGGAGGTAAGGGGAGGGACCCTAAACCCTAAACCCTAAGCCTTAAACCGCGGGCGGGCTGAAGCCACAAACCCTCTGGAGTGATGTAGGGGCCTGAGCCAAGATCAGGGCTTCTTAGTGATCCACTTTAATATACACTGAAACCCTATTCCCTCGTACTCGTCCCCCTGCCCAGCCGCCGAAATCCGAGGTAATTGCTATTTGGAGCCGAGCACATTCGCAGACCTGCGCCATACCTGCACAACTGGAGCGCCGTTTAGTGGTACCATCCTCAACCGCAAGAAATCAGGCCGATCATGGGCGGCACATGTGGCGCTGTTCCACGTCGGGGCTGTTGGGTCATCGTAGTTCGGAGTGTAGAGCAAAGAGGCAGAGCGATGGCTGAGGTTTTAGTAGGAGCCATCGTTTGCTGTTCATCGTGTTTGGGACAGTCAACGATGAGACTGTTTGGAAGTCTTCAGTATAGATTGCACATGTCGAACACCTCCCGCCCCTCATAACACCACTAGCGCAGGTGCCTTCATCATCCCTTGTATCTGTTTTTGGAGTAGTTGATGCCATTTTTGAAAACAAATTATAAACGATGCTATTCCTACTATTACAAGCATTCAAGCCTCACATCAGCCGACATCCCAAGCGGCTGTCTGTGTTTTTTCGGGAAGGTCTGCAGCCTACTGAATCCTAACCCTAAACCCTTAAGCCCCTAACCCCTAATTCTCGTTGTTTTGAGCAGGGTTTACCGAGCCCTAGAGCCTGAGGTCTTGCAGCTGAGGGCTATCAGGTTCAGGCTCTAAGGGTTTACCTTAACCCCTGAATAACCCACCTTTTTAGGGTTCCTTATTATGACTTCATCATAAAAGTCCATAAACAGGTAGGTTATTCCGGGTTAAGGGGTTTAGGGTCGAGGGCTTGAGATTTGGTGGGGGCTGCGGGGCTGCAGCAAAAGTCGGCAAGGAAAGGCTGGAAAACTGCAATGAACGTAGTAGTAGTAGTAGTAGTAGTAGTAGTAGTAGTAGTAGTAGTAGTAGTAGTAGTAGTAGTAGTAGTAGTAGTAGTAGTAGTAGTAGTAGTAGTAGTAGTAGTAGTAGTAGTAGTAGTAGTAGTAGTAGTAGTAGAAGTAGTAGTAGTAGTAGTAGTAGTAGTAGTAGTAGTAGTAGTAGTAGTAGTAGTAGTAGTAGTAGGGCCTTGTGTGCCCTCGCGGTCCGAGAAGATCACGAGATCTTTTGCAATATGGCGCTCAAACCACCAAAGTCTAAAGCCCAAGCCCAGACCCTATACTTAAAGGAGCATGGGACTTTGTAACTAGGGTTATAATCAGGGTAACTATACTTATAACTACTTATCGCCCCCAATTACGGTACTTATAACGTTACTTACTAAGTCCCATGATCCTCCAAGTAGACCCTAAACCCTAAACCCTAAACCCTATAGATCCCTTTAAGCAACCCTACAGATCCCTTAAAGGAACCTTACTTACTACGTCCCATGATCCTCCAAGTAGGGTTCGTAGACCCTTCGGCCATCTTAGGCCTGAGGCTCCACACCCGGAGCCGACAACTCCGGAACCCTAGACCCTTCAGTCTACACCCAGAACGGTTGATGATATAAATCCTGCATTACCTGAGTGACCCTAGAATAAGGGAGTTATGGTATATTCTTTTTCATGGGTAATGCAGGAATTATTTCATCAACAGGAAGGACCTCAGAACCAAAGCTTCCTTGAGAGGCGATTTGTTTATGAACTTGATCAACTTGCAGGGCTTGGTGGTCGTGCCTTGCCTAGATCGGCTGCGAAAGGTTGATGTAGGGACCTTAATAATTAGAGTAGTTGTTTGTTTTTTTGGGGTCCTTACAAAAATATGGTATAATATCCCCTAAAGCCCAAGTCTTATTATTAAGGCCCCTCTACATTGGTGAAGAGTTTCTTCTGGGATGTCTGTTGGAACTTGGCGATGAGTTCTGCCGGTGGAGAGGCTAGGGTTGAGTTCATGATTCATGATGATAAAGCTGATGGTAGTAGCTAGACAGATTCTTAAGGGGTCTAGGGCCCTAGCTATAAGGTCCTGCTGAATGCTGATGACAAGCTCGAACAGGCGTGGTATCAGAAGCAGGAAAAGTAGAAGCTTGCCTGCCTATTTCTGGCAAGGTAACTTCTATGCACCCCAAGGGCTGGAACCGAGAAGCACGACTACTCTCTGAAGTCTCTGTCTAAGCCCTCATCCCTCCAGTCCCAAAACACCAAGGTCCGAGCCCAAAAGCCGCCATAGCAAATGATAGTCTGTTGGGTTTAGGGTTTTCTAGGGGTCGAATCACGGAAGCAGCATTAAGTCGAGCCTTGAGAAATTTGCGATTTGGTACCTGTTTGGCGCAAGCTGAACGACTTCATGATGTCACTTTGACCGTAAGCCCTAAAGCCGTAAAAAATATGCGGTTGTGAGCCGACGTGGACAGGCGATTAAAGTGACCGTCAACACAGCTTGAAAGAAAAGCTTAAACCCAGCTTATAATGTAGAAAGCTGCATCATTCAAGGCCCTCAATACTAGGATGCTCTTTCTATCCCTTAAAGGGCGAGGGGTGACTTTCGGTTTGCATGTTCTAACTAGTCGAAGGCCAATACTTATTACTTATAATCCTATAACCTTATAGAAACCAAATTAGACCCCTTCTTAAGAGACCTTTTAAAAGACGCCTTATTAAGAATATCAAGGCGCCACATCGATCGGAAAAAAACACCGCCTTGTCCAAACCCGAAACCCTAAACCCAGATTCTGCAATGCAAAGCATCAACTCTGACGGTTTGGGTTTAGGGTGTAGGGACTCTAAAGCCAAAGCCCCTGCTACAGGCCTCTAGCGCTAGTTCAAGCCTTTCAACTGGAAGCCCAACGCCCCAAGCTCCCCACGCCCACTTCCCCATGCTCTGGCCCCAGAAGCCTCTCGATCAGCCCTCGACCCCTAAGCCCTTAAACCCTAATTAAGCCTCTACCTTAAGGCTCCTGAACCCTTGTAGTGAGATCCAGGACCCTAGCCCCCAAAGCCGAAACCCTCCCCCAGAGAGCCCAAGACCCTCTTTGGAGCCTTAGGGTAAAGGGTAAACCCTTGCCTCAGGCAAACAACACTCGAGGGGAACCCCTGTGGTTCGTCGTTGGGATACAGGCCGTGTAGGGTTCAGGTTACGGTGCTTCGGCTTTAGGCTTTGGGTTTCGGGGTTCAGGGGTTTGGGTTTAGGGCTTAGAGGGCTGGGTCTGGGCTTCATGCCTCATGCTTTACACCGTCTGCACGATCTTGTTAGTAGGGATTTCTTTTTTGTGAAGACGGGTAGTTCAGGGCATCAGGGCTCGATGTTTAGAGTTACTGCTTTCGGCTTAACGCTGGCTATGTTAGATGAAGTTGTTTTGTGTTTTTACAATTTCTTCAAAAGGTTTGTCGGGGGCTTTGGGAATCGGATGGGTGGTGCAGTGGGATCCTTGCCTGCGGGGGTTGGGGCATCGCGGGTTTGCTTCAGGGTTGCAGGGTGTTGGGGTTTAGGGTTTGGGGTTTAGGGTTTGGGGCCCAGGATTTAGGGTTTGGGGTCCTGTAGGCTGGAGAGTTTCAACCATCCAAGGTAGGCCTCCGAGACATCACTTGCACGGCTCAGGGTTGAGATTGGCTGGGGTTCACGTGAGGCGTAGCTTGGAGCATGTGCCGTGTGATAAGGAGCATCAAGGCACAACGCCTCCGAACACAAGGCATGACATTGCCAAAAGATCCTAAGCACCTACACAGTTCCATAGTTGTATTTTGTGGAAGATGTAGCTAGTCACCTGCACCTACTGTCGTTCATTGGCTCAAGAAAATATGCGTCTGCATTCTGGCTGTTCTGCCTGTAAACATAGGTTATCAGCCGTAGGTCTCACTTCGTTTGTAGATCGCGATGGATGCTCCCGTAAATCCTGCAGGTATTCCCGCGATAGACATTTCCGCGGCTCGCGTCGATACCGAGGATCTCAGTTCTCTTCCTGCCATGTCCGTCCAAGACGATGGCACGGATCCGGCTGTCCCCGGTACCCGAGAGGGTGGCCAAGTTGTTCCTCTGACGGCAGAGGCCTTGGCCGTGATGGCCCAACCAGATCCCCGAAGAGGTGCACCAGGAGCGGTGTCAGAATGGGCATATGTCTCAAGCCCAGCGCACCAACTCGCATCCCTGGCGGGATCGCCTCAACAATATAATGCGGCCCAATATTCACCCAGCGAGATCAGAAACGTCGCGAACTACTATCAACAAAATGTCCTTGCGCCAACGGTGCAACAAGCAGTCCATGTGCATCAGGTAGACACAGGACCAGCCGTTGCAGCTGAAGCTGAAGCACGCCACAGATTGATCATGGCCGAAGCAAACAATTTGCATAGGGAGCAATTCAACCAGCTTCATGCACAGGCGCTATCCGGTGCTGCCCAACTTCGGTTGGAGTTTGCCCAAGCGGAGAGTCGTCTGCAACAGAAAGAAGAAATGCTTCGAGCAGCCGGCGAAAGCATGGCTAATAAGCACAGCGACGAGTTGTCGCAGATGCGACGTGAAGCCGTTGACTACAAGCTCAGGCTTCATCAGGCTGAGGTTACAGTCTCCGACGTTGTAGCCCAAGCTGAAAGAGAGCTGGCTAATCGAAGTCGGGCTAGCCAAGACACCGTTGCAGTCATGAATGGCGAACTAAGCCAACTCAAGTCTGAGATGGGTGCATTCATGCAAGTGCATCGCCAACAGGCTGAATCGATGACGAAGCTTGAGCGCACCAATGCCGAGCTTCGTGATCGCCTGGCGAAAGCCACGGCATATTCACCAACTGCCGTAGGAGATCAGTCTCCCATTGAACACCCTATTCATACCCCTCCGGGTCTGGGTAAAGTAGATGGTGGCCCGCCAGGTGGAGGTGGAGATGACTCGCCTCCCGAAAGCGACGGCGACGGGGATGAGCCCGATGACGATTCCCGTGACAAGAAGAAGAAAAAGAAAAAGGACAAAAAGAAGAAAAAGAAAAGAGACTCATCTGATTCATCATCATCGTCGTCTATCTCCCTATCTAAAAAGGACCTCCTGAAGATGTTCAAGAAAGTCGTTAAGTCGAAGAAAGACAAGGATGATGTCGAGGAAACCGAGGCGACAAGGGGAAGGCCCAAGGTGAAGGAAGCTGAGAAGATTGTGTTTCCAAAGTTTCCCCAGCCAGAGAACTATCGTAACTGGAGGCTTCGCGCACGCGAGGCTGTGGTCGCCGCCTCTGACCGTCCCGATGAGGCTTTCGAGTGGCTCGGTGAAGTGTGGAAGGATGATACCACGGAAGAGTCCCTTCGTGATCCTAACGGTTTCACAACGCTTGATGCGAAGATCCTCTCGGCAATCACAAACATTCTGGAAGGTGATTTTGCTCGCCAGATTGACACTTTTAAAGAGAGGGAAGGACACGAAGGACGCTTAGTTCGTGGCCGACAGATTCTACATAAGCTCAACGCTTATTTGTCGACCAACGCACTCCACGGGTCTGTGTACGATATGGAGGATCTGCTCAACGTCGTCATGCTTAACGAAAATCTTGTGCAATTCGTGCGTAACTGGGATACTGTCCTCTCAGGCATGAAGAAAGCACCTGCTGACGATGTTTTGCAACCCTTGTTTCATAGACAGGTTAAGAAGTGCAAGCTTTTGGCGCACGACATAGCCATCTATGAAAGGGCAGTAGACGGCACACAGGAGAAATCCTATGAATATCTGTACAATGCCGTTAACCGAGTCATCAAGATCAAACGGCTTGAGCGCAACCGGGAACGGATTGCAAGGCAGGCCGCAGCAGGTATGCCATCGGCACCCGCACCGCTAAAGCGTGTGCCCAAAGGCTTCTGCATTGACTTTGTTCGGAACGGTTCGTGCAACAAAGAAAAATGTTCCTATAAGCATCAGATACCCGAGAAGCCACGTGGTAGGACACCAAGCAAAGGTAAAGGCCGAGGCAAGTCGCCCTCCGCAAGGGGGAGCCCATCTCCTGGGAAGATTAATGCTGAGTGCAAATTCTTCAAGCATGGTAAATGCAACAAGGGTGACAAGTGCCGTTTCATACACAAAGGCCAGCCTTCTGCTCCTGCCACTGGTAGCGGTAGAGAGTCTAGCGGCGAAAAGAAGAGTAAGAAACAGAAGAAAGAAAAGAAGCATAGGAAGAAGTCTCGCTCCAGCTCTAAAAGTTCCAAGGGTAGTGGAGGCTCCAAGGGGAGCAAAGGCTCTGGGAACAGCAAGGGCTCGGGGGGGCGGAAACCTAAGGCTTCGCTTCCGGCCGCCGTCTGCCTCTTAGGCGCACTTGTCGCAGGTTCGGCATCCCAAGCCGATGCACACGCTTTCCGGAAGGAAATGCCGAACTTCATTGACTCGTGTGCAAGCACCGCTCACGTTGCTCTGGCATCTGTGCGATTCTCGAATGCTCCTGAGTATCACTACATTCCCACGCCCCCTGAATCTTCCAAGTGGCGTGAGGTTGAAATCGAGCCGTGGGTTTTCAGTGAAGAATTTCCTGTTAACTACAAGCCCAAGCCTGATGGGCAGGATGTTCGGGATGCTTTGGCGACAGCTAAAATGCTGAGGTCAACCGTTGAAGGTATGAACCAAGGTACGAATCCAGCATGTAAGTTCATGTGTAAGACTGAGTTCGGTTGTGCTCATTGCATTGCGCCCGGCATATCTGTCGGATGCCCAGCAAAGGGGAGCCGATCAGATCCTGTGATTGAAATGGAATGGATTGCCGACACTGGCAGTGCTCAGGATTTGATATCGAAAAACGTTCTCGGTGAAGTAAAGGATTTCTTGTCGGATCGGCCTATCAACATGATTACCGCCAACGGACCTAACTATGCTGACAAACAATGCAAGGTTAGGATTCCTTCGATCAATACAACCGCCGAACCATATGTTCTACCCGATTCACCATCCGTTCTCTCGGTTGGACAGAAGTGCATGGAGGAAGGGTTTGACTTTATCTGGAGAGCTAATTGTAGACCCTACTTCAGGGACCACAACGGGAACAAGGTTTATCTCGATGTGAAGGACAACGTTCCATACCTGAAGTCTTGGAAGGAAAATGTTGCGCTTCCCGCGCGACCACGTCCGGAGCCCAGCCTTCCTGCATCGCCGGTTGAGAAACCTGGCAAGTGTGTTGAGGAGTCAGAGAGGATTGCAAAAGAGTTACTTGAGAACCTTGACTTCCAGTGTAAGTCTTGTCTGAAGCTACTGCAATCTATGAACTGCAAGCCCTCCAAGAGCAATCGTAAGTCAATTACAAACAACCAGAGTCGCACCGACGGAAACGTCGAGTACCTTGTGCTTGGCGCTTTCGCTCATGGCGGCGTCCAGGGCATTACTAACCGTACGCAGAAGTATGCCCATTCTACCCGATACATCAATGCATTCCTCCAGAATCATGGAATGACGGGAGATTGCTCATCGGTTTGCATCAATCACGGTTCGTCCGTTAAGGTTCACAAGGATGCTCACAACATGAAGGATTCCACCAATTTCACTATCAGTCTTGGCAGCTTCGAAGGTGGTGAACTTTGGATTCACGACCCCGCTGCCCGAAAGGGAGAGCACAATGTCATCACTCAGAAGGTAGGGTTGAAGACTTTGTATGGCAAGAAACGTGTCTCCCGCAACAAACTTGTGAAGTTCGATCCCAAACGTTTTCACTGTGTTCTTCCTTGGAAAGGGGATAGATGGAGCATTACCGCGTACGTCAATCGAGCTGTTCCCAAGCTTCAGAGCAATGAAATTGCCAAGCTTCGGAGTTATGGGTTCAATCTCTCTAAGCGTACTGCGATTCCTGCCCTCGCTCCCGATTCCGAGGATGAACGGCCGCTTGAGGACCTTGTAACACGGGGTTCTGCGGTAAGGCCTTCCGAGCCTAGGACCAAGCCTAAGGTCAAGATTAGGGAATCGGAGAAAAAGAAAGAAAAGAAACCTCCTAAGTCCGATGTTGCCGAAGATGCATCTAGCAAAGCCGCTGAAGAGTTCGACAAGCTCCTTGAAGGTCTTGAAAAATCAGGAGCAAAGCAAACTGCTGAGCTCAGTGAGCAAGAGCATCTCAGTCGCATGATCGATGAGTTCGGCTCGGACATCGAACCTGATGAACCGCCCAAGCCGGATCTTGGACGACCTCCTGACGGAGAGTCTAAGGTCCCAGATGGGGAGGGCAGTTCTGATCCCAAAGTTCTTAAGGGAATTGAAAAGCTTAAGAAGGAAGCTACTTCGTTGCATCATCTCATGACACACATCCCTAAGAATCCCTATTGTTCGGTATGCAATCAGGCTAAGATGTACAAGGCCCCGGGTTACAAGACCGATGGCTTTCGTTCCGTCGAAGCCACCAGCTTCGGTGATCACATTACCGCCGATCATGTGGTGATCTACAGGGACAATCATGAGGTCATTGAAGAAGCTAGATTGGCTCTCGTGATCAAGGATGTGGCGACTTCATTCATGTATGCGTATCCTTCTGCACTGAAAGATGAAATGGAGTGTAAGGCTGCACTTCAACATTTCGTTTCGAGTAAGGATAAGGTTGGTGTCTTCTACAGCGACAATGCCAAAGAACTCGAACGTAGTGCCAAGTCTCTTGGTTGGAGGCATGAAAAGAGCAAGAAGTATATCCACCAATCCAACTCGATGGCCGAAAGGGCAGTCCGTTCCACGACAGAAGGCACGAGGTGCAATTTGTTGCAGGCTGGATTGTCACATGTATATTGGCCACAAGCCCTCGAGCATGCATGCACTGCATTCAACATTTCTCACCCTAACGGGATTGAGTATGCTCCCTGGTATCGCAGATTCGGGACAGCCTTTCCTGGCAAAGCACTTCCTTTTGGATGTCGCGTCGATTATTGGGTAGGACCCAAAGCTCAAAGAAAGAATCGTCCAAGGTTCGAGCCAACATCCGAACCCGGCGTATTCCTCGGCTATCATTTTCAGCCTGGTATGAAATGGAAAAAGGAGATAATTGTTCTTCCCATCAAGGATTTGAATAGGAATGATTTCCACGAGTGCTTGAAGCCCATCGTTGCTAGCCAATTCAGTGTTCCCGAAGGAGACTTCGCGTTTCCTATGAAGGAACGTTACGAAAAGGTTCGCTTGGGGCACGCCTCGGATGCGCTTGAAGGTCCAGACAACACTCCTCTTGAAAATCAGGATGCCGAGATGTCGGAGGAACAAAAGATGGATGTTGAAGACGCCGACCGAAAGGTTGAGCGACCTAAAGTCATTGATCCCGTGAGTGGTAAGTCTGTTGATTTGCCCGAGGGAGGTCGCTACTATGACTCAGGGGGAACTCTAGGTAGGAGATATGGGGGGACACGAGGTTCCACCAAGCCTGACGATATCCCCTCACATTTATGGGTCAACATGTCAAAGAGCCAGAAGAAGAAGGCTATTGATGAAGCGAACATGAAAGCCGCTCTCAAAGAAATTGACGGCGATGACGGCCGAGGTTCAAGCACCGATCGGCCCGCTGGCGCGGCGTCTCGCATGCAAGATGCTTGGGGCATCACTGGAAATCATTTGATCAGGTATCATTTCCGACCCAGAAATGAGTTGTTCTCTCCCGACCTCACCGATTGTCCGATTGATCTCAGTAGGATCTCCAATGCCCGTTGCACCAAAATTATCCCTTACAAAGGAGACAGCATCATCGAAGATGAAGATGATTGGCGTAACGTAAGGCGGAGAAATAAGAAACTTCGGTTCAAGTGGGTTGGTCAAACCACCTTTGAGATCAAGCCTGCTAAGACTCCCACTCCTAACGGAGATGGTTCCTTCCCAGCAATGCCTGTCACTCAGGGGAATGAAGCCGAGCACAGGGAAAAGCTGGCTAACACCTCGCCTGTTTCCCATGAAGACATCATGGATAAGTTGGCTATGGTTGCTAGGCCGGTGAATAAGAAGGAGCTTTCCCAGAACCCTAAAGCTCAGGCTTCCCTTGATGTTGAATGGAACAAACTGATGACCAAAAAGGCTTGGGACATGGAATCTGTTCGGGAATGGAGCGACGTCTCCAATCGGGCTCAGAAGAGCGGGCAAAAGGTCCACGTTGGGAAAATTTTCGAAATCTGTGTGGAAAAAGGAAGCGAGCTCCCTGCTGGCGACCCTTTAAGGAAATTCAAAGGGCGCACAGTGTTCCAAGGGAATAATGTTCGCGACGAAAGCAATGATGCTGCATTGTTCAGTGAACTTGGATCCAGCCCTGCTACGATGGAAGCAGGCAAAACCCTGGATGCCTATGGGCACATGCCTGGGAACGTGTGTGAACAGGCCGACGGCAAACAGGCCTACACACAAACCAAGCTGAAGGGGATTGAAACTTGGGTAAGATTGCCTAAGGAGCGCTGGCCGAAAGGTTGGCATGGTAAATTCAGTGATCCAGTCGTTAAGCTTATATTAGCTTTGTATGGACACCCAGATAGTGGAGGCTTCTGGGAGCAGCACTGTGAAAAGATGTTAAAAGAAGTTGGGTTTCATTTGGTATTTCCGGCGGCTTGGCCTTCTGTGTTTTATCATCCTGATCTCAAGCTGTTGCTTGCGGTTTATGTTGATGATTTCAAGATGGCAGGACCAAAGCAAAACATGGCTAAAGGATGGGAGTTGATAGCTTCTAAGATCGACATGGACACTCCTGCTCCGCTGGGAAGATATCTCGGTTGTGAACATGTGTCCACCTCCACGTCGCTTGAAAAAGCTGACCATCCCTTTGCTCACGTGTTCGACAAGAGCATTCCTGATCCTGCTGCCAAGCCTGCATCAGCTGCTGCCGTTGAGGATTACACCGAATATTACCCTGAAGAAGGTGTGGTTGTTAGGCACCACCTTCAGCCCCGCAAAGCGCTATATAGTCTCAGATCAGAGGAAGCTCAGGCGATGAACCTTGGCAAAACACGACTCACGGAAGTGAGGTCCTTGGTTTCTACGAATTCGCTTGAAGAGGTTTGGGATGAACATGGTCAAAATAGAAAGCGGGGGGAACTATGGATTGGTTCCACTTACCTTTTGTCTAATCAACATTCCCGCGCATCTGCACTTGCTGCTGTCAAGAAAGTGCGGGACAAAACCAAAGCCAAGAAAGCTGCTAGAAAGCAGGCCTTCTATGATGTCAATCAGCTTGACGAGGGCAAAGGATGCATGAAAGCACCCACTAAGCAAGTCATCTACGATATGAGTTCATTCTTGCAACAGGCCATTGATCGCTACAAAGAGCTAGCTGGCCCAGAGTTCCAGACTCTGAAGAAAGCAAGCACTCCGTTCTACGATGACAAAATTGCTCGCCCGGTGGAAGCTGAGGCAGAGGCCAAGGGCAAACTTGCTCCGATAGCAAGCAGAGTCCTGATGAAATTGCTATTTGCAGCAAGAATGGCTCGATTCGATCTTCTTCGTGCCGTTCAGGGTCTGGCTAGTCGGGTTACCAAGTGGTCCGCTGATTGCGATAAGGCGTTGCACCGTCTGATGTGTTATGTGCAAACCACCTTGCACTATAAAATGTCTGGGTTTGTGGGCGATAGTCTTGATAAGTGCAATCTTTGGCTATTCGCTGATTCAGATCATGCAGGTGAGCACGACAATCGCAGTACATCAGGGGGATTCCTGGCTTTAGTTGGCCCCAACACTTACTTTCCGCTTAGTGCTTTTAGTAAGAAACAAACAAGCACAGCACTTAGCAGTACTGAAGCTGAGGTTGTTTGTGCAAATGTGTCGCTGCGTGCATTGGGACTTCCTTCATCCGCACTTTGGAGCGTACTCCTGAACGCGGGGGGAGATACCAAGCAGCAACACGCCTCTCTAACGAAAGGCAAAACCATTGATCTTACTAAGGTCCCTGACAATGAAGTGTCCAAAATAAAGTCAACAGGATCGCATCGTTTGCCTGACGGCAGGCACCTCTGTGTCTACACGGGTGTATCAACTATACCCGAACCCTCTGAGATGACCAGTCATCCATTGAGAGATGTATGGATTCAAAGTAAGGGGAAATGGACTAGAATTGAGGAAGCTGTCGCCTGGGAAGAGCTTCATAACTCCTCCTATTCAGTGCAATGCGATACCTTAATCTGCATCTACCGAAGATCGGCAATGGACTATCGTCGCTTCGCGGAAGCGGAAGCAGAGATGCATAAGGAACTCGCCGGTATCAGGGATTCGGGGGGCGTTGACATTGAGAAGCTTGCCCCAACGTCTGGCAGTAAAGACATTGGACTCATAGCCTGCATGCCGCATGCTATCGAACCCATTGTGCTCGAAGATAACCAGGCCACCATAAGAATTCTTGAGTCCGGTAAGTCGCCAGCTTTTAGACATGCCGACAAAACACAAAGAATCAATCTCGGTTGGATCGCAGAACAATTTAGAAGAAAGCATTATAAGATGGCGTATATCAGCACTTTGTTGCAAGCTGCCGACATCCTCACTAAACCCTTCACCAACCTGGAGAAGTGGACTAGAGCCCTTGAGCTTATGCGCATTGGCCCTGACAAATCTAGAGTCAGGAAAGCCACGGCCGCACCACAGCAGCCGGAAGGCGTGCTCAAGAGGCCAGAAACCAAGTGCAAGACTTTGATCATTGAGGTTGCGTTTGATGGTGTGTCGTTTGTGAAGTCGATAGATCAGCAGAGTCATCCTTCGGTCAGCTGGGTTACGGTCCATGGTATGGATGAGATCAGTTCAGTTCATGCTAGGAAGGACCTACTCAACAAGGCTAAAAGACTCCATAAGGCTGGAGCGTCGGTGTTGGTTTGGCTCCGTATTCCATCGTCTTCCCAGACTCATCAGACAGCCTTCACCCTCCTAGCGGATGGGATGTGCAGCAATGAAATTACCAAGAAAACATTCTACAAAGCATGGGCTTCATTTGTTGATGTCTCCACTGGATTAGACTCGTTGAGATCTGATTATGTTCTGATGGCGGATAAGGACAACCCTTACCTCACCAGTGAAAGAGTCCAGAAGTGGCTTACCAAACACATGCTCAACGACAGGTCTTTTGACGCCTGTGGGGTCAACTTCATGGGTCCTGATGGATTGATGGCTCGTGTTCCCATCACATTGAGTACGAATGTTACGCACATAAGAAGTGCATTCGCTTCACTGCAGTGTCGTGATAGGGACAACCACAAGAAGTGTCGTAGCTCAGACAGTCCTTATCACTTGCAGGTTAGCGAAAGGATCATCAAGTCCTATGAAGAGCATTGCATGGAATTGCAAGTTGCAAAGTCGGTTGCTATGGTAGCCATCAGACCTCAAGCACCCAAGCTTTCAGCGACTTCTCACTCCCGTCTTGCTTACGCAATGACCAGCATCCCTCATTCACTTGAGACGATCTACGAGGCGGATGCCTTGGAGAGGGCGGAAGAGTTTCGCCTGGCCCTCCAGGATCCTGATCGCCTCGCTGACGCGTTGGCAGGACTCACCAAACCCGCGGCTTTCCGAGACATCGCGAAGTTCATCAAGGAGCCGACGGAGAGTGACGACCACATGTCGTTGTTCTTGAGGTGCATCCCGGTTCACGAGTGGCTCGATCTGCGAAAGCAGTATCCTCACGATCGTTGGACCACGCTTTACGAAGTGTGGCACGCCGAGAGAGGCGTCAAGGCGCCCGACGATGTGTCGGCAACAGGAGCCTTGGTCCAAGACGCCTCCCTAGACGGATGGCTTTCTCTTTTGATCGACTTTTTGCGTGACATGGCGACACTGGGCTGGAGCACAAGGGCGTCGTCGGCATTCGACTCAACGAGAATGTACGACCTGTGCCACCGCTTCACCCTCCTAACGGAAGGGTTAGGGAAACATCGTCTTTTTCCGGCGAGCGTGCGCTTGCTGAGCGGGCTCTTCACGCCCTCGCTCCAGCGGATCGCACCGCCGGCGAATGAGAGATCATTCGCCATTGTGGTTGGTGACAGCTCCTTGGCCTTTGTGCAATTCCAAGGAGCCCGTGTCCTGACCAAAAGGACGTTCAATGATGAGCTGCGCCAGGCACTGCGAAGCGAGCCCAGAAACTCCGGATCGGAGGTCTCCATGTTGTGGGGGCAGGGTCTCGGTCACATCCACGACCGGATCATTGCTCTCATCAGGAAGCATGAGCCTCGTCACCCGGAAGGGTTTGACATTTTCATTTCGTGGACTGGCAATGACGTCTACGGCAAGTGGGGCTACAAGGCCTTCACCTGGCACCACCAGTCGCCGTGGGTGAAAGAGACGGCAGAGATGGCTCGCAAAGCCTTCGAGTGGCCGATCAAGCAGCTCAAGAAGGTTCAGGAAGATGTCGTCAAGATCGCCGCCCTAAAGGACCGGCCAGGGGTGAATTCTGTGACAATGATCTCAGGCCCCGAGAATGGCTTTATGTACGGCCTGCCGGAAGAGTACGACGAGGAGATGACTCGCCACACGAAAGTGTTGGCCGAAGCAGGTGTGAGACTGGTCGACCCCAACCCAGTGTTGGGCGCCACTGACAGACCAGACAAGTTTCACACGAACTTCACGGCTGACAATGTGGCCGCGGTTGTCACATGGTACAAGTCACTTGTCACCGCCACGGTCTTTGACCGTGCGGTGACGGACTTGCGATCAGAATTGGTTGCCAACCGCCGAGAGGTGGTCTTCTTCGAGCACTTCCACCTGGCCAAGCCGGACTCCCGTATAACGGTCCCGCCATTGAAGGACATGCACGTCTGTGCTGACACCGAGCGCGAGGAACCGCCAGACGTCCGGGGGGACGACGAACAGATCGTGTTGAGTGCTCCGCTGTTGGCCGCACATCAGGATCTTCTGTGTGCCGAGCCGGAGGAGCTGACCGACACCGATCGTGTCCTCTTCGACACGACACCTGGAGCCGAAAATGTTGTCCAGAGAACTGAGGACAACTCGGATCCCTCTGTGATGATCACCAAGCTCCAGATCGGCAGTCACGGTGAAGAGGCCGCGACTGATGAAGAGATTGCCTTGGCGAATGCCCTCGGCGTCTACGGTCTCGATCTGGAGATTGGTCGCACCTCTAACGAGGATGCTGAGTCTAACAAAATCTTCAAAGACATTGAGGAGCTCACTGAAGAAGAACTCAGCAAGCGGCCCCGATTCTACGCGAGGGGATCTGTCGGGATTCAGAATTTGATGAGGGAAATGCAGTTGGAGGAGGCCAAGAAACCACCTGTTCCTCCAAAGGCGCGGCCCGCTGACGCGGAGCCTAAGGCAACTGGTATCTTACCTTTGGCCACGAAGGCTCATGCTGTACCTCCTGCCGTGCCGCAGGCTGCATCCTCATCGTCGGCGTCTGGCACACTCCCGCCCAAGGAGGTTCCTGGGAAGTCTGCATCGTCTGGCGCAAAGCCTACTGAACCGTTGCAGCCACCGCCTCCTAAGAAGATGCCTATCACCGCTGTGAAATCGGCACCTACGCCGAAAGCGGAGCACGCTGCCAGTGCCAAGGCAGAAGCGTCACCTCCCGGAAGGAAGGGATGGTCAGTTTTGGTTGTCAGGCCCGGACCTGCCGCCCTTCGCGTCTGATCATCGACACCTCAGTGAGGGCCAGCGCTTCAAACTGGGCAAGAAGTGTGCATTCGTCCTCAGAGGCTTCACCAACAAGCCCGAGTACGGCAATAGAACGCCGACAGTGACGATCCGTCGGAACGACCTCTCGATGGACTGGGAAGAGTTCATCGATGCCCTTAGCCAGATTTGGAACGGGCTCAAGGTCTCCCAGATCTTCGAAGTCTTTAAGACTCCAGTCGACGGGAAAGCCCGCTACGAAGTTTACATTCAGAAGCACAATGATCAGGAATTTGACGTGCTTCGAGCTCGGGCTATCCATGGGCATTGGTCGGGGCTCTTCGGTGACGATACCGAACTCGCCGACATCCACTCCGTGGTGCATTCCTTTGTGCCATGGGACGCCAGTCTAGCGACTCGGCCTAAGATTCATCCGTTCGACATGTACTCCCAGGAGTTTGTCGATTTCCCTTGCAAACTGGGCTACCACGGCACCTTCATGAGGCACTTCCCAGATATCATCAGATACGGATTGTTGCCTGGTGGTGCCGCGCTCCACGAGAGTGGTAGCAGAGCTTTTGTCATGATGTCAAAGCAACCAGAATGGAAAAGGGATGACAATGCGGGCCTTCGCGAGGCGGCGGACGTCGAGTTCGCCATCGATCTCCAAATGGCCGTCTTGGACGGCGTCCGGCTCTTCGAGACTCGCTCCGGGGCACTGGAGACGCCAGATTGGATCAGCAATCGATATCTGGTTTACGCTTATCAGCGGGGCACAGCAGAGCCTGTGTGGGTCAATCCGGCCTACCAGGCGTTCCGTCGGAACATTGACTCCGCTCTAGCGAGCTGGAACAAGGATGGAAGCCACAAGTACATCTTTGGTCCAGATCAATTTGCCTTGGAGCAGCACAACTGTTTTCTCGACTTGTTGGAAAGCGCCGAGAATCTCACCATCGCTGAGTGGGCGCCGGTCGCAATCGACTGCAAGACCCCGTTTCGCATTTCGGCGGACATCTTGAGCGAGGTCGGCGAAGAAGTCATCGAGCGAAGGAAGAACGATGACCAGCTCATCGAAACATATGACGGCTCGCTCGGAATCGGCATCCACGTCTGGCCATCCATGGAAGGCAAGCGGATCCGACTTCGCCAGAGGATTGAACCGAGGCACTGGATCAAACAGGAGTTGGTACTCTACCCCGGGTACCATTGCAGCTCGTGCAATCACAAGTACATCGACGGAATGATCTCCTGTCCAGGTTGCCAACGTCGCCTCATCGAGATGACCGACCTTGCGATTATCGCCGAGCCCGACAGACTCCGGCGAAGCGCCGCCCGAGAGGGCAGGCAGGTCAACATCATTGACTTGCAGCCATCCTCGGGGCTCAAGCACGCGCGTGTGAAGATTCAAGGGCCAGAAGAAAGGGAACGAATCCAAAGCACAGCGTCTGGCATCCGCCAGAAGGTCCTCAATCAGCAGAAGAGAGCGGAGAAGCTCCACAACACCACTCCGCAGGGGCAATACAGTGTGGACCCCATCACTGCTCACAACTACGCCAAAATGGGTCTCAGCTTTCACACTGTCGAGGCGCTGCAACGCTTCGCTAACGTGAGGCTTCCTGATCCTCAGGGCAAAGGAAAAGGGCATGGTTCGTCCACCTACTATGATGCCACTGGAAAGGTTGCCCTCCTCTGGGTGACAGGCCAGCTTGAGATCGACCTCCTCACGGAGTGTCTGATTTGTTTTCATGATCGGTTTTACACCATCAATGAGATTGCAGTTCTCATCAAGGCTGTGAAGTCGAACCAGCATGAGTTTTCCATCCTGCAGTACGATGGGGAGAAATACATCGTCGTGCAGAATGAAATCTTGCCGATCATGGCCGAGCTGGCTACTTTCTTCAAGGCACAACTGCCGCTGAGCCGGACAAGGATCGAGAAGACAAATCCTTCTCTTCGCACCCAGAGAGATCTGCAGGTACCCGCTGAGGCACAGGGACTTGGCAAACGTCAGCTCAACGAGTTGCTGGCCAATACCCCTTACTATCGTCGGTACCAGCAGTACTACATGGACAAGCGCATCGGGGAGAGCGGCCACGTGAGGTTGACCACTTCGGCACCCGCGTCCGAACGTCGCCCACCTGAGCCTCCGGCATCTCCTGCACGACGAGGTCGCAGCTCTGACGAGCGTGCATCGGGTACAGCAGAGCGCAATCGCACAAGGTCCCCGATCGCCAGACATCGTCCGACCGAGGTCCACATCCGGACCAACCCTGGAGATGGAGCGGGCTCATCTACCGATCGCACCCCTCGGGAGCCTGCGATGCCGCCGCCCAGGCGTGTGGCACGTGATCCGTCCAGCTATATCAGTGACGCGGATTGGGATGCAATGCGTGCTGGTACAGGCTTCAGCAGTCCAGCACCGGAAACGGTTGCTCCCGATACCACTATGGATGGAACAGTGAGCGAGACACCGTCCTCTGCTGTTGATCTTGGCACAAGGCGCGAATGGTCCGAGACCTACCGCCGGCGACCCCATGATCCACCGACCTTCGGCGTGTTCTTCGAGACGAGAGATGTCTCCGACCGACAGGTCCGGATGCGTGAGACTGTTGTCAACTTCTTTGAGCAGCTCAGGGTCGCAGGATTGTTGTACCCAAACTTCGTGTTGGGGAACGATCTTTCCGGCAACATCATCGATCCTTCGCTTGCCAGGCGAATGGACTGGCACCGCGTTGACATGTACCAATGGGCGGTGTTCGCTGCGATGACCGAAGATTACATCCAGCCTACTTCAGTCGTGAATGCCATTCCTACTCATGGCAATCCACATGGCTTCACGATTCTGGACACCTCTCATGCCCAATGGTTCTTGTCAGGATGGGTCCATGAGGTCTACAACTACAGGACCAACCGCCGTGACCGCATCTACTGAGGTCATCTGATCGACGGCCCATTACGCCGAGCTTGATCACCTCCCTAACGGGATGGTATTCTGAGACATTTAGATGCCGTCTGGTTAGTAGTGAAGTGAGATTTAAGCGTCGGCACCGCCCTAACGGGTTGGTAGCTAACCTTCTCGTACAAACAGCACAGGGCGCAAAACATCGGCCGCATAATTTGCTTTTGTTGCAAGTTGTTTCCGCTGTCACAAAGTGATATGCTCACGACGGTCTAGTGACTAGTCTTTCCTTCCATCGCCTTCGCCTCAACCGTTGCACTAAGATGCGCGGGGGGTGTATTTTGTGGAAGATGTAGCGAGTCACCTGCACCTACTGTCGTTCATTGGCTCAAGAAAATATGCGTCTGCATTCTGGCTGTTCTGCCTGTAAACATAATAGTATGGCTTGCATGTGGGTGGTTGTCAAAACTAGGATCCCTCTTTGGGGTACCCTAAATAGTAGGTGCTTTATTATAATAGGGACCCAAAAAGGCACCCTAATTTTGACAACTACCCATGGCCAGGCTTGCTCTTCTGCTTCGTGCAAGTACAAGTAGCACTCACTTCTACTTAGATTCTTTTGGAAAGGCAACCCTCGATTCAAAGGGGTAAAGGAGGGACCCTTCATGGGGACCCCTACCCTATAATGGGCTATATAATGGGTATATAAGAGCTATGTTAAGGGTATCTGCCTAGGGGTCCTTATTAAGGGTCCCTCCTTTTACCCTTGGATCGATCTCACCAAGCTGCAGACTCCCAGTACTTGGAGGATCATGGGACTTAGTAAGTAAGGTTATAAGTACCTGAATTGGGGTTATAAGTAGTTCTAAGTATAGTTACCCTAATTATAACCCTAGTTACTAAGTCCCATGATCCTTTAAGTACCCACCCACCCCCTCCTCCATACGGAACATGCTGCAGGGGTCTAAATCGCCGTGGCCTTCCATCTTGGAGCCGGAAGTAACCCTGAACCGTAGAACTTAGAACCATAAACCCAAAGCCCTGAACCCTAAAACCCTAAGCCCTAAGCCCTAAACCCTAAAACCCTAAAACCCTAAGCCCTAAACCCTAAAACCCTAAGCTCTGTACACTTCCCGAAGCTTCCAGGCCGAAGTCACCGACTACTGCCTGGACGACATGTCGACGATGTCGGCCCACACGAACCGACTCCATGAGGTCTGCTTAGGGGCTCCTTTTCAAAGGGAACCCTTGTGAGGGTTCCTTTAAAGGGCTTCTTTAAAGGAGCCCGATATAAGGATCTCAAGAGGAGCCCTTAAAGGAGCCCTAAAGGGTTGAGGGGGTTTCAGGCGCAGGGTTCTTTTTTAAGGGTTGAGGGTTCAAGGTGTAGGGTTCCTTTAAGGCTGAAGGGCCTGCTGAAAAGGTTGGGTGTTCCTTCAAAAGTTGAGGATTGGGGGCTTAAGGCTAGATTAAGGCTCAGGGTTTGCATGGTTTAGGAACTAGGGCTTACGGTTTAGGGTTTAGATTTTAAGGTATCGGGTTTCAGGTTTACAGTCTAAGGTTTAGGGTTTAAGGATGTTTATGGTTAGATTTTCGGGTTTAGGATTTGGGGTTTCTTGAGTCTAAGAGTCCTGTAAGTGATTCAGCAAGGTTCTACTGTAAGGGTGGAGGGCTTTGGGTTGCAGGTTAATGGTCTAAGGTTCGGGATTTAGGGTTTAGAGTTTGGGACCTATAAGAGTCTTGTAAGAGATCTAACAGGGTTCTACAAAGTCTGCTCCGGGACACTGATATCGACCCCTTGGCTTAGCGGTTTAGGGTGTTGGGGGCTGGATTGTGGAGAGAATTCCGAAACTTTACAGGATCCAAGGTGTAGGGTTTAGGGTTTAGGGGTGGGCCCCGAGACTTCGAGCGGTTGAAAGTATGCTTTACGGTCCAGCATTCTGATTCGCGAAGTATGTTGAACATTAATTTTGGGTTTGGGATTTCGAGGCGTGGCTTGAGGCTGAGAGGAATTAGACCTGAGGGCTGTGCGGTTTTAAGGCTGGGGATACGCGTAGTTCTCTCTGCTTGGGTCCTTTCCTTGGTTCATAAGGCTGCCCTAGTATTTCCGTACTAGTTTAATCTAGAGAACTGCCCATACATAGTCCGTTCCTTATATGGCGTCCGAGCTGCACAAGAGCGCGAAGAACAGTTCGAGGCCGATGCGTGGAGTGCAGCGACGCTACATCAGTCAGCATCCGGGGGCCTAGCTTTTTGGGCATCACGGTGGCTCAGAACATCGCAAAGGCTCAGAACATATCCAGCTGTGCAGTCTTTTGAGCTGCCCTTATGCTGTTTGCACCCCGGATCTCTTCAGAGTCCGCCGCGGCGATCGAGAATCACATACCATCTTTCTGGTTGCAAAGTGCATGCTGCATCTGGATCCATACGAGCGAACCAGCGTGCGTGAATCCAAAACTTGGCTAAGATCAAGTGGTAGGTAGCGATATGGGATCATCGTTACTTTTCGCTGCTGTTTAATACGGAGCCCGAAACATAAGTAATTTTGGGGACCGATGAAATCGACACTTAGAGTATTAGGGTTGTATCGTCAATAGTTGGGCTCCGACATCTGCTCCAAGACATCATATAGGTAGTTGTCAAAATGCAGGTCCTTTTTGGGTATCCTATCCTAAATCTTAAATAGTAGGTGCCGTATTCTTAATAGGGACCCAAACAGGGACCCTAATTTTGACAACCACCCATGTAGGTCAGGCTTTGGGACTCATAGCTCTCGGGGGGACGGGACTTACAGCAGGCTTCAGGATAGAGGGGTCTCTTAAAGGGAGTTTAGGGGTGCCTTTCAGGGAGTTTGCAAGAGTCGAGGTTTCGAGATGCATAAATATACCAAACCCCCAACTCCTCAAGTCAAAGTCTTTAAGGCCTGAGGGTCTGGGACTTTGCATACTCGAAATTATGTTTCTCGAGTTCAGGGTTTAAGGTTCAGGCCTGCGGACAAAAATGGCATAGGCTCTGCATGTACTTGGAGGGTCATGGGACTTAGTACGTAGGATTATAAGTGCCTGAATTGGGGTTGTAAGTAGTTATAAGTTATAAGTATAGTTACACCAATTATAGCCCTAGTTACTAAGTCCCATGATCCTTCAATTAGACCTTAAACCCTAAACCCTATATAGATCCTTTTAAGGAACCCCTATAGATCCCTTTAAAGGGACCATGATCCTTTCAGTAGGGCTCAGGATTCAGGTTCGGCCCGAAGGCTCAATGCGGAGTTTCTGCGCCCCAATTGCTGGTCTTGGGAAAGCCAAAATCCTTCAAAAACCCTGTGTATGTTTAGGGTTTAGGGTTTAGGGTGCCCTATAAGCCTTGAATCCTAAAGTGAAGTGTGCATGTAAATGCTAGCCCCCCAGATCCTCAATCTCAAGCCCTGGCGTTCTGTTTTATACCATGTTACGAGCGATCAAAACCTCCGGCCCTCAGCGTTACGCTTTCCTGCCCCAAAAGTAAAGCTTCGCTGAGTTTAGGGTTTGGAAGTTCAACAAGCTTGAGTTTACCGATCAGGAGAAACAAGAAGTTTGAGGTTTATGGTTTAGGTTTTAGGGGCATTGTGTTAACTGTTCTGCTGGGCAACTCGTATGGTAGCTGTTGCACAGGGCCGAGGTGTCGGCTAGGTGTCAGCACCAAAGTAGCACCTGAATGCGAGCGTCTTGCGGCAATACGTACTGTGATGCAAATGGAGTTGGGGTTCACATTATGGCTTCGGGGTCCGTTGTGTGCATGGGGCGTCCTCTGTCAATCCCCATGCAGGTCGCTCAGAACATCAGCTTCTCGGCGTCACTGGCATGATGGTAGTATATATGGACCCTCTGGGTACGATGCAAATCCTCTGTAAAGCCGCAAGGACCCGAGGCCCCCGCGCTTCAACTTCGAAGCCCTTAATGTAGGAACCTGATTAAGAAGCCTTGGGCCTTTATTTGGGTCCCTTATATGAATCCCACTATTTTAGGGGTGATAGGCCCAGGGTTTCTTCATCAGGTTCCTATAATAAGCCCCTATAATTACCTCTTCTAGTAATCCTTATAGACCCTGTATAAGGAACTCTTTTCAGAAACCCTAAGGGCTCCTACATTAGCCCCAAAAACCTGTAAACTTAAATTCTAGAAAGCCAAAAGCCCCAGCTCCGAAACCCTGTAGTCCCTAAACCCCCACTTAGATCCTAGAAGCCCTGAAGCTCCGACACCGAAACTTAGTAAGTAAGGTTATAAGTACCTGAAATGGGGTTGTAAGTAGCTATAAGTATAGCTACCCTAACTATAACCCTAGTTACTAAGTCCCATGATCCTTTAAGTAAGCCATCTTAAATCCTAAAGTCTGCAACTAGCAAAGCCCAGCCCGCGGCTCCAAGCTCTTGAATCATCATAGCTCGTGCAATAGATGGGAGTCGAAATAAGTGTTAATATCCGGGTATAGATATAGTTGTAGTAACATCCCTATTCTGATGATTGCGCCCTTGTACACTCAGAACTTACGCTGGGTTTCAGGGCTTAGGCTTTGGGGGTGGCATAGGCTTGAGGGCTCGGTGTCAGCACACATGGTGCATGGCAGTTTGCGGGAGTTGGTCGGGGTTTTGGTCAGAAGAATACACGACCGACAAGGCTAACGACAATAGTGCCATTAACCATGGCAAGAACAAGTGTGAGAATAGGAATACGAATATTCGTAATAGTACGAAGGGATCAGAGGAGACAGTCACTCGCTCCCAGCATCCAACAACAAAGATGTCTTTCAGAGCTGTCATGCTCACAGCTTCAAGTGAAGCTGTGCCGAACGAAACTCGAACCGTAGACCTAGATCTTGGAACACAACCCATCACACCCTATGAACGACCCCACCACCCCAAAGCCATGGACAGCCTGCGATTGCTCCAGCAGCCTCGTACATCCAAGGAACCAAGTTGACCGCAGCTCCTTGCTTGCAAGTGTGTGATTAGGTGCCAAAACAGCACATAAGCATAAGCATTTTGTAGGGATATCACTACCTTAATGGGCTTCATTCTAAGGGGTTTACATGGAATATCCCTATCCTAAGTTGTGCTTAGGTGCTTTTTGGGGGCCCTATGTGATTCTGTTCTGTTCTGGAGTCAAGTCATGCAACGCTCCTCCTGGACCGCCTACTTAAACGATCATGGGACTTAGTAAGTAAGGTTATAACATAACCCTAGTTACTAAGTCCCATGATCCTTTAAGTAGTAGAAAGAAGGCCTTGTCAGCAGTGCCAGATGGAAACCCGTCACAAGTACACGTTTTAAGGCTTGAGGTCGTATGTTCCATGCTCTAGTTGCCAAACCCTGCTAGGCTTTGACCGAAGCTTGCAATGCGTACGAGTTATCCTAACCAGAGCGACTGAACTAGCAGAAAGCAACCCTAAACCCTAAAACCCGCCTAAAACGGCTTTCGCTGCGTGCAGACGAAAAGGAGCCCTTAAAAAAAATAATAATAACCCTAAAATCCTAAACCCTAAACCCCAAACCCTACAGTCCCAAAAGTTTGGTAGCTGTGGCCGACTCAGAAGCCTAAGCCGCCCCAAATCGGAATGCCTAGATGATTGCACTTTGTCATAGTTAGGTAACAATTTTCCTGAGTATTTAAGCCCAACAAGGAATAAACATGTACATTTTTAAACCCTATCCCAACCATGCACCAGTGCAGGAATGTACAGGAAAAGAGAACCAAGGATCCCAAAGACCGTTGATTTGAGGAGTGTATTTCGAGTTTAGGGGTTTAGGGTTTAGGGATCGTGACTTACAGGCTTGTGTGCCTTCGGATCAGATCGCAGCCCGAGTTTTGAAACCTCTTCGTCCCAAAGCGAAGTCTTCTGTTGGCTAGAAAGCATGTATGTCTTCCGGGTGGTGTCCTTGCTATCAATACTGAAGGACCGAACTTGTACAACTTTTCGAAAGCTCGATGCAACAGCCTCGTGAAACCTTAAATTAGTACCTTTCAGTTGAGCGCCCACTGTATGGTTCGGATCCTAAAATAAGAAACTAAGGTAGCCGAAGAAAGATACTACATTTAAGGGTCTAGGTGTGTAGCCTCATCTGTTTTTCTGGGCTTCCTTAGGTAGCTTCTGAAACAGCTCTCCTTCCCGAAACCCCATGAAGCTCGGAACCCTACACCTCTAAACCCTAAACCCTAAACCTCTTAACCCTAAACCCTAAACCCTCATCCCTAATCCCTAAGCCCTAAACCCTAATCCCTACTCCCTAAATCCTAATCCCTAAACCCTAAACCCTCACCTTTTTGAAGGAGCTCTCCACCATGGCTGTAACTGGGTCGCTGATTGCGGAGAGCAGAGCTGCAGCGCCGCTCTCCGTGAAGCAGTACCCAGACCCCCGGGAGGATCCAAAAAGTAGATCCCTTAATGGGGGGTTCCTTTAATTTAAGGGGGCCCCTTTAAGGGATCTGCAGGGTTTTAGGGTTTATAGGGTTTAGGGCTTAGGGGAGGATCCAAAAAGTAGATCCCTTAATGGGGGTTCCTTTTAAGGGTTCTTTTAAGGGTCCCTTTAAGGGATCTATAGGGTTTTAGGTCTAGGGTTTAGCGTAGGTACCTTAAGGGGTTCCTATAAAGTACCCTTAGTATAGGGCCCCAAATTAGGGGATCTACTATCTGGATCCTCCCGGGGGTCTGGGTAGGTTGGAAGGGTCGGTGTAGGGTTGCGGGCTTGTTGGTGTTGGGGTATTCAACATATATAGGTGGTTGTCAAAATCAGGGTCCCTTTTTTCAGGGCCCTAAATATTAGGTGTCGTATCATATTAGGGACCCAAAAAGGGACCATAATTATGACAACCACCCATATCCTTCCACCTAAGAGAATCAACAAAGGGCCTCCACTCCGCAACTCGAGCAGTGTGTTGGGTTACTATAGGGTGTGGTTGTGTCTTTACTGTCACTTTTGGGGGATGCCGTTCTTGCTTTTCCTTTTGCTCTTGCTCCTGCTTGTCTCCTGAAAATCTGAACCCCCTAATCCGAACGAGCTTTTACAAGGCGGGGATGATTTCAGTGGATGTTCAGCGAAGTGTAGTTTGTGTGGGGAGTGTATGAGAGGCTGAAACGATGACAACGGTTTCGTGGTGCGTTACACAGCTTCCTAGGGCTATTGACATCAAAGGGGTTTGTGCGGTATTGACGGTTTTACACTGGGTTTTTCATGCTTCTCGAACATCAAGATACCTCTGTTTAGTGTTTTAAATTTCTGCAAGTCTGGAGATTTTCAATTTAGGGGTCATCTCCACAGAGTGGAGACAAGTTTGGAGGAGTTCTGCAGCTCCCTTTTTCGAGTCATGTAGGGCCAGGGGTTCAGGGTTTGCGATCTGAAGAACGTTTCGTCCCGAGTGTCATAAAGGTTATGTAGGGGCCTGCATGCTTAGTGCAGGGTCTTGTTGGTTTTTTTCGCACTGTACGCAAATTGCCACGAAACCCTGTCTTGGGCCCGGCATGTCTGGGGTTCTTCCAACCGCAGTATTTTGTGTTTGGGGCGGTTGTAATTAGAGATGGTCTCCCCCAAACTCAAACCTGTGGCTCCAAGGACGGAGCTTCAAGCTTTGAAATTGCGAGGGCAGGGCAAGCAGGCACAAATCCCCGCACCCTGCACCCCAAATCCCGAACACGATATATATATATATATATATATATATATATATAATACCCCACTGGGTAGACGGACCCAAGCCTAAAGAGCTTTGGTCGTAGAGTATTCAACTGAGCATAACCCCTCAAAGAAGCCTGGATAATGAACAACACTATTCATTGGATTATAGTACAATATATTGTACATATACCACCCAAACACCCAAAACTGGCGCAAAAGCCCCTTTCTGAGTCACAAGGCCCCTCCCTCGTTTGAGCAAGGTCAGCGCCGACATGGTGGCTCTTACCGGATCCCATGTATGCCATGGCAGACACTTCTTTTGGTTTAAAGGTCAAACCGCAAGCCCAAAGGGCTTAAGGGCCATGCTTAGGATTGAGTCTTTGAGGGTCTTGACGTTTGAAAATCAACCTCAGCCATCCTCGTGCTATACATCGAATTGTAAAACCTATACTCACAAAATCCTTACGGGTGCATTTGAGCCCCTGACACCCTGAACCTTCGTGTACCCCCTACCTAGGCCCTACCTACGCTCTCTTCACTCCATGGTTTCAGCGAGACCTCAATCACGATTTCGATCGTGCGGGATTTTGGGATTTTAGACAGAGTTCGGGCATGTTGCTGAAGTCCTAAACTTCCGAACCCTGAATCCTGAACCCTTTGCTACGTCTCCTCGCTCCACTCTCAATCCTGCAGCCCTAACTAAAACTGCACAGCCTTAGCAGCCCTCAGCCCTGAAACCCCATAACCCTGATTCTCTAAAGCCCAGAGTCCCGGACGAAGCTAGTTGGCCTCGGTGAACAGGGATAATGTGCCTAGACATGGATGGGAGAGTACGCAAACAACCATACACGCGCCCTCGTTGTGCTCTTATCTCTGTCGACGGTCTCTTATCTTTGCGGTTTAAGATATAGCTACCTTACCTTAGCTTGCCGCTTATGATCCTAATCGCCTGATCGTGTCATCTGTCTTTGTTGTCCCACGTATGGCCCGTTTCGTCGCCTCGCCTTTGACATACCAAAATGTTCCCAAACCCTAAACCCTAAACCGGTTAGCCCTAAACCAAATAAAGAAACTCCCAAAACGACAGGCGCATCCGCCTTAACATGTCATGTCTCCGAGGATGCCCCAGTCTTCACTCGCCAGCGAACCCTCATCGAAACAGCCACCGGGCACCTTCAGCATTTCTGCCTTTATTGTTTTGGGGCTGAGGGACTCTTAGGGAATTAGGGTCGTCAAAAGGGTTTAGGACACTTAGGGTTTAGAGTGTAGGTTGTAGCGCCTAGGGTTGAGGGTTTTTTTCGGGTTTATATAGGGGGAGTTCAGGGCCTCTCTGAACCCAAATACCCCATCCTAAACCCTCCAGCCCCGAAGCCGAAACACGCTAATTACCGGTGAACTTGCCGTGGTCCTAAAACCTAAACCCTAAATTCAATACACTAAACCCTAAACCCAAAACCCTAAAGCCAAAACTCTAAACCCTAAACCCAAAACCGTAAACCCTAAACCCTATATAAGTGGTTGAGGATCGAAGACCATACTCTAGCGAGCAGGAAGTGTAAACTCATCGTAACTCATCGCCGTCTTTGATCCGAAGCCCCATTCTGGGGCGACTGGATCATGTCATGAGTTCGAGACTCATTCGCTATGTGCTCGCAGACATCTTTCATTTAGTTGAAGGATTTGCGGCTTCAAACACTTAAAGGGTTAAGGGCTTCAGGTTAAGGGCTTCAGGTTAAGGGCTTCAGGGTTGCAGGGGCCAGGCCTAATTGTGCCCTATGCTCTCAAGCCCAAATTCTGAAATTTCGATCCGCAGCTCCTGCAGCTTCCTTGCGACGCTCACAACAGCGGTGCATCCCAAGCCGGAATACCCATATCGATCCCTCCTGGAGATCTGCAAGTCGACCCTTTCAGCTGCCAGTCGCAAGACTTTCGGCCTGCCTGGTAGGGTTTGGGCCCCAAACCCTGGCCCTAGACCCTAAACCCCTAAACCCTAAACCTTGCTGCTTGCTTTAAAACCCACAGAGGCTCCAAAACCCACTAATTAAGTATATACCTTAAAATTAGATGTTGGGAGCCCTCATATGAGTTCAGGTACATTCCTTAATTAAGGGGTGTTAGAATCCCCTAAACCCTGAACCCTATAGATCCCTTAAAAGGAACCCTAGGTATTCCTTAATCAAGGGGTATCGGGGTCTCTGAGCCCAAGGTGATGGAGTCAGAGTTCGCAGAAACTTCAGACGACGAGCCGCGAGCTCAGGAAATTTCCCTCTTCTCGCTTAGTCTACGCGAGCCGTAACTAGATTCTTGAGTGGTACTAGGGTCCCCCTATTAAATCCGAATACTTAGAACAGGGGTTCCCTTATTCTAATTCGGCTATTCAGGACAATAGTTAATGAATAAACAGGTTGGCTTGTCGTACAGGAGGGACGGAAGGGAATACTGTTACAGTATTAAGTAATAGACGCCTGTACTATAGTCAGTACCCTCCCAGCGACAGCACGGCAGCCTTGCTCAAGACCAGACCATTCAGAAGTTAGAACAGCTTAGTGCTTCTGCTTCCCTAGCTCCTGAAACCTTCAGGATTGATTTAGACTTAGTAGTAGAGTAGGTAGCTTTTAACTTTCTGGGGTACTGTGACTAGAACTACAACCTCTAGCCCCTATATACTCTGAAAGGTTAACCTTTCGTTCCCCAGGATACTGGGAGGTAGGTAGACATGTTTGAACTAGTAAAGGTTCGTGATCTCGGTCACTCTAGATGAAGGCTCGGCATGTAAGGCTTTCCGCCTCATCGCATAAACTTGTGTCGTGGGCAGCAGCCTATGAGATTTTCGAAATTACGTTGCTGGCACGGCCTGTAAGGGTTTGAGGGTTTAGGGTCGGCGCATGAACCCTCAAGCCGCGCAGACACTGAACGTTGGAATCCGTGTGTCTCAAGGCTGGAACCCGCAAAGCCCACGTCCAGGCACAGTCCTGTGCTGAGGGCTTCAGGGTTTAGGCTAGAAGCAAAAAGGCCTTTTAGCCCTAATATAGAAGCCTAAATAATTACCCATAGCATTCCTTACATTTCCGTATTATATAAAGGGGCCCCAAACCCTATTCTAATTATTACCTAGACCCCCGAAAGTAGGTAAAATAATGGCCCAAAACCCATCATAAAAGGGCCATTATTCAGCATACTTTTGGGGTCCAGGTAAGTACCCGGCAATACACTCCTCAAACCCCGAAAGCCTTCAATCCAAGAAGCCTTCAGCTCCAGAATGCCCGGGGCAATGGGAGTTTGAGATGCAGAAGGTGTGGGCTCCTGATGGGTAATAGAGGGGCCTTGGTTACATACCCATACTATCCTCATAGGATTCCTTATTATGCTCATAGGCCCAAAACCTGAATGAATTTATGAAGGGCACTGTATTAATCTGGTCTATGCCTTATTATGGATAGTACAGGTTGTTGTCCATCAGCCGCATTTGACGTGCTTTGCGAGGTCCGATCCCCAAGATCCGCGACCCCCAAGGCGCGCATCCCCCAGCCCAAAACTCTTTGAACGGAGTTTTGATTCAACCTCGCAGACATCGAGCAAACAATCAAACCCCAACAATTGCAGCCTAAACCCTGGCTGCCTGTACTTAAACGTTCACTGCCTGTTACTTGAACTCCAAGTTATAAACCCTTTGGCCTCAAATATCAACATCCAACTCCGGGTGAGCTCGGAGCTTAAAGGAATCGATGTCATCACCAGGCTTGTTAGCTTCGCTCGTCAGCAGAGCCAACACGTCGCCACTTGACATCCAGGGACTGGGCGCGGTGCACGGGTTGAGGGTCTCGCACCGGTTTCGCGTCTTTTGTAACGCCTTCAAACATAAGGTAGTGAGGGTACGGTGTTTTAGTGTATAGGGTTTTGAAAAATACTCGGTCCCAAAACTCTAAACCCTATAGGGTGCGCTAAACCTTTGACGACCGAACCCACCGTCGAGAGCTGCCGGCATTCCAGAGTCAATGAACCAGTCGACGACACGAAGTACTGCTGGGGTTTAATCTGTACTTGGGTTTCAGGTTATACTGTTTAGAGTTTAGGGATGTTTAGGGTATGTTTGCAACTTTGAGCCCTGCGACCTTAGCCTTCGATTGCAGGGCTTGGAATTTCTCGTGGAGAGCTAGGGATCAGGGCTTCTGGTTTGTAGCTTCGGCCTTAGGGTTTCGAGTGTTAGGGCTGTGAGGTTTAAGGGTTAGGGTTTTGTGTTACAGGCTTTCACGTTTGGCAGGCCATCCGTCCTTTCGCCTTTGGGGCTGGGTTTGAGGTTCAGGGCTTACTTAGAGAGTGATAATTAGGGTAACTATACTTATAAATTTCTATAACCCCAATTAAGGTACTTGTAACCGTACTTCCTAAGTCCCATGATCCTCCAAGTAGGGTTCAGGGCTGATGTGGGAATGGCGCTCAGTCCCCCAGGAATCCCTTTGGTGCTTAAGCTGACGCTTCCAGCCGAGCTCAGCTCAGAAATTTCCATATGCTTTATAGCCTAAGCCCCAGATCCCCGAACCTGGCTTGATGAAAAGTTCCTTAACCCCAATCCCGAAACCCCCAAACTGTAAATCCCCAAGCCGTCAACCCCTAAAGCTTCAACCCTAAACTTATCCCTAAACCCCCCAAACCCTAAACCCTAAACCCCCCCAAACCCTAAACCCTAAACCCCCAAACCCTAAACCCTAACCCCCCAAACCCTAAACCCCCCAAACCCTAAACCCTAAACCCTAACCCCCCAAACCCTAAACCCTAAACCCCCCAAACCCTAAACCCCCCAAACCCTAAACCCTAAACCCCCCAAACCCTCAAACCCTAAACCCCCCCAAACCCTAAACCCTAAACCCCCAAACCCTAAACCCTAACCCCCCAAACCCTAAACCCCCCAAACCCTAAACCCTAAACCCTAACCCCCCAAACCCTAAACCCTAAACCCCCCAAACCCTAAACCCCCCAAACCCAAACCCTAAACCCCCCAAACCCTCAAACCCTAAACCCCCCAAACCCTCAAACCCTAAACCCCCCCAAACCCTAAACCCTAAACCCCCAAACCCTAAACCCTAACCCCCCAAACCCTAAACCCCCCAAACCCTAAACCCTAAACCCTAACCCCCCAAACCCTAAACCCTAAACCCCCCAAACCCTAAACCCCCCAAACCCTAAACCCTAAACCCCCCAAACCCTCAAACCCTAAACCCCCCAAACCCTAAAACCCTAAACCCCTAAAGCTTCATCCCTAAGCCCGAAGGAACCCCGGAAGGCTCCAGTGCCATTCGACCCCGAAGGCCCCGATGCCTACGACCGACAACCGATTGAAATGGCATCCCAGGGGGTCCATACGTATGTATGTATATATATATATATATATATATATTTATGTATTTATTTATTTATTTAAATACATTTATTTGTTTTGCTTTATGTATATACACATGTGTATATGTGTGTATGTATGTATATATATATATATGTATACATTTACACTACTGCTTTGGAGTTAGGCCCGACAATAAGACCATCCTGACCATGGTTTTGTGGGACCTAACTCCTAAATGGTGGCATAAATGTACCCTCTTGGAAAAGATTGAAGCCACGACCCGTGAAATGAGGCCCACATGTATGCCCGTAAGCCTTTTGTATCTCCGAAATTGGTTGTAGTTCATCCGAGGATACCATCTTGCCTTCTGCAATGTGTCTGGAAGACATCCAGCAGGCGCGAATTGTTGACTTGCGGACCTCTACTTGGAGGATCATGGGACTTAGTAATTAAAGTTATAAGTACCTTAATTGGGGTTATAAGCAGTTATAAGTATAGTTACCCGAATTGCAACCCTAGGTACTAAGTCCCATGATCCTTTAAGTAGGCATTGCAGTCTTTTGGGGCTTTCGGCTTGTAACATAGGGCCTGACCTTAGTATTCGGGGTTCGGGGTATCGGGCCTGCTATGTATTATTGGTTTCGGGACGTTCGGCTTAGCGCCTGGCGGCTTTAGGGTATAATTAGGGCTCAGCATGCGCCGGAGTTGACCGTCAGTTTACACAAGCCCCAAACCCCCAACCCTGTGCAGGCGCAAAAGAGCTCTCAAAAAAAAATGCCCACACCCTTAAACCAAACCCCAAGCACCAAAGTGTGCACGAGCTTTGCCCGAATACCCCAAAAGGTCCCTGTATCTTCAACGTATACTAAGTCGCTACCAAGTATACATGATGTAGCTTCAACTATACCTAGATGCGAAGATTTGCAAGGCCAAATTATATACTACAGGAGTCCATGAATGCTGAACGAAACGGTTTGGGGCAGCGCCTAGCCTGCGGAAGGTGATGCCTGCAGCGATGCAGGCCGCAATGCAAGAGTGCAGCTTTTCCGACCCTTGTCTGATACGTTTCGGGCTTGGCCTTTGAGCTCGGGGTTTTGAGGCAGGCCCTTGAAACAAACCAGTTCTCATGGAGAATCCATGTCATCTAATATGAAATTCTTTGTGCGAGGCACTCTCCACTTCGGACAGCCCCAACTACTATTTGTGCCAAGGCTTGAAAACCCACTCACTTGTGGCGAATATGAGACCTCGTCAAAGGGCACTTGCGCGGGGATGTCCTTGCAATACCAGAATTTCAGCGCTGGTCTCCACACTATTCCCTAAGAAGCTTAACGCCGATGGGGTCCTGGAAGCAGGGAAGTCCCCCGACAAGAACACCCTGATCCCTGCAACGGTGGATTCCCAAAGCTCTAAAGCCCTGAATTCGAAACACGTGTCGCCCGAATCTGAACGCCCTCAACCCTAAACCCTAAACCCTCCTAGTCCTAATCATCCCTAAACCCTAAACCCTAAACCCACAAAGGAGTTAAACGCCACAGACTTTCAAAAGCTCTTGGCATGGTATGAGGGTAAGGTTTCGAGTCGAGGGCTTTGGTTTTGGCTGTCAATGACAATAATGCCGATAGCTACCTGGGTTCTTGCTAAGGAATTTTAAGTTAACATCATAAGGAAACCATGTGATCTGTTTTACTACAATGAAATTTCTCAAAAAACACCTGGCTACTGGTGCAATACTCAAGCAAGGCTACAAGCAATTACAAGTCCGAGGTTGTACTCTAGACTCAATGCCCAATGCCCTCAGTACTACCCCCGATCCCTCAATGCCGAACCTGAGCCTTGAATCCCAAGCCCGGCACTTCACCACTCATTGGGATCCTTAGGGGTGTAGGGGGAGGGGGGGTAGGGGGCCTTAAGGCCCATCATAAGGACTAATAAGGCCTATTTAAGGAAATATAGTCCCCTACACCCCTCCCCCCTACACCCCTAAGGATCCCTATGAACCACATCAACCCTACACCGTACGGTTTAGGGTTTCGACTTTCGGGAAGGTCGAGGCTTTAGGGAAGTTCCTACAGCCTACCTTCTCAAGCTCTGGAGCCGCCTCTTCTGTAGGCTCGAGATGAGAAGGAAGTATCTACACTGACATGATAGCCATCCTAGGAGAAACAATAGGCCAGGGTTGGTTCAGTTTATAATATACTATATCATACTATAACATAATTACTGTGATGCAGATATAAAATATACTGTGATATACCATGATATACTAAGATATTCCACAACATACTGTAATAGAACATAATTGCTATTAGTAGTATGCTGTAGCATACTACAATATATCATAGTACATATATATATATATACATATATATATATATATACATGTATATATATATACATAGATACATATATTACGATATACAAATTTGAGCCCTTCAGCTCATACCAAAAACCTACCGACAAGGTGAGCATCGGGGATCCTCGCGCGGATGACTGTCCGCTTGTGGCAGTGTCAGACCAGTTCGAGGCACATCATCCCAACTACACCCAAACCCTACGCTTCGAGGGACCTTATCGTTTGGTCCCTAAGGAGTCTAGAGCCCTAACTCCAAGGTCCTTGGATGCATAGTGAAAGCCCGAACTACGGGGCATTCTTACCTGCACTTGGACCTTAAAAAGATTCCGAATGAATGGTTTTGGGTTCAGGGGTTTCGGAAAGGATCTTGCAGCGTCTATCAAGCCGAAGGTCAGGGACACCTTCCTCAAAGGGGTAAATTTTAGGTGTCATGCCCTCCCTAAGTAAACCCCAAACCCCTACTAAAGCCCTAAACCCTATACCCCGAACCCTGCCAGTGATTGTGCTGGACCAACCATCTTGACGTGGGGAAGGAATTCTGCAGCTTATCAGCGACTTCTCAGAACCTTCAGAAACATTCAAGGGCATCCCGTTATGTAGATACTTCATGAAAGCTCAAGCAGAGGATATGGGAGTTGAATCTTGTAAAAAGCGATATGAAGCCAGACAGCGCCTTTATACATAGCCCCCCTTAGCACCCCCACGCAAAGCCCTATGAAACCATAGAGCCAGAATATCTTTCAATACCCTTCATCGCACGCTTCACCTCCAGCCCCCCGTCCTTCCCCTGGAGGCGTTGACCGGCTATTCACGCGAGGCGCCGACAAACTGGGGGGGGGGAACTCCCAAAACCTACGATCCTCACCTCCCCAAACCAATGCTCCAGATGATCAAATCCGAAAAACCCCTAAACCCATCGAAATCCTCAAGCCTAAAGTCATTTAGGTACTCTGAGTTATGCATATAGGTCCAGACACTTCTTAGCCTTGAGGCCTCCGGTTGGAGGGGAGGCCCTAAACCCCTAGGTCTCAGCGCGTCCAGCGATTAGCATGTTAGAGTTTCCGCGTATTATAATGATTGCAGGAGAAGGGGCCTGTAGTCGATTGACATGGGGACCTCTGCACCCTAGCACTCAGAGGACTGGAGATACGGTCGATGATATAAATCTGCATGATCAAATGGGAATTATGGTATATTTCTTATTATGGGTCATGCAGGATTTATATCATCAACCATACGGGTCTGTACTTGAAATTCGAGCGCAGGCCCCGAGGACCCGAGGACCCCAAGTCTAACGCTGAAAACACAATCAAAGGGGAAAAGGAGGGACCCTTAATAAGGACCCCTAGGTATATACCCTTAATATAGCTATCATATACCCATTGTATAGCCCATTGTAGGGTAGGGGTCCCCATCAAGGGTCCCTCCTTTTCCCATGTGACACAAGATCCAGACCCTTCGCACCACGATCCCGAGAGACCGTAAGTTTCGTGGAAATACGGCGGTGGAAATATACCGATGTGATTCCTTAGGGTTCGTTATCATATGTGTAGTATATCATACACCGAACCCTATTCCAACATTTACGACCCCTACATTATGAAAGTTCAGGACTGAAAGCACCTACTCTTTGAGACGAGCAGGATGTCAGCAATGGCGTGTATTGGATGAAAAGAGTCCAAATGCCAAGATACAGGATGTAATGCCGCGTGTAACGGTGGGCTGTGCCCACCGTTTCATCCCCCTACTTGGAGGTTCATGGGTAGTTATAGGTAGGGTTATAAGCCCCCTACTAGCAGCTATAAGTGTAGTTACCCTACTTACAACCCCTCTTATAACTACCCGTGAACCTCCAAGTAAACCCGAAACCCTGCGAGGCTTTGGGCAGATCATCCTCCCCACCCCCTTTCGAATAGCTCGATGAAGCCCAGGCCCTATGGACCCTACATAAAAATCTTTGGGTTTAGAGGGTTTAGGGTTTAGGGTAGAGTTTAGGGTTTAGGGTTTAGGGTTTTCTGGCCGTTTGTGTTAGTCAAGTTATGCTATCCAGGCAGGAGCATTCTGCTCAGAATCGGGATGCTTGAAGCAAAACACATGGCCCCAGAACGCCGTGGTGGATAGTGCTCAGGGTTCCTTCCATCTCTGCTCAGTTTGCATCTCTCACTCTACACGTCCGAGCCCTCGAACCTTTCCCTGTGCTCACCCAAAAGTCGGGGTTCAGGGCTTAGGGTCTTTGGGGATTAACGGTTTACGATTTAGGGCACAATGGCTTTCTGACAGCAAAAAGCAGAGCAACGATCCAACTTCAAAGCGTCAAGGAGATCATCGGCAAGAACTGTCGTTTCCTGAGTCGGAACTGTCCGATAGGCCCGCTCCTCAAAGATCTCATGTGGGAGTTTCCGAAAATAGGGGTATCCTTTTTTGTGGTCCGAAAAAGGATCCTGCTATTTAGGGTACTGTATTAGGTTCCCCCCATTTTCGGAAACTCCCATGTTGAGGTTTCTTCAACTGTGGGTGTTGGTTTTCGGTTAGTTTTCATAAGGAATCCAGATTGCTAATGCTTCCTACTTACCTAGACTGCTACTAGTATGACTGCTGGTGGCCCCCAACCTCGCAAAAAGGTTCGGTGCAGCATAGCGTCCTTGTGCAAAAGTTGATTGCTAGGGGTCTGTATGTGGGGGAGCATGGTGAGGGAGACCCCTTAAAGGGTACCCCTTCCGAACCCTACTTCTGGCTCTTCTCAAATGGACCTTATTGAGAGGGTCTATATCCCCGAGGGTCCCCCTAATCCTAACTCCCATATGTTTCTACCATGTGCCTCGTCTTGTTTGGGCACAAGTATTCTACATTCACTTTTTGCTGTGGCATCTTTGTTTTGAATAGACCCAAACGATTGGTCCAGTATCGAATTTCAACCTCAACTGTTCATAGAGTTAGGATTTTAGGGAGTAGGGTTTGGAGCTCATGCTATGTCAGGTGTTTTTTGCTTAAGCCGAACGGTTCCAATTTCCACGTTCTTCGATCCTTAGGATATACCCAATTCAACGCAGTGGGGATGTCGGCCGTCGCCAACTCCGACTCCGCTGATTCTCTCACTATACACATTACTACTCAGTATGTATGTATATGAATGTAGTATGTACGCATAGACACACACACAAACATCTATATACGCGCATGCCTGTGTGTATATATACATGTATATATAAATATAGAGAAATACATAAATGATTATATATATATGTGTGTATATATAGCGAGGGACAGCGAGGAGGTTCTAATAGCACCAAGTCCTGTCATTGTCGTGTTGATACCCAGTTTGCTCTATGACGCGGTGGGTGCTGGCCGGGGCAAAGCTCCGGGCATAGGGTGAAGTAGGGTTTAAGGTTTAGGGGAGGTGGGTTAGGGTTTAGGGTTTACTGTAGGGTTTAGGGTTTAGGGTTTAGGTCAGCTGTTTACCTTAACCCGGAATAACTTACCTTTCTTTAAGGACTTATATAAGGAAATCAAAATAGGGAACCCTGAAAAGGTAGGTGTTTCAGGGTTAAGGTAGGGTTTAGGGGAAGTATCGAAAGCTTGTTCAATCAGCTTGTATACTGGTCCATCTTCCCGCGTGAAGCTTCGGTTTAAAGGGAACTCCAGAAAGTTGGAATATGGTCTCAGGGTAGAATACCCTATAATTTACCATAAAGGGTTTAGGATAATAATATTCCAACTTTCTGGCTTTTACTGTATAGGTTTTGGACCGAAGTTTAGGAGTTCACTGTTAAATCCAAGACACTGCTTGAAGGTATGATCAAGAGCATGCCGCCTGACACACCGAAAGAATCCATAAGCCTCAAGGTTCAATGCATATACCGTAAACCCAGATTAGCCTCTTTCATGCCTTTTCAGTCAACTTCCGTACACTACGCAGGCGAACAAGATCACTGCGCTCTGCGAGACGCGACTTTATGGCATCGGAGTCCTCGCAGTGCCATTCCTGTCTAGGCAGTGACTTGTTAGTAGAAGCCCAGTACCCGAGCTTGCTGCATAAAGTACCAAAACTCTAGACCCCAAGCCCTGCACCTTACACTCGAAACCCTAAACCCGACCCTACACCCGGACCCTAAACCTCGCTCTGAAGATACAGTGCTGTGTTCATGTTAGGGTTTTAGGGTTTAGGGGTTCGTGTTAGGGTTTTTGGGTTTAGGGGTTCATGTCAGGGTTTTAGGGTTTAGGGTTTAGGGTTGTAGAATAGTAGCTGCCTCATGGGGAGACCCTTTGCAGTGCAAGGCCCCATCGTTTATGTTTACTCTGCTCCCAGGCATGCCTCAAAGGCACACCCTTTTGTAAGATCATCGTGAACCGCAGGCCAGAGGGTGTGTGTGTGTGTGTGTGTGTGTGTGTGTGTGTGTTTTGTCGCTGGGTGCGTGCGAGTATGTAAGGCATTTCAGCACGTAAGTATACATATATAGATACGTACATGTTTAAATTTGCACTTACGTTTGTATGCAATATATATATATATATATATGTATTAGTATATATATATATATATATATATATTTATATTTATATGTATTAGTATATATATATATACACACACATACACGCACAAAATGTGTATGTGCGTTCGTACGTGTGTAAGGCGGCTTTTTTCAACTGTTGCTTTGGGGATGGTTTATCCGTGGATGGGCGTTTCAGCCACAGAGGCTCTAATCTAAGCCGTAAATCCGTATGCCTCAACCCTAAACCCAACCTGGACCGTATGAAACCTTCCTTTCTGGGGTTCCTTATCATGATTTCTTTATGTAAGTCCTTAAAAAGTAGTATTTGGGGTTCAGGAACAGCTATCACCAGAGCCTTAAAGCCCTAAGCACCAGACTGGAGTACAAGGCAGCTTTGTTTTCACAGCACCGTTTTCAGGAAGCCCGCCTGTTACTGTCTTGGGGTTCTAGGGCATAGTTCGGGACTGCTGCTAGAACCTGCATGAATCCCCCCCACCCCATGAGCGTAGAGTCCGGGCAAAAACTATGCCTGATGGCAGTCTGGTACAATGCCAAAACTATACTCTTGATGAAAGCAGCACAGCTGTAGAGTACTATAGCGTCCCACGGCATGTGTCAAACCATACATGATAGATGTTAAACCCTATTATGTAAACCTTCAACCCTAACCTCTAGCAATCCTTAACTCCCAGGCATCCTCAGAAGGCTTTGTAAGTTACAAAACCCCAAACCCCAACCCCTAAACCCCCAGACCCCCAAACCCCTAGACCTAGACCCCTAACCCCCAAACCCTAAACCCTAAACCCTGAATCCAGAAAACGTTCAAAACCCCTAACTTTTTTTTGGGTTATAAACCTTCAACCCTGTATATAACCTTAAATCTCATACTAAAAAATTCTAGATCTCCGAAAGCCGCTTTTCTGGAGGAAGTCCGGAGATCTCTTCCTGAACCTCCTGGACCTGCGGGGCATCACAGTGGCCAGAAACGTGAGAACTAGGCGGGGGCCTTGGAGGTTTCTGGGTTTAGGGTTTAGTTTTCCTTTAAAGGGATCTACAAGGGTTCTAGAAAGGCGTTTAGGGTTTAGGGTTTATCGTTCAGGGCTTAGGGTTCGGGGTTTGGGGTTGAGGGTTCAGGGTTTAGGGTTTAAGTTTAGGGTTCAAGGTATAGGATTTAGGGTTCAACTGGGGTTCAGGGCTTAGGGTGTAAGGTTTGGGGTTCAGGGTTTATCGTGTAGGCAGGTTTCAGAGTCTAGCGAGCCTAAAAGACTTAATTGAAGGTTTACTGCGGTACGTATTTAACGTGTTTGTTGTATTTGTTTTTAATAGGATGTAATCTAAGCATGAACTTAGATAAAAAAAATACAGAGATGAACAGAATATGTCCAACGACATAAAGAAGTTGCTATATGTGCATATATATATATATATATATGTATATATATGTATATATATATATATATGTGTGTGTGTGTATCTGCATGTGTATATCTCTAGAGATCTGTATCTATAGGGATGTATATGTGCACACATATATGCATGTTCAAATACGTACAAAACAAATACAACAAATCAACATACCTATATATATATATATATGCACATATTATACTGATGAATTTGTACTGTTGTTATGATTGTTTTTATTATTATCGGGCTTTTTGCCTGGCTCTACCTGAGACCCATGACTCCACAATTAATAATCTTGAGCAGCACTGCCAGCCCACACTCAACCAAGAACTGAGATTTGGTTATTCAGGATTTAGAGTCCAGGATCTGAAAGAAAGAATGCGCAGATGCCACACTTTGCTTGTTCTGTCAACTGGCTCCCAAAACGCTATCAAGACCACTGTAACATCGTTCGAAACAAGACCCTACTACCGCAAGCCCCGAACTAAACTTAAAAGCCCTCAGCCCCAAACTGTCAATCCGAAGCCCAAAGACCAGGGAGCAGCTTTGGTTCCTCGTGGCCATCCAAGCAGACGTTACACACTTGGACAACCAGGAGCTTCCCAAGGACTGGTCGGTCAAAAGTCGGGTTTGTTTTTTGTAGATGTCCTGTGTAATGATCGCCTTGAGGCCTCCTACGGTTGTTTACGTGCAAGTGTTCATAATTACACTCTCTCTCTCTCTCTATATATATATATATACATAAGTGTAAGATGTACTTACAGGCATACGGACAGATACAGATACAGATACCGATGCAGGTACAGATACAGATACGTAGACGCAGGCATACATATGTACATATATGTTCACGTATGTACATATACACATATATACATGTATGCAGAAATGCATATATGCACACCCCAATTACACATATACGCATAAGTACGTACATACATGCATGTGTACATATATACACATAAATACATGCATACACATATACATATACATATCTATATACCTGGGCATTATTTATGTTGCAAACATGTCGTTGTTGTTTCCTTGCAGTGGTGGGTTAAGAGAGAGATGTTCACACTGTGGGGGAGCCGAACATGGCTTTCAGAGTTAAGCCCACCTGTGTAGTGGCTTCGAGCTTCAGAACTGTGGAGGCTGCCGTGACAGTTTAGGGTTTAAAGCCATGGGCATACCTCAAGGGGTCCCTCAGTACTGCGGGGGATACCTTCACAAATCATAACGGTAGTTTCTACTGTAAAGGCCGTGCAGACTACGATATGGTACTTAGGACCCTCTGAGTACTGCAAGCAACCATGACCAGTACACTGTGTTGAAGCAGTATCGCCCGTGGTTACTCTCCTTTCTAAGCCAAATGCTTAGACGGCTTAGACCTTACAAAACCATTGCGTCAACTCCCCACCTTGCAGGATCACATGGATTGCATCCACGAAGTGGCCTCCAGACGCCTGTCTCCGAAGTTGTGTGGGCATTCCGTGAAAATGCAGTGTCAAAATTAGGCAACAAATCAAAGCCAGAAGGATTCACTCAGGTTGCGGGAGTTTGATTGCTTGTTTCGGCACAGGAAGTGGCTGAGGTGTTCGGAGTAGAGGTTTCAGGTGGTAAGGGCTGAATGGCTGAAGGTAATTCATGCGGACCCTCATTTCTCTCAGAACCCCTGTCTTCCAGGCTCATGAGGTTAGGATCCTGGTTACATGCTTCGCGGAGGGTTGGAAGTGGTAATCAACAATTAGAACTAACGTTCTTTATCAACATATGGGAGTTTCCGAAAATTAGGGGTACCTTGTTTTGGGCTCCTTATAGTAAGGATCCTACCATTTAGGGTACTATGTTAGGGTCCCCTATCTTTGGAAACTCCCATATGCTGACGCTGGTCGTACATTGTTGAGGCTTACGGACTCCCCTTGGCGGAAGCCAAAATTCAGTATCATCTGCAGAAACCCCAAAAGTCCAAAGGACCCAATAATCGGGTACTTGGGTTTAGGATAGTAATTTGGGAGAGTATGTGATAATTAGGTACTTGGACCCTTAGGGGGATCCAAACCGTAGACCCCCTCTCAGCTCACGCCCGAAATTTGGAGAGAAGGTAGAAGTCGATGGTCTTTGAGTCCCTGGTACCTACGTTCCTTATCTACTGCTTCCGGGGCGCACGTAAGCCGCAAGCCATCTTGGGCTGACGTGAAAAGTAAGATCACTAAGATCCGTGTGCAAGGACTCTACGAAAGTCAGATCCCGTGTCCCGAGTCTCAAGCCCAAATGCTCAAGCAAGCCTTTCATAACAACGCAGCGAAAAAGAACAGTGAACTCTTTGCCCTTCACCCAGCATCATCTCCAACTTCCGTGCTGGCCCCTACTTGGAGGATCGTGGGACTTAGCAAGTAAGGTTATAAGTTATAAGTACCTTAACTGGGGTACTAAGGAGTCAGAAGTATAGTTACCCTAAATATAACCCTGGTTACTAAGTCCCAGGATCCTTTAAAGTACAGTCCTTGACCCAAAAGTCGGGCGGTGTCGCGGGCTGAGGGCCTTGGGTTTTTGAGGTTTAGGATGGAATAGGCTTCGGGATATCGTGTTTAGGGTGCTAAAGATTGAAGCCCTGACGCCGAAGCCCTCAAGTCCAAAAGTCCGAAGTCCTCACCCTAGACCCTAAAAACCCCTAAACCCTAATTAGGAGCCGACTCGGGCAGGCGCACAAAGAAGGCCGTCAACCAAACTAAACAAAAAAAACACGAGAGCGAGGCCCAATATCCGACGCCCGAAAGCCGGAGTCAACTCGGAACCTTAAGCCGAAACCCCTCGACCCGAACCGCTACTTGGAGGTTCATGGGTAGCTATGATAAGGTGTCCTTTAAGGGCCCCTTTAAAGGGATCTATAGGGATGCTAGAAGGGTATAAGGTTTAGGGCCTACTTGGAGGTTCATGGGTAGTTACAAGTGGGGTTATGAGTAGGGTAACTATACTTCATGCTCATATTAGGGGACTTATATCCCTACTTATAACTACCCATGCGACTCCAAGTAGATCCTGCAACTCCATAGCCCCAAACCCAAAGCCACAAGCAAGGCCTAAACCGCCAAACAAACAAACAGATGCCCAAGGACTGCGGAGCCGTCTCGCACAAGAGCTGATTGCCAGCTGCACTTAAAAAAGAGGCCGAGTAATTAGCCAATTAGGGTCATAAGCGGGTTCTATATGGGTGCTAGAGGGGTTCAACCCGTTTCTACTTCTTGAAAGCCGTTGATCTAGCCCAAAAAAACGCTTATGAGACCCTCGTCTACTTTTCAGGCCCCTGTATTCGATTAGATCCAGCACTCCCGCCCTGCAGCAAGGCTTTACAATTTCAGCTCCTGCACCTCGCTGTGTAGATTTCTTTGGATTCTTTAGTGGTTAGGAGCATTTCTGCTTTGCGTTTTGCGGTGGAACTGGTGTTGTTGTTTTTTTGTTTCATGGGGCGGGTTGCATAATTAATGTTTCCCAGTTTAAGGCTGTAGGCTCCACGGTTTTTTTTGGTTGGAGCTGGGGATCATAACTTGGTTCGTTTCAACTTTCGGGTTCAGGGTTTCCTGGTCTCTAAGTCCCAAAGCGTCCTAGGTTGGGCTTCTATAATAAGCACTACTGTTGTGCGCTGGGTATTCTGTCAACCAACCGGTATCAGGTAGAACCAACGAGCTCCGAAGCCTTATTCGATGTGACACATGTGCCTTGCTTCGTTCAGTGCTGAACGGTCCTGACAAATGTTCTATGCCATGCATCAGTGAACAATCGATCAATTTTGCCCTACGTTATGCCATCTAGCGAGCCTCAAGCATTGGACCCTAAGTTCTCAGCTGAAGCCACCACAGCGCACACACCATTCTGACAAGATGCCGGACTTCCTTATCCTCGACCCTAAAACCTTAAACTCCACAAACCCCTTTACAGAACCCGTATAGGCTCCTTCTTTAAAAGAAGCCTATTGGATCCCTTTTAAAGGAACCCCAAACCCTAAAACCTTGAACCCTTTATAGAACTCTTGTAGATCCCTTTCAAAGGAACCCTGATGGATCCCTTTAAAGGAACCCTAAACCCTCAAACCTACTTAAAGGATCATGGGACTTAGTAACTAGGATTATAATTAGGGTAACTATACCTATAACTACTTATAACCCCAATTAGGGTAACTATACCTATACTTATAATTCCAAATAAAGTACTTATAACCTTACTTACTAAGTCCCATGATCCCCCAAGTATTCAAAATCAAACCCTAAACTCTAAACTTTAAACCAAACCCCTAAACCAGAAACCAAAACCCGAAACCCTAAACCCTAAACCCTAAACCAAAACCCTAAACCCTAAACCCTAAACCCTAAACCAAAGCCCAAAACCCTAAACCCTAAACCCAAACCCTAAACCCTAAAACCTACTGAGGAGCCTGATGGCCTTGGCTGGAAGCTCCGCCCTGGGATGTCTGCAGGGCAAGAGCGAGGAGGGGAAGAGATGAAACCGGGTCAAGGGGGAGGGCTTTGGGTTCCTTTAAAGTGATCTATAAGGGTTCTAGAAGGGGGAGGGCTTAGGGTTCCTTTAAAGGGATCTATAATTCCTTTAAAGGGATCTATAAGGGTTCTAGAAGGGGGAGGGCTTAGGGTTCCTTTAAAGGGATCTACAAGGGTTCTACAAGGGGGAGGGCCTAGGGTTCCTTTAAGGGGATCTATAAGGGTTCTATAAGGGGGAGGGTTTAGGGATCCTTCAAAGGGATCTATAAGGGTTGTAGAAAGGCCTTTATGTTTAGGGTTTTAGGGTTTAAGAAAGGGGGGTGTTGGTTTTGACGGTTGGAAGCGGTACAACGACAAAGTATGTGACGCAGTGCATGGTTTCTATTGCGTACCGGAGATCTACTGTGATACAAAGGTTCTATGCAGCGAGGCAGTTCAGGAGTTTAACATAAGGCTTAAACTTTGTGGCCTAATTACGAGCTTGTAGTGTTTTCGCTATTTAACTGCCATGGTTTAAGAGTAATGGGAGGTTTAGGGGGTCTTACAAGCAGGGTTTAGGCATTTCCATTGCAGGGCTGTTTGGATTCAGCTGAGTGCGGTTGCTTCTAATGTTGGGGTCGGCATTCACGGCCTCAGGCGGCCTCAGGTGTTCAAGAGTTTGCAGGTATTTGGCACATTGGAAATGAAAGTCAGAAATCACGGGTCTCGGAGTAACCAGCGTGTTTCTCGAGTCTTGCGGCAGTACCATGTTGCCATTAGGACGCAAAACTAACATGTAGCAATAATAGCAATACTTAGAACTGTGACTACAGCAACAATGCCCAAACTGATCACAAAGCGTATCGTGAGAGAGAACCACAGTAATTTGATATCCCTGCCACGGCGAAAGAACTGTCGACGAGAACGCAGCAACAACAACAACAACAGCAAAGGGGACGACGCTACAATCTCTCCAAGACAGCTGTGCTTGTTTGCTGCAGCTTCTCAATTCAGAACGGTCTTCTTCAGGCTTATCAAAATGGTCGCCACCATCATCATCACCATCATCATCACCATCACCGCCATCAACATCAACAACATCATCATCATCGTCATCATCATCGCCATCATCATCGCCACCATCATCGCCACCATCATCGCCACCATCATCAGCATCGCCACTGTTGATACAGCACAGTTCAAACTGCCAAGCAGCTTACTGAGCCAACTACCATCAATGAAGATTGTGATCATGGTCTACATCGTCGTCATCACATCGATGTCATCTTACCAAATCATAGTTCATGCCATCCCACACTCATCAGCGCAGTCAGTATTATTCGATTGTTTGCTACTGACGTCTATAAGACGATTAAGACGACGACGGCTACACTGCAAAATGCAGCAGTCTCAAACACTAAAGCCGAGTTTGCGACCTTAAGCATGCACCGTTGTATCAAGCCTAAACACACCCTAACCTCGCCTAGAAGCCTCAGTTCGAGCGCGCAGGTCCTCTGGGTTCCTGTAGATGAGCCGCGCTGGATCATGGGCTTCCCGGCACGATGAGCGTAGGATGTGGGGAGAAGAGGCACACAATAAAGCGCTTAAGACGGACAGTCTATGATTCAGCAAGAAATTGATTGCAAGGAGCGTTTGAACTCGAGGTGAAGGTTTAATTACAAGCTAGGATACTGGACTAGCAAGCTTTTTCATCAATCCCTCTATGCTCCCAGGGTTAGCCTGTAGTTCCCTAGGATACCGGACAATGTGATTAGGCTAAACATCAAGCCCTCCGAAACCCTACAACCCAACCCTTAAACCGAAGCCCTAAACCCAACCCCCTGACTGGATCTTGCTAATCAGAGGTCCTCCCACACCTTCCTGCCGAAGACAGGCAACGCGTCGGGCCCAATAAATCCCTAGCCGTTTAGATGTCTTTATGTAGGCTCAGGTACGACTCCTTATCACAGCGATCGTACAAATTGGATGGTGGTTGGGGGTTGTGTTATTCCTCATCGCAAACTGATTGTCAAGACCCGCCTATGATCAAGTAGGCTACGTTCAGATTTCAGGTATTGGTTTCGGGGATTATGACGAGACTGAATGGGGTGTTGGGTCGTGTGTATTCCAGAGGTTACTTGGAAGGGATATAGGGTAATGCAGACGACAGTCATCGAATTCGTGCAACCGTTTCATCCCACCTATAAACCAGTACTGCTCTCAACCCGACAAAACCATAAACCCTAAACCTTAAATCCCAAGAGACTCGAAGCTGTCTAGTTCCATAGCAAACTCAACATCCAGATCTGGGCCACTATACGGCCCGGCAGTCGCCGGCATGCCTACGGACCTCAGTATGACCTCGGTCTCGCACTAAAGTTGTGCCAGTACTGTTGTTACAATTCACCTTTCCCACTTTTGCATATGCTAAATTGTAGCATACTGCCTATCTGTCTATCTCTTCATTGTTCGTCTATCTGTACCGACCCTAAATCGGAAGCCTATAGAACAGAAACTACAGAAGAAGCCTCAATAATTATACTATTTCCGAGGGGTCCGTATTATGAGTATACCCGAACCGAGCCCACGACCCTAGTCTAATTATTAAAGCCCATACATACATATAGGTAGAAAATGTTTCAGCTTTGTTCCCCTCAAACCCTTACCCTGAACCAGGCGTGCTGCTTTCTAGAAGTCCTAGACACCGTCAGGCGGATAGAAATAGACATACTTGGAGGTTTATGGGTAGTTGCAAGTAGGGTTATCGGTTATAAGTCCCCTAATATGAGCTATAATTACAGTTGCATTACTTATAACGCCACTTATAACTACCCATGAACCTCCCCCTGAACCTTAACTCCGTCTAGAATCCTTATCGATCCCTTTCAAGGGGCCCTTAAAGGAAACCTTATCATAACTACCCATGAACCTCCAAGTAGGCGGAGAGAAATACCCCTAAACCCTAGACCCCAAACCCTAAAGCCCAAACCCTAAACCCTACAGTAGAAGCCAAAAAGTTGGAAACCCCAAGCCTCAATCCTTAACAGTCATGTATATGGAATCCCAGCACTATTTGGCCTTAATCCGGTTTCCAACTTTATGGGGTGTACCGTAAGCCCTAGAACAGGCCAGCTCGGACTCCCATCTGCAGAGCATCGTGGAACGCGTGCGGCAGACGTCCAGCAGACAGGCACGGGGTTGGGGATCTTTGAGCTTCGGAGTTTTGAGGTGGAGGTTTTAAAGTTTTTAGGATTTAGGAATTCAATTCTAAGGGTATTGGGGTGTGTTAGTGTTGGGGGATGGGTTGAGGTGCTGGGGGTTTGTAGTTTGCTTTCTTGGGGAATTGGGCATTGAAGATGTTTGGCTTGGGGTTCAGGGTTTGGGCTTGGCCTGCAGTGTCTTTAGCATGTAGGCTTCAGGCATTGGGTTATCATCGACCTGGCCAGCTCTACCCTGAACCCTAAGCCCTAAACCCTAAACCTAAACCCTAAGCCCGACACTGTATCAAGAAGCCTGGACAGGCTCTTACGGTTTGTATCGGTTTATAGCACCCATTGTAGCTCCTGTTTTGGGCTGACCAAAATTATATCTAACCATAAAACTGGCGACTATCTGGTGTAGGACCCTTTCCAACAGTGAGCAGAAGACCTTGTCTAACACGGTCGTACCACCCTCCCCAAAAAAGCGCTCGGCGTGCCGACTTGGAGGTTGCGTGTGCCGATGCGTTATCTACAGCAGCAACAACTACATCCATACCCATAAATAGCAGTCACCGCGCTTTTTGACGACAGCTGAGCAGCAGGAACAGCAGAAACAGAAATCGAGTATCGAGTGGCCTCCCTGTAGCCAGATGCGCACCGCAAGCCAGAGGGCCTCGCTTTCAGATCATCTAGATTCGTTTAGGAATTTATAGGGCTTATATGGTTTAGGGTTTGATTCACACGTGGATTGGGTTTAGGGCTTGATGGTTTCATGTGCATGGGTTTAGGGTCTAGGGACAACCAATCCGGAACAGTTTGCTCCGATCCCGAAATTTCAGGGCAGCACGTTTCATGTAGGATTTAGTAGGCGTTCTCCATGAGAAAGGTTTCCGCCAGCAGCCGACAAATCTCGACGAGCCGACAAGCATCGCAGGGCAGGCCGCCACAATCGGGGACTTGTTCTACACTAGGGGCCAAGTTTGGGGGCAAGGCTTTATAGGGTTCAGTTTCCAGGAGTTTCTGCCGAGTACAGGTCTTTGACATTTTAGGGGTTTAGGAAGCCGCCCGACCGCTGACCCTTAATATAGGGGCCTAAATAATTACCACTACTAGTATGGGGGTTCTTTGTTGGATGTATTCCCGATCTTATATCAAGTTGGTTCGCTCTCGTGCAGGCGGCCCTCCGACCGGAACGCAAATGGGTAGCGTTGTTGGACAAGCTGTGGAGCGGCAACTTGACCAAACTGCTGCGGCTGAAGCTGACCATGAAAGACTGTGCCGGAATTTTTGGTCTTTCGTGTCGGGTCCGCGGCTGTTTGTTGCCGCCGGGCGAGCAGCACTTGTGATTTCAAAGTACGCGCGGTGGAGGTTCCGTCTTGTAGGTTCCGGTTGCATTCGTGCCGATGTATCATTGCATGATTCAGAGGATCTAAAAGCGAAATTTTCCAAGTTCCTCGAGCTCTCGCCGCGTCGTGTCCACGACGTGCTCCCCGAAGCCGGCTTGTACATCTTCGACCATCAGGACGTGTTGTTTGCGAGTGGGCCAGTCTCAACCAGTTCGGCGCTGAACCTGTAATGTCCGTACATTGCTCCTTGTCCGTCAGGCGAAGAGTCGCAGAGGAAATGCTCGCGCTGCTGCCGCCGGTGGGGCAGACGCAAACCAGAGCGATTCCGACGCCCGGAGTCACGCGGTATATTTCTACATGCCCGGTAGATACCGCTAGTAGCGGTGCTGTCGGTCAGTGGACTGCTGTATCACTGTAGCATAGCGTGGGACGTTCTGTCATCGCGAGGTTGATACATGTGTCAATAGTCATAGGCAGATGGTTGTGCGATCGTAACTTCGGGACGAGGCTGTTCACGTGCCCGACCGTGGGCATGGTTTCGGTCTCAACCCTCTGGGGTCCGACGGCGGTGATGGTTCAACAATTTTGGATGCAGACCCGCAGCTTCGTGCCCGTACAAAGGACGATGTCCAGCAGTCTTAAAGTGAACCAACGCGCGCTTGTCGCACGCTAGTAACGCATCCACCTGGAACCTCTCACTCAGAGCAGTATAGCGGCCGCAGCGAGTGTCATCATGGCACGGAGGCGGCCACCCTTCCCGGACATCTCGAGTCCCAGGGATTTTGAATGTGCCCTGTTGTGTATACAGTCAGTCGCGAGGCTTACCTGGGAGAGAGAAACAGCGTGTCATCGTTCTGCACGATCGCGAAGCTTGCCTCCACAGCGCCGACTTTGGCGCGTTGGGCACCATGCAAGCGGCAATCCTTCGGAGCTCCGAATGAGTGTCCCTGGATGGAGATTGGCAAGAACGTGGTTTCGCGCGAAGATACCAAGCCCAGTAGAGCGGAGCTGCCGGGTTTGGGTGAGGGTCAGTGGCGGGGGGTTCGATAATCAAAATGGGCCCCAACACCCTATTCTAATTATTCAGGCCCCTACATGCTCCACCTGATAGCCTGAGACCGCTTGAACGCTTGAACCCGAGTTTACAACGTTTGGGATTAAATGTGCCGCGGCCCTGTAACCTAAAATTCACAACCAGGCCCCAAGAGCCGACAGGAGCAAGCAGCTTGCTCCCGGCTTGAACCCACAGTCCAGATGATGGGTTTAGGATCATTCATGGAGGAGGGATGGTTCAACAAAAATCCTTTCAACTTCCCATTCTGGACACCAGCCTTCTGGAATCGAGTCGGCAATTTTGAGCTACTTCCCATTACAGCACTCGCCTTCCGAGACTATACACTTGAGTTGTTGGACTTGATCTTGACACTATGCGTTAGAATGAAAACATGAAGCCCCAAAGCTTGAACCACGCCGGTTAGTCCTAACCCTGACTTCTTAGCCGAGAGCTTGAAACTGTCGGGTGTACGGTTTGGGTTTAGGGGTTCGGGGTTTGGCTTAGGAGGGTTTATAAGGCTCAGGGTTTACAGGGGTTAGGGTTTGGGTTTTCATAAACCACAAAAACCCAAACGTCTAAAGCAAAGGCGTTCCCAAATCCCGTTGTCTCAGCTTTCGGCGGCTCACACCCATAACCTACTTTGTTGCACAGCACTATTGTCAGACCTAGTGCGGAATTTAGAGGAACCCTTCGTTGGGGTTGAGGCCAACCTGCACCGAGATGGCGGAGGATATGCCTGTGGCACCAGGCCGGGATTGCATCTTCGCATCGTGGGGTTTAAGTTTCCATGCCCCTCCTGAACCTTACTTTACACTACCATGATATAGGTTCTGATTAAACCCCATATATGGAATTTACCGGGACCCTACAAACAAGTAGGCTTCGGTAGAATAAGGTAAACCCCCTTGACCTTAGACCCGCAACTCTTCCTGACCTGACGTCCGAAATCCTGAGCCAGGAGCGTTTCCCCCAGGAAAAAAAGATGTTCATGACTGGCTTCATATTTATGAACCAATGTCTGTGTTCAAGTTGCGCCGGAGCATCGTCGAAGGACGTCGGGCTTCTTTGCAAGTTACGGCTTTGAGCAAGACCTCCAGAGCTCATCGTGTACGGTGGGTTGAAGCTTACGATCTATCATACCTATATAATATCCCAGCTCTTTGCCTCCACCGTCACACTGCACCTCACTTGCACCGCAGCGCGATGTGTGTGATCCATTCGTGCGGCACCCCCAACCCTTGCTGCAAAACCCTGCAAAGTAAAAGAACCCCTCAGGGTCTATGTGCCCAAGCAGTACATACTTTGGGTCCAATGTACCAAACAAGGAATACTTTAAGGCCAAAGTATATACTGTTTGGGCACATGGACCTTTAGGGAACACTGTTGCGAGAGGCACAGGATTTTCTTAACCCCCCCATTGGTAACCCGTGCTATCATGGTCATTTTTGCCCATGTTTACCCATTTACCCGTATAGTGACATTAAAGGATACCTGGACTTACTTGGATGTTCATGGGTAGTTATAAACAGCGAGAAAACTAGGGAAACTCTACTTATAATTCATATTAGGGGACTTATAACCCTGCTTAATGCTTACGTATAACTACCCATGAACCTCCAAGTAAGCAGCCATAAAGATAAAAAACCCAAGCGAAGCGAGAGTCGAAGAGTCCGCGAGGCGCGTGCAGGGAAGGGAAGCTGGCCCTGCGAGCCACGGCCCAGGCGCGCTGAGCGTCTTAAGCGGAAGCTCCTTCTTAACCTACTACCAGAAGCTAGTTTAGGGTTTATAACCAGAACCTTCAAAAACTGAAGAGGTTATGGTGGTTTATGGTCGGAATTAAGGGTTTTCAGTTTGGTAAAAGCGTCTTGCAGGACTCAGGCTTGAAGGGTTGGGTGTAAGTTAGAGGTGGTAGAGCTCAGGACTCAGGTTGATCAGGTTCAGTGAGCTTAGTGTTTACGTAAGGTTTTTCTGCGGTTTCGGTACCTCATCTGGCCTACCACAACCTACTTTTTTGTAGGGTCTCCATAAGTTTCCATGTTCATCATAAGACTCTACAAACAGCAGGTTATGGTAGTTGAAAGTAGTACATACCAGGGCCTTTCAGGGGTCAGCCAGGGATTATAGCAGGGCTTTTCGGGCTTCGGGTTTAGGACGCGACGGGTGCTATGCTATTCAGGGTTTACGCAGGGGTGTCAGGGGTTCGGGTTTTAGGGTTCAGGGCTGAGGAACTTGGAAGGTGTCAGGTTGTCGCCGAGCCACCGTTCAGGATTTACGATTTTGCTGCTTCGGAAGCGCTTCGTTTAGGGCTGATGTGGTCGTGGTCGTGGTGTGGCGGGTGACGGTTCTGGTGGCGGTGGTGCTGCTGCTGGCTCTGGTTGTAGTGATGGTGGTGGCGGTGGCGATGGTGGTGGTTCTGGTTCTGGTTCTGGTTCTGGTTCTGGTTCTGGTTCTGGTTCTGGTTCTGGTTCTGGTTCTGGTTGCTGTTGTTGCTGCCGCATCTGGGCATGCTTCTGCCTTGAAAGAGGCAACCATGCAGACTTGGCTGGAGTTTGCGCATCTTAGCTGCAGCCAGTGCGTGCATCTACTTGGTTCAGAATCCAGAACAATCCAAAAGCCCAGACCCTCAACCTCAACCCTTTTGCTTCGCCGACTACGTCCTGGCCGTCCTGGTTGCTTTTTCTGCTGTTTGGTCGTTTGGTTTGTGGAAGGCGATGTGATCTCTGGGAGAAGTGGTGGAGGAAAGGGATGACTGCTTCTTTGTTATGGGCAAGTTCGTGTTTGACAGTGTGATGCGGGGTGCTCCCTGGACAAATCGCACTAAAACAATCAAACCGTTAAACCGTGTTTCATGGGATATTTTGGGAACGGACTTTTGTAAGGACTCATGTTGCCCTTCCCAAAACAAGAGTGTCAAAGCTCTCCGGATATGTAGCAAATCTTTTCACTTTTTCACAATACCAAGTTTCTGGATTCGGAGGTTCAGGGTTTAGTTTAGTCTTTCCATTACAGCCAGCTAGTAGCCTGGCGTTGTACGGCAAGGATGACGGTCAACCCTGGACCCAGCGCGGCACGAACCTCAACCATATCCCTCACACCTGTAAGGTGAGCAATCGGAAACTTTAGACGGCAATGCTTCGAAAGGAAATCCTAATCCCTAAACCCTGAACACCCATCCCCGAGCTCACAAACATCGAGGGTTTGGTTTCAACCTTGGGCTTCAACGGTCGACCCGATGATCTGATCTGGCATGGTTATGAGCAGAGCTATACTGGGTTCTAGACTACCTTACACGTGTACTATAAGGTTATGTCCCCTAAACCCTAAACCCTAAACCGTGGTTCAATAGGGGTTCTGGAGTACCATGCTTAAATGCTTTGTTTTGACCTGTCCCTCGATAGAGCCATGATGAAACAACAGTCTATACTTGTTTCTCCTTGTTTGTTTCAAAGTCCAGTATATATATACATATATATATATATACATATTTAATTTGTTCGCATATATATACACACACAATATCATTTGGTTGCCAAATACCTAGTGCCCTTGTAACTTGTATATGTTTCTTTCACATGTTTCCTCGTAGTGCATACTTGAACCCCAAACAGCTGGTAACCTGCTAACTTACTGATTACAGTTACATGAATTGTATTTTACCTTGCCCAAATATCACATGAATTTCCTTATATAGACTTCATTCGACTTCTAAAGTCCCCTATGTCGCAGAGCTCAGCAGTTACAGCGGAACCCTACAGCGTTCCGGCTGTTAAGACCCCTATACCTAAACCCCTAAAGCCCCAACCGCTCAACCCCAAACCGCTAAACGCCTAACACCCAAGCGCTTAAAGCATCCTTTGCAATGGCTCGAAAGAGCCCCTACATTACTTTTAGGGCCCGGGGTAGACTGGACTGACCTTGAAGCTCAGGTACGTGTCTCGCGGCCTGTTGGCCGCATCAAGTTTGCCGGGTTCAGGGGTTCAGGGATTTACGAGTGCTGAGCGGCAGCATAAGCAATTATGGTATGCCCTGGCAGGCGTTTAAAGGCCAACCAAATTCCAGGCATTGGCTTGTTTTTTTGACCAGCACAGTATTCACATTGTTTAGTACAGTAGTCGCAGTACTGCTACCAATGCCATGAGCTTGCTTCCAGATTTCCGGGCGCTACGTGTGCACAAGTGAATCTGTCCCGCGCGCTCAGCATGTAGGATCGCGAGCCTCATGCATCGGTGAAGTATGCTTATGTTGTAAGGACCAAAGGGTCCGAGTATCATTATGTTATAGCATACTTAGACCCCCGAAATACCCTATGAGTATGTGCCATAATGATACTTGGACCCTTTGGGAGGATTATTTAGCCCATGTCTTCCGAAGCCTGAAGCTTGGTACGAACCTCTAGCACGCTCCTGTCGTGTGTGCCTACATTGCTTGTGGCTTTTCGGCTCCGGTGATTTTCAAGTTCCCCAACATCTACAGTCAGCCTTTGACAAGAGTTGCTTAGCTGCGAGGATCTCAGCCCCACACCCTCTTCCTCCGAAGCACTTTGCCACGGTGAGTGCGAGGTGTTTTTTGGGTCCTCCTGGGCGGTGCAAGCAGTTTGGCCGTGAGCTCAGGGTAGGTCTGGCAAAGTTTGAAGGATCAAGGGACTTAGTAGGTTAAGTGCGGTAACTGCAGGTATCGTTGTTTCCAGGCCCAAGTAAGGTCCTTAGCGCCTGACTACAGTTCTGGAGCACCGCCAGCAGCAGCATTCTCAACATCAACAGCAACAACAACAGCAACAAAAACAACAGCAGGCCAAGAAGAATCGACTCGGGTTTGGAGCTTCAGGGTTTTGAGATTCCAGACCCCAGCCCAGACCCCAAACCCTAAACCCTCGAAGGCAGAGGAGGAGCAGAACTCTCAAAGATTCTGGGGAGTCGACGCCCTTTGCTTCTCCCAAAGGGTCCTAGGTACTGTTATGGGGGATATTTCCCCAAATCATAATTTTAATTCCCAATATAGAAACCCTACATTTTACTATATAGGTACTTTGGACCCTTAGGGTCTGATTTTTCTTTGATGCATAGGTTGCTGACTGCAACCCTAGACAGGTTTTAGGGGTGAGGGTGCAGGGTTCATGTTTGATATGCACGGATTAACGCAGCCATCAAGACAGCCACCTCGTCCAGACAACCGCAAGAAATCATAGTCCCAACCCCGAAAACCTTCATCTCCACAATAAGATTGTTTTTAAGCCTGGACTGTGTAATCACCCGAATTGTGCATTTCAAAACGGGGCACCACCCCCTGAAGCCTCAAATTCTCAACATCAAGCCTGCCAGAAAAGAACCCAAACCATAACAAGCATGTCAACCCAAGGCCCAAGGAACGTACACCAACGAAATGCGGCAACAAAAGCATCAGCAACGCCTAAAGCCCTAAACCCCAAACCCTAAAGCCTAAACCCTAAACCCTAAACCAGCACAAGCAGGTCTGCCTGGAGCTGTGTCGGCAGACCTCCTGGCTGTCCCACTGTTTTACACTCGGCCGGTGCAGCCGGTGAGCGACTGTGAAACGATGCCCCAGTCCCAAGTTAGAATAGGCTTCCTTTAAAGGGCTCTCTATATAATAGAAGGGTTACTATAAGGGATACTACAATAATTGCCCCAGTGTAACCCTAAGACACCGAGGGGGTTTAGGGTCGGGTTATAGGGGCCTTAATAATTAGAATAGGGTTTCTTTAAAGGGGTCTATAAGGATTACTAGAAGGGGCATGAGTAGGGTTTACTATACGGGGCTTAAGTACCTATACCATGAGGGGGGGTTCCTTATTATAGTTATGGTATAGTATACCCCAAAACTGTTCTAACTATTAGGGCCCCAGGTTACATATGACATGGTTAGCAACCTACTATTTAAGCAATTGGAGCCCTATGGAAAGCCATTGCCAGTCCGATAGCATCGTTGTCCATCGTTGCATGTCGCGGCCGAGCGCACCTTGGTCGAAGATGAGTGCGAACAGTGCGAACAACGGGCCCAAGATGTGGTTTCGGTAAGGGTTTAGGGTCTAGCATTCTCTGCAGGTCTAGGATTAGACCCTAAACCCTAAACTCTAAACTAGAACCGCACGCCTAAATCCCAAGCCTTGCGGTTTAGGGTTCAGGTCAGGGCTTTGAGCCAGGCCAATGACAGTTCGAAACGGTTTTGCTACAGCGCGTGAGGCCTAGCAAGTGCTGAATTTGGTCTTCCAGCAAGATCAGGGCTGAGACCAGTGAGAGACAGAAGCACGTTTTTGTGGGTTTAGGGCTTTAGGGCTTGTAGGGTTCAGAGTGACAGAATCAGATTTCTTGACTTGAAGCTGACAGCGCTTTGCAAGAATAAGCAGAAAATTACCACAGTACGTACGAGCTTTTTTGTCAAGGCATTTAACAGTGATCAATAACGATGAGAAGTCTAAGCATCAAAGGACTGCAGGAAACGACAGCATCTTGTGCAGGGTACTTCGCGTTTAGGGCTATGGTTCAGCTTGGCCTGCACTTCTCGACTCCGACTGAATGCAACAGGAGGTTAGCCATCCACCGCCAAACCCTAAAGCCAAAGCCCCTAATGCCCTGAACCGATTGAGAGTGGCCTTCTGTGGGCCCTGTTCGACATGTTGTACCAGGCATTCCTTGTTTTCCCATGCACTCGCAATTCTGTTCAGGAAAGCCTCTGGGTTGATCCTGAACCTGACTTACCCGTAGCCCGCAACGAAACTGGAACACCCGCAAAGCTTTGTTGAGCAAAGGCCGAATGCCTGAATACTGCACAAAGAAAAGCATGGGTAAAATCCAAAGCCAAACCCTACACTGTCCCTGCACCCTCAACCCATCCACTGCAGCAATTCCTTCTGAACCTTGAACTTTCGGGTTGTAGAAATTGGTGACCCGACGTTACGAACCCCAGGCCCACCCCAGACCTCAGAACCCTAAGCTCCATAATCTCTAAAGCTCGCCCCACGACCCTAGGCCATGTAAAGCCTACCCTTGCCCCACTGCGCCCCACATGCTATAAACCCCGAAACCTACACCCTACATACTCACCCAGGGTTCTAGATCCCAAACATTCCAAGCCCTGGAACCCCCTCAGACGCTACAATCCCAGATCCAAAACGGTTCCCTAGTTGTCAAAATTAGGGTCCCTAATTGCTATAATAAGGACCCAAAAAGGGACCCTAATTTTTGGTAACTCCCCATATGCTGTTGCAGCGGGGCCTGCCAACTCCGCGAATCCCTGAAGCATAAAATCCTAAAAACGATCATGGGACTTAGTAACTAGGGTTATAACTAGGGTAACTATACATATAACTAATTATCACCCCAATTAAGGTACTTGCAACCTTACTTACTAAGTCCCATGATCCTCCAAGTACACCCTAAACCAAAGCCCTAAACCCCACACCGAAAGCCCGAACCCCTAAATCCTAAATCCCTTAAACCCTAAAACTGAAACACTAAAAAAAAAACTGAAACACCCAACCCTTAATCCAGAAACCCGTAAACCCTAGAACCGAAAGCTGCTAATCCCTAAACCCCTGAACTCTAAACCGCGCAACCCGGATGCGTTCCGTACCGTTTCCTTGGGGCGAAGGCCCTGCCCTCAGGTTGTTGGCTGCGGAGTGCTGGGGTATAAGTTCTAGCAGGGTACGGGTTGATCATGGTGTGGATACTTGGAAGATCATGGGACTTAGTAAGTAAGGTTATAACCCCAGTTATTAAGTCCCAGGATGATATGGGCCATGATTGTTTATGTAGGGTCTAGCTAGTGTGTAGACTACAGCAGCCGCATCTTTTGTAGTGACTGCCGCGCGATTAGAAACCCGAGGTCCTAACCCCGTCGATACGTTTTTGGGCATTTGATATGGGCTTGGGCTCTTTCCAAGTGAGCTGTGGCCGGAGCGGGGGTTGGTGTTTGTGGATCCATGTAGATCCCTGATAAATACACCCTGTGTCTTGTTGCAACAGGGTAGTGGCGCACATATTATAATCAGCAGCACAGGTACACAGGTCTATGAGGTGATATTAATATTGGTACTGTTGACGTTAAATCCCCGGACCTAAACTCAACCCTAAACATCCCTACCAATAGGCCCCAAAGTAGTTCCTTTTTTGGCAATACCTTATAGGATTCTAAATATGAGCCCCCAAAAGGAACTACTTTGGGGCCTTAGGGTAAACCTCGGTCAAACAAATTGGAGGTTTCTCCTCGGTTCCAGGATTTAGGGTTCTGCGGCCGATGAGGACAAAAATCGGTGCCCAACACCTTGAAGCCCTGCAGCTCTGAATCCTTTACCCGAACCAGGACCCCCCCAATGGCCCTTTAAAGGAGCCTCTATGGTCCTTAATAGTGGGTATTTCGGGCATATTAAAGGGTAGTTGGGGGGTCTAGGAAGATCTGAAAGTTTAGACGTTTACGGTTTGCAGCCGGCTGGAGGCCTAAAACCCACGTCCTGCAGAAGAGTTTAGGCGTTTTAGGCCTTCAAAGTTTAGTTTCCTGGGCTCTGCAGTCGTTTCGGCAACCAACTGGAGGGTTTCAATGACAGCAGTCTGTCGCAGTTAGCATATCTTGATGCGCTGCTGGAGAATGTTTTTCAAGCTCGTGGCCGTGCACGAAATCCAGGACCATGCTTTGGCTGCTTATTTACAACTTGCCCCAGCCCCCGACCAACTAATTGTTGGTACTGCTGCTGCTATTACTAATTACCAGTGTTGCTACTTCTACAAGTACTACCACCTACTACTACTGCTGCCGCTGCTGCGACGACGACGACTACTACTACTACCACCCCCACCAGCACTGCTACTACGAGGAGTACTATTATTAGCATTATTACTAGCAGTAGTGCTACGACCAGTACAAGTAAGTGGTGCGAGCAAACGCTGGGGACCATGACAGTTAAGTCACTGGGCCGGTTCTAAACATAAAACGTTCTGAGACATCAAACTCCGGAATTGCCAGCAGGGCTAGCCCACTTGGAGCGCACAAAAAGCTTACAATCTCTGTCTGCTTCACTCTTCTGAGACGAAATTCTGGCAGGGCCGGCTTGCGTCTGTTCTACTTTGGGCAATGTTCGCATTTTCACTCTGAGTCTGCACTCCTGCTCTCCAGACCGAAACGGGTGGGCTCTGGCTGGTCTCCACTCAAGACGTGTCAGACCATCGACTTTCATCATGGTTGGGCAATGGCTCCTGTCCATTCAAAACGGATTAGACCCTAGACGTCATCGTGGTTTCATCGGCACTCCACTCAAAGCACATCAGACCGTGGACTAGTTAACGGATCAGACCATGGACGCCGCAACACGGGTTAGACCATGGACATGATCATGGTTGGGTCCTGGTTCGAAACGGGTTCGACCATGGACGTCATCATTTTTGGGCCATGGATGCTTCGAACTACAAACTAGACCGGCATCATTATATTGGGCCATGGGTGCTGTTGACGCAACATGGACTAAAACGCAGATGTCATGATGCTTGGGGCCTGGGTTACGAGTGACTCAAGACCGTTTAAAAGTCATCATGATTTGCATGAAGCATGCTTCCCTTCCAGCCTAAACCGGAACACTCTACATATATATATATATATATATATATATATATGCCAGGGCGCTACGCGTACTAGTCATACACGTGCATGTCTGTATGTACCCACGTGCGTGCGTGTACGTGCACATGCACGCAATCATACATACACAGGAAACGCTGTCTAGGTTCCCCACTAAATAGTACCCTTTTGCCCGATTTCTTTCGAGTTTCCTTATCAAAACCAAATAGTAGGCAAAAGGTTACCCTTACCAGTATCATTAAGGGCTAATTACTGAGGAACCTAGGCTATACTGGCCTTTGGAGTACCATACTTGAAGACTTTTTGGATCTGCCACTTAAAAAGGAGCCGTTATGAAATTCACGTAAACACCAGGCATTTACGTTCCCCATCATGTGGAGTTTGCATGGCATGTAGGCTTCGAGTGGGGCCTGAACCATATTTAAGTATTCAAAGCTGGGTTCATTCTACCCGTCAAATTGTATCTTACAGTGCATATGTATATATGCATATACCATTCATTTTATGATATGTTGAAGTACAATATCGTACATGTATACCCTGAACATGGAGCCTTCCTACGTCACCAACTCCCATAATATCATGCTTGAACATGCACCCTGCAAGTTCTAATATCGCAGCGCAAGCAATTTTAAGCATTAAGCCCACACGGCCGAAGCATTGGAGTTCAAGAAGACCAAAGCTTCATCCCCGCCGGTGGAACCAAGACGATTCCATCCAGGCTCTCAGTGGCACGATTCCGGGAGCATCACGAGAAGGGTTTACACATCGGGATTCTTGGTCTGGGGTGGAAGTAAACTACTCATGAAGTGTGTAAGGGTTTGAGTAGTTTAAGGCACCATCAACTCTACCCTTAACCCCAGAAGGACACTGTACACCCTTCAAACCGTGGCTTTTTCAAGAGGCTCCCATCCTACGAGGTGTGTTCGACACCGCGCTTTATGACCGCCCTCCGCCATGCGCCAAGGCTTTCCGGTTGCCGGCAAGTTACTATAGGGGCCTGAATAATTACCAATACTATTTTGGAGGTTCCAAAAAAAAAGTTGTAGTATCAAGTTAACCCAAAACCCTATTCTAATTCATTAAGGCCCCTGTGTTACCGGTTTCAAGGGCTTCAGGGTTTGGGTGACGACAGAGTCCCAAAACTGTATTTAACTCTTCGATTGCGTATTTTAAGTCAAGAGTATCAGTTACAAGTCTTATAACTATTCCACAAAACGCATGTAGTTGGCAACGTTAGCCGCTGAAGGTTTCTAAGTCCCCTAAACTGGATAGCTATATGTTCCAAAACCTCGAACCGTGCAAACTCCGACCTTGTAGCACCCGTGTTTTGCACTTGATGTCGAGACGGCTTATCTGCTTCTATCTGAAAAGCAGTTTGCACTAGGCGGCATTCGGAAACGGACTATTCGTGGAGACAGCCCTGTGGCGGTAACTTCACCGTATTCACTGTGACCCCGCTATACATATACAAACTGATGGAGCTGCTGGGGGAAGTACGGCGCACATGATTCCGGTGTTGAGGGTTTAGGGCTTTCCTGTTCTCTAAGGGGGTCCAAGTGCCAAGTACAGAATTATCATATACCCTCCCAAATAGTAACCTACATAACTACCATCCTAAACCCAAGTACCCGATTATTGGGTCCTTTGGGACCTTGGGGTATGATCAGAAGTGGAACTTGCCGGCAAGGTTTTGTGCTTGTCCAGCGAACCTGGCGGAGCGAGGCGTCAGCCGAAGCTTTTTAAATCTTCGCCGGGGTGCCCTCCGAAAGGCGCAGGCGGCATGCTTAGGGTTTTAGGGTTTTAGGGTGTTATAGGGTTTATAGGGCTTATAGGGTTTATAGGGTTTTATAGGGTTTATAGGATTTACAGGGTTTAGGGTTTAGGGGCTTCAGGGGTTAAGGGGTTTAGGGGTTTAGGGTTCAGGGTTTAGGGTTTAGGGGTTTTAGGGTTTAGGGTTTTGGGGTTACTTACCTTTGGTTAGGTGGGAATGGAAGAATGGTAGTAATAGTAGTTATATAGTTGTACCCCATTCCTCCATTCCCTACTAACCAAAGGTAAGTCTAGGACTCCAAGTCTACAACACCAGGACCTACTACGGGCTCATACGAGCTCTATACTCTGGAAATACCTACAGTCTCCATTTCAGTTCCTTCGGTTCTTAGTCAGTTTTATGATTAGGATTTATCCTTTGATTAATATAATGTTTGGTTGAAGGAGGAAGTACAATGGAGACGATATGTTTCTTGCTTACCTTCGGCTTCGTGGCGCCCGAACTCTCCCAGACTCTATCCATTGAGTGACTTGGTGTTTCCTTCAACCACAATAACCGCCATGACCTGCTTTTCTGCCTTTAATATAAACTTAATATGGACTTTCGAAAACCCCTACGAAAAAGTAGCTAGAGCTCATAACTGGCGCGAAACACTCCAGTCAGAGGCGCCTGGACCCATTAGTTTGTATCCAATAGTATAGTCCTAAACCCTAAATCCTGAGCTCCCTCCGTAAAACCTAAGTAGTCCGGCTAAGTAGTCCGGGTGATCTCTTGCATCCTGGCTGGGATCCGAGGTCCTGCTCTCAGAAGTTCTTATGTCTATGGAATCTGACTCCTCAGATACTGGGCTCCTTGTTCTCGGGACCCTGCCTATCTTTAAGAAGCGCATGTGAGACCCTGAGAAAGCCTGAGTCAAGCTATTTAAGCCCCTTAGACCCAAGCCCGAGTCACATATGGGAGTTTCCTAAAATAGGGGACCCTAGTATAGTACCCCAACTTGTAGGATCCTTCTTATAAGGACCCCAAAATAAGGTACCCCTAATTTTCCGAAACTCCTATAAACCCTAAACCGTCCGGGATGGCAATCACGGGCTTGCTGTTTGGGCTTTGGTGGTTTTCCGATTTAGGATTTCGTCCCCATCCGAACGCAGCGCTAGACGACGAATCCAAGGAGTCCCGACCAATCCTAAAGCTTTCAAAATACTGGGCATGGGGTTCTTAGAGTCGCACACAAATTTTTTAGGAACTACACGACGTATATACGGATTTGCATATTTTACTACATAGCATAAAGAGGTCGAAACTAATGCATCATTGCATACATACATACATACATTCATACATACATTCATACATGCGTGCATCCATCCGTCCATCCATCCATACATACGTACATGTCACGAATGCCGATGTGTTCATCAATCGAATGTCTTTGTGAAAGCTGTAAAACTTGTATTTCCGATCATATCTACATATTTGTTTATAGATACGTATGTGCGTGTGTGTCTACGTGCAAATATTTGTGTATGCATGCATGTACAGAATTGGTAACCAGTATGCAATACACACACCGATACACACACACACACATATATATATACATATGTATATATATATATATATACATATGTATTCATAGAGCTTGATGGATAGATTGGTGTATGGATAGATATTAGATAGGTAGAAAGAAAGACGGAACGACAGATGGACGGATAGACAGATAGATAGATACATAGACAGATAGGAGGATCGATTGACAGGTATTCACATGTATCATATGCCTTTATATATACATGCTCCGGTACAAGCATGTATGTATGCATGCATGCGCAGATGGATGGATGGATGGATGGATGGACGGATGGATGGATCGATGGAGGGATGGGTGGATGGATGGATGGTTGGATGGATGCATGCCAGTAATTATTCATGCGTATACGTACGTGCATGTGCATACATAAGATACTTAAAAACATAAACATGTATGTCTGTTATATACATATATATATATATATATATATATATACATACATAAATAAATAGATAAATAAATAAGTACATAAATAAATAAATAAATAAATATATATATATATATATATATATATATATACATAGATATGTGCGTGTGTAGGTATACGCACACATACATATACAGAGTTGCACTTGGGTGGGTGTTTGTCCACGTCTTGAGTTCTTTTGCACAGCCTGAAGCAGTTGGGACCCCGGCCACTGGCCCACGTCTGAGCTTCCGCTTTGGCGTGTAGCCGCGGATGTTCGGACTTCGCCAAAGGATCCGAAGTGCCCGTATGAGGGGATACTTTCAACAAGCCATGAATGGGACCTGGGTTTGGGGAGCAGAATCAGAATTGAGTTTCTACTTCCGCCCATGCAATACGTCTATTATTCAGACCCCCATTGTCGGTACTATAGAGGCCGAAATAATTACCTATACTAGTTTGGAGGGCTCCTTATGATAATTATAGTATAGTGGGGCCCCAAAACTATATTCTATTTATTCAGACCCCCGTTATCGGTACTTCGGACCCTCTGGGTTCGGTATTGAGCCGGCACTTGGGGAACGATCTTTCCCAGGGCACGCGTCCAGTAGGGTCTTCCCGGAGTTCTTTGCGAGATTCGGCGGAGAGTTCAGGTTTAGGGTTTAGGCTTGAGTATTGAAGGGTTTTGGGTGTAGAGATTGAAATGGCTTGGTGAACTAATTGTGAGTCAGGTTGCCACGTGGTCTCTAAACCGTTGCGGCTCTCAATTTTCGAGGGATCGTAGAAGGACTATCCTGTTTAGTTGCTAAGTAGTGGGTAGGAGTATCAGTAGTATAACTGTCATAATTTTCACTATTCTCAGTCTTGTTCGCATGATGAAGTGTTGACACACCCCGAACCCGATGCAGACATTGTGCGGACCTCCGTCTTATAGAGTCAATCATGTTTCCTTGGCTTGGGGTCTTGGGGTTAAGAATCACTGGGGCACCTAGGGTATTTAGCCGGAGGTCGTAATGCTCATATATATATATATATATGTATAAGTATATACGGACATATGTATATATATATATATATATATATGTACATATGTATATATATATATATATATATATATATATTTATTTATTTTTTATTCATGTATACGTATGTGTATGTACGGAACGGACAAGTGATAGGACTATTCGATGGGGTTCCCTGCTACAAATCCTTTATTGCAGCCTACCCACTAAGACCTTAATTTTGGGGGCCTGGTCTGACGCTTCCGGAACCATGTACTCGACTGTAAGATCATGAGGTCACCGATGCCTAAACCCTAAACCCTAAACCCCCTAAACCCTAAACCCATGATACTCCCAGTCCGAGACCCTCTACCCTAACCCGATACCTCATCACTAAGCCCTGAAGCCTTGGAACCTTAAATCCCTAAACCCTGATTAAACGCTATCAGCCCTGAGACCGGTTCGGGGTTTATGGTTTAGGATTTCTATATCCTAAGCAATCTCTATGCCTTCCGGCTCTTAACAAAGCATTGAGGCTTATAAAGGGGTACGCATATGTCGTGATGGTGTAGGGGAAGTGTGGCCCCGGCTTTAGTTTAGGAATTCCGATTCCCAGGCCGATCTCGTTTTCGGTATTCTGAAAAATGTCACCCCTGCTAGTCGTCATGCTACCTGAAAGAGCTCAACCCTTGTCAGAGTTATGAATCAGCCTCATCAATGGGCTGCTACATATCCTAGATCCCATCTGGAGTAATTATGTATCTTCTGAGCCACAGCCCAATGCTGTGGATGTTTCGGCCCACGGTAACCGTGAATCTCTTGAAGGCCCGGCCACTGTTCGTCCAGACGTAGAGGACCAAGCGCTTGCGCACCGAATGATCAAACCTGAACCGCGTCAGAAGTTTCCTTACATTTCGAACTTCGGCTTCCCCCAACAACCGGGATGCCCTAAACCTTATTCGTGTAATTAGTCTCGGTTCGGAAGCAACGGCGTTAACTGTCTCGAAGTCTTAGCACTGAACCATGTATCCCTTGAGGTTTCAGTGAAGTTTCGAGGCCTTCTACTTACTGTGGGCTGCTGGCTGGGACTGCGTCTGAGGGCTGAACGCGAAGGTGGGTGGGGTGGGGTGGGGTGGGGTGGGGCTGGGTGGGGAAGCATACTACATCGTATTGTGCTATTGTATACCATAGTGGTATGTATATGTGTGTTTCCCTGGCGGCTGGTGGGCGCTATCATAGATCGCCGCCTGTGCCACAGCAGATTCAAGAGCAACTTTATCTGCGGCATCGTTGTCGTTTCCTCTGCCTTCGCCCTCACAATCCCAACTTGCAATACATATCCCTAGACCCTACCTTCAACTACCGAAACCTACTTTTGTTGTGGGTTCTTATTATAAACGCAAATATGGAAGTTAAAAGGACCGTACAAGAAAGTCGGTTCTTGTTTGTTAAGGTAAGCCCTAAAAACCCTAAACCCTAAGCCCTAAGCCCTAAAACCCTAAGCCCCTAAACCCCTAACCCCAAAACCCCTAAACCCTAAATCCACGATCCCCAAATCCCGACGTCTGAATCCCCCTCGGCCAGGAATCGCTTCAAAAAGCGGAAGCCGTGGTGGCGCCAAGCACCCAGTTGATTCGGGGCTCCGTGGCATGTATCATAGCCACTATATGGTTCTGGGCTAGTAGGCTAGATACAACAGTAAAGTAAAAGGGCAGTGGCTCATTAACTATGCTGCGCGCTTACGAGAGTTCGTGTTTGGTGCGCAGGGGTTCCGGCTCCAAGGTTTCGGGTCTAAACGGTTTAAACTCAAGCGGTGGGTTTAGGGTTTAGGGTTTAGGGTTTAGGGTTTAGGGTTTAGGGTTTAGGGTTGTCTGAGGCTGATAGTCATGTATTTGGTTGTGCTCAGAGATGTATGGTGCCAGTCAAGATCAGCGCCCCATGTGGGGCCCTGTGTTATGGCTGCTCTTTGAATGAAAGTCATATTGGCAGCAATGAGGATGCCCTGCCTAGCTACACCTATGTGAGCTCTCACACCAGACAGTGATACCTTAAACAAGGCCTTGTCCAAAGCCATATAATGCTAGGTTGCCTTTTTGAGGGGTTCCTTTTTGGATCCGCTGCATTAAAGGAACTGTCATAGATCCCTAAAGGAGCCCTTAAAGATCTCTTAGAGGAACCTGTAACCCCTAAACCCTAAACCCTAAACCTGAAACCCTAAACCCTAAACCCTAAACCTTAAACCCCTAAACCCTAAACCCCTCTTAAGAGGTCAAGGGACACACATCATCTCTTGAGTTGCCACAGGAGCTCCACTCCTTCTCTGCTTTGCTTCCTGCCATGGAGTTTAGGAATCAGGGGTTTAAGGGTTTAGAGTTTAGGGTTTTGGGTTTTTTTTAGAGTTTAGGGTTCAGGGCTTAGGGTTTAGGGGTTGTGAAATTTCCCTGTCTTGAAGCGCCGTGTTGACATGTCCTCATGCGTGAATAGTTTTTGAGACAGTTCTGAACGCACCCTGTACGACAGACGTCTTGGGCTCAGACCAAAAAGTGCGCTCGTTGTGTGGTTGGACACTCACTAATCCAGTTCCTGCTTCAAACTGGTAGCGGAGCTGTGAGGACAACCACTAGTGTTTCACCCCCGTAGAGCCTGTGGTCCGGGGTCCGTTGGGTAGAGTAGTGATAGTCGCGGCGCAAAGGCCCCTTCTATCTGAAGCCATGAGCGTGGCAGGTTTGCGTTACCAGCCCAATCTCTGGTCACAGAACCTGAGCCCTGCAGAAACGAAAAGCGGTTCGTACATATACGACGGTACGGCTGCTGGCTTCCACGATTGGTGCTTCCGGACACAGATCCGTGTGCTGCAACATAAGGAGAAGCAGCGGCGTGAAGCTCTTAAGGACCTGCGATTTGCCGAGTCGGCAAGGGCCAAGAGCGAGTCACCAAGGAAGTGGCGTGGCAGGGCAAGTCAGGGGACCAGCGCATCGCCCACAGATGGTGATGGAAGCAGCGGTATACCCGCCAGTCCGTCCAGCGCAAAACGGACTAAGCCCGCGTCCGAGGCAGAAGATGAGGATGCGGAGTCGTTGCCGTCGCACCCCAGCCAAGTGGCGGGCGACGATGAGCAGGAGCCGGACACAGATCCGGCGGTGTACACCTTGCAAGACATTAAGGACGAGTCGCTTGATATGAGCGAATGCGTTAGCAAGATTTTGGAGGGTCTCCGAGGAGACGCCTTTTGCATTGCTCGCGACGTCGGCCTGGAACGTCTGCTACGCCATGATGGCGTCGACTACCTGATAGAAGAAATCAGGAGGCAAGCTTTCCCTCTTCAATCTGAAGAGGCGTCCGAACTTTTCCGTCAGGGACAGCTCCTGACGGGCCCACTCGCAAAGCAACCCGGCGAGCCTATGTTGTCTTACATAGCCCGCCGAAAGCGGTGGTGGTCGACCTTGCGTGAGCTAGATCCTGATATCCGCCTTTCTGAAGCAATGAGGGCTAACCTCCTTGTTGAGCTTTCAGGGTTGGAAAGGAACGAACAGCTAATGGTCAAGACCGCCGCCCGCGTACACACCGTGGATGAGTACGCACGCGTCCTTGTTCAGCATCACTCAGTGGTGCACATGAAGGAACGTCTTCTTACCCAGAAGGACCCTAGTGGCCCAGGTAAGACCTGGAGACGTTTCGACGCTAAGCCACAATACCCTAAGTTTGGTTACATGGGGTATGATGGTAGTGCCGCAGAGTATGGTCACCAGGAACAGCAGGAATCCGCGGAAGGCTACGGTGACGGCTACGGCGAAGAAGCATACCAGGCCACAGCGTCTGGGGGAGATGATGCGGATGAATGGATTGATGATGAAGACCTAGCATTGCAACTCAACGCCTATACGGCAGTGGCATATGAAGCTGAGATTGACGATTTGGATGATTCCTATGCCGAGTCAGTTCAGCTTGCGTACGCGGCACAGACCGCCTTTGCCCAGGCAAAAGGAAAAGGGAAAGGGAAGAACAAGGGCAAGTCCTCCGGAAAATCCGGTGGGAAGGTCGTGCGTAGCAATTTGACTATTGCTGATCGTAAGGCCAAGTTGGCAGAGCTTAAGGCAAAGAGTAGGTGCCTGAAGTGCGGTGTGATCGGCCATTGGGCCGGAGATGCTGCCTGCAAGTTTAGCGGTAAGGGCAATGGCCCCAAGGGCACCACAACCCCAGCACAGTCTGGGGGAACTGCCAACGCAGCCGCAAAGCCGGCGGCGCCGAAGCCCCAGGCGTATTTCGCCGCAGTGGAGGAGGATGACGACACAGAGTGTGTCCACCTGTCGAATGCGAGCGCTGGTAGGCTCGAGGGTTACCCAGCCAACCTTGAGCTGACTCCCTCAAGGACCAATACCGGCAAAGGCCGCGGCAATGAACCCCTCTTCTCACCGCAGCTTCGGCGCACAGCCGCCGCTAGGATCATGCGTGACAGCCCGCCTGAGGGTTCCGATCGCGTTTTCTCCTTTGGTCAGCATAAGGGTCTGACTTATGAGCGTGTCTTGTATACGTTTCCTGGATATGTTCTTTGGGGACGCACGCAGAAGTGCCCATCCATAAATTTGGCCGATTTCTTGGATTGGGTCACGGAGTACTTTGATGTGCGTGATGACAACCCCATTAGCATCACGAGAAGGGATGTCCCTCTCAGCCAGGAGCCCCCGCCTGAACCCTTTCAGCCCGAGGTTCGCCTCGCCGCGTCAGCTGCTTCGTCCAGCGAAGGCCCCCGGAAATGCCGGGGAGGTTGCAAGGAGTTCAACAAGTCGGGGAGTAACGCATACATAGACATGCGGACCTGTAAGAAATGCGGCACCGTCACCAAGACGAAGAAAGAGAAGCCTGTCATAGACCAGGCCACATGCCCCCACACCTCCACCGAGAGGTCGGGTAGCAGTAGGAAGACCTCCCGCATTAAGTGCAAGCTTTGTGGGATGCTTCTAGATGAGCAGCCGCAGACCGAGCGAAAGGCTAGGGATGACGCAGCCACAGTGCTGCGGGAGTCCAACACCCTGGACTTCGATCTTCTGCGCAGCATAGTCGGCAGCACGGGGGATAGCCTCCCCGTAGAGGTAGTAGTTCCGGCTATTGCCCAGTTTCAAGAGACCATAGAGGGTCACTTCGTAACCGAGCCCGTGATATCTCGCGGTGACCTTCTCGCATACCTGCAAGAGGCCTTAGATGATCACTCTGCGTCATCGACCAACAACAGTTGGGAAGTGGCGTCGGCGAGATCGCGCTCTTCGAGGGCCTCCGCGACGAGGCACGCCTTCGTGGCTTTCACTGAGGGGGTCACAGATATCCATCCGGCTTTGGTTGATTTGCCCGTAGTAAATATCTACGAGGATAAGCACGTATACGCCGTGTTGGATGAGGGCTGTAACTCGACTGTTCACGGTAGCGATTGGATAGCAAACGCGGCGGGGAAACTTGCGAACTTCGGTTACAGCACGAGGTTTAAACCTGAGGGCAATCGTACCTTCAAGGGTCTTAGCGGTGCTACCGAAACACTGGGTAGCAGGACCATACCTTTCTCTATAATGGGATTGGAGCAGGACTTGAGAGTTCCGGGCGTCCTTGATTCTCACGAGATTAAGGGTACAGCCCCTCTCCTTTTGTCCCTTTACGCCCAGGCCCAACTTGGTATAACCAAGGATCTTCGGTTTGGCGAGTGTGGTGTTCGACTTCCTTCTGAGGATAGCATCATTAGGATCAAGCTGTGTCGGACACATGACTCAGGGCTGTTATGCATAAACATAACAGAAGGTTTGGTTCAGGTGAAACAACCCCGTCTCATAAGAAGCTTCCAAATTCCCTCACCGCCAGTTCCTATATTTAGGTCTGCCGCCGCCGCCACCTTAGCTCACTCAGAGTCTGTGAGCACCCCTCGAGATGCAACAGCGGCAGATGACGCAGTGGCAACAAGTCGCAGTCACAGTACTGTAGATGCAGGCCATGGTCATAGCACTTTAGGCGTAGGCCACGGTCACAGCTTCACAACGACAGCTGAGAATCGCAACAACACTAAGCGACGTATAAGCGTAGCGTTCCCGAATCATTGTATGGTAGGCACGTCCGTAGGAGACACGGAGCCCGCCGCGATGGCCGCAGAGGAGGGGCAGCTGCCTAAGAAGGCGCCCCCGACGGCAAAGGCTGCACCGAAGATTTCAGCAGCGCCGGAGCCTGGCCACAGTGCCAAGGCGATTTCGCCTGCGGTCGGCCACAGTGCCGCACCGGTGATTACTCCTGCCTTTTCTGCGCCTGCACCTAAGGCGCCGCCAGGGAGTGGCTTGCCGAAGAAAGCGCCTCCCACAGAGAAGGCTAGGCCTGGGGATAGCCCAGGGAACCCGCCGGCAGCTCGTGCCACAGTGCACCCGAAGGAGATCGCGCGAGGGCACCGCGAGCTTGCCGAGTTCGATGCGGTTGTGAAGAAGGACCCGCGCAACAGGCCCCTGGTTATAATGGCAGGTGGTGGACCCCATGGTCCGGAGCTCGACACTCCTCTTCCAGCAACCGTGTATAATCCGGATTTGGCATTGCAACCGTTCTATGCGGGGGACACAGCGAACCCGGACATCATTATTGATGTTTTTACCTGGGGCTATGAGCACCATGCCTGGCTGCAACGCGTCAGAGGGAAGTGGACGGCGGCCGAGCTCTTCGCACAGCACGAAGAGATGGAAACGCATGCGCTCACGACGTATGCGAGTGCCACTAGCTATATGCTAGTGATGTTGGACATGGTGTGGCTCAGGGACGATCGGAAAGACGATCTGACGCCAGCAGAAGCCCAACAGCGCAACGACGAACAGCGCGACCGCACAAAGCATGTTGGGTCGAACCCCGATATAATTCGGGAGCACGCGGACCACCCTAACCTGATCGCCCACGTCAGGCACATCGTGGCGAACGTCCTTGACGCTAAGGACGCTGGGATCAGGTCCATAGCCGTGCATGTGGTTTGCAAAGCCAACAGACATAGGTCTGTTGCGGCGGGCATCCTTGCCCATGCAGCGCTTTTGGAGCTCGTGCCAGACTGCTCCGTCAGCCTCACTCATATGAGTGCAGCGAATAGTTGGCCCTTCATGGGCAGCAGAGCGTGCAAAGGACAGTGTCCCAAGTGTTTGCACCGCGCCCCTGGCATAGCCCAGGAGGTCCAAGACCTCACGAGGTGCTTCGTCGACGCTGTCCGCACAGACGGACCAGAGGATAACGAGTGCATCCTTGTCGTGGAGCCGCAGTGTGCACGCCCCGATGATCAGCCTACATATGCTGAGCGGTTTCATGCGCAGATGCTTGCAGAGGGCCGCATACCGGCACCGGTGACAGGGGTAGGCCCCCTTGATAGGCCTCCCATGGCAGGCGAGACCGCGTATCAGGCTGCACAACGCATGGGGCTGGTCGGCAAGACACATACATCGTATGTGGCAAAGTACGACCCGAACTCGCTCACTGCGGCGATGAACCGTGCACAGGGCACAGCCCCTGGAGGACGCCTACCTTCGGTTACTTTTAGCTCGGGTTCTAACCCTGCTAGTTCTAGCGTAGGTGCGTCAGCCAAGGGCGGAGCGGCCCCCATAGAGAGGCCGAAGGCTACGCCAGCACCGCCGCCGGCAAAGTCCGGTGGAGCACAGGACCGCGCAGCGACGCCGACAGGGTCGTCGGCTCGGATTCGCAAGCTCGAGGCTGAGGTCCACGACCTCACTGATGCGAATCGCTGCCAGGAAAGCACTATAAGTGACTTGAGAGAAGCCCTCAGCAACGTGAAGCGGCAGCGCGATAATGCGTATGATCGGCTGCAGGACATGCGTGAGAGGGCAGAAGACGCGGAGACTCGAGCCGATAGGGCCGAGGCGGAGCTCAAGAGGCTTACTCGCCGCTCCCGATCGCGTCGCAGGCGGAGGGATAGTTCCTCCTCGAGCAGGGGTCATCGCCGTGACCGTACCCGTGAGAGACGGCGGATGGACTCCAGACCTCGGGATAGGTCCGAGGCTCCGACGCGCCAGCGCACCTCCCGTTGGGGTCGCGTCCGCGACCCAGGTGACCGTGCGGATCGGGACACAGTTCCCGAGCCAGAACGCACTCGTGCTGCAGGCCGGGACACAGCTCCCGAGCGTGACCGCACGAATCCTCGCCCCACTGCACGGCCGGAGGTGGATGTCGAGCCCGACAAAGGCAAGGGCAAAGGCAAGGTGGCACCGCACAGCGTGTATGATGAGGTCGAGTACGACGACGGCACAGGTGCGGGAGACTGGGATCCACCGGGACCCAGGACCAACCTTGGCAGCAGGCGCCCGCCTGAGCCGCCGGAGCCACCGCGCTTCCGAGGCAGTGCTGGTTACAATAGGTTTCCAGAGCGTGAGAATCCTCACCGCCCCATGACGGCCAGAGAGTCATGGTGGTATTTCCACGGCGATAGGCCGTCGGACGAGTGGAACGACGCGGAATGGGCAGAATTCCGTCGTCAGTTTCCGAAGCCCCCAGGGCAAGGCAAGCTCGTCGAAATCGACGAGAAGATCCTGGCCATCGACGTTGGTGCCATCGCACTTAGCCCCGACACAGGTTTCGGGTGGAACAGGCGCATCGTGTTTCAGGACTTCCCTGATGGTGTGCTGACTGACCTATATGAGGTCATGCGCGAGAAGCAGGCGCCAGCGTGTTGGATCGGTCCATATGCACCGAGACGTTTCTGGGCTGGTGACAGAAATCACCACGAACTTAGCGAGCGGCACAACATAAAGTGCACAGTGGTCACCCGCCACACAGGCCGTTCGTATAAGCCGACGGGCAAGCTACGGGACATAGATCCCATAGGATACTTGTTTTCCCATCTGGATCCCGCCGACGGCTCCAGCTGGACGTATGAAGGCGCATGCTTTCCGCCGGGGTCAGACTCCGAGAAGCTGCCCACCGAAACCGGTGGAGCCGAGCAAGCATGCCCGACGCAAGAACCGTCGGAGGATGGGGCGTACGTCGCGCTTTGGGTGTTTCCCTTGGCGTTCGACGCGGCCACAGTGCCCCACCAGATCGAGGACACAGATGCCTTGAGTGCAGTGTACATCCCGGGCACAGACCCGCGGGCTTCGCACATCGCCTCCTCTGCCGGCCCGGGCACAGCCCCGGAGGGTGAAGTTTCACCCATGGATGAGGACGGAGCAGAGCGCGAAGCATACATGGCCGTCTGCAGTGGGGAGTGGGTAGGACAAGCCAGCCAGATTTCTTTTCCAAGCCCTGATCCTCCCGAAGACCTGCCCCACAGTAGCAGCGCAGCCTATGGGCCCTCAGCCGCTAGCTTAAAGAAGCTTAGCAAGGCCCAGTCCAAGTACCTCACCTCAAGCCTTACCGAAATGGTAGCGGGAGACAAAGTCTTAAAGGCAATCGTGTACAACGCTGCCATGCGAGAAGCTGATCACCTGATTAGATTGCATGAACCCTCGGCACAGGTCCTCGCGAGCGTGATCAACGAGAGGCAGAACGGGCCACCGGGCCTCGTGGTTGCCAGGTTTGAGACTTCCACAGAGGAGTTGTGTTTGGAGCTTGAGTGTGTAGCTGACACCCTCAACATTCCGGTTATATTGGTTACCCCGAACGGCTACCCAATGCTTGAGGACACTGTTACCTTGAGAGGAGACATGCATATCTCAGGCATAGGCCCAGAGATCGGAAAGGCTTTGGACTCCTTCCAAGCATGGTCAGAGTCTTACGGGTATATACCCCGTAGTTATGTTGATACGGATAGTACTGACTTTTGGAACCTTTGTCGTACCATTTCTGAGGAGTACTATATCAACGCGTTTAGCCGAACTTGCTTTGTCGGCGACGCCCAGGACACAGATCCTGAGGACATCAGCGAAGCAGAGCTGGTGCCCGATGCTGAGATGCCTCAGCGAGGTGCCCCTGATGGGGTGGATGATGCCGGTGGCGCACTGACGCCCGAGGAAAGAGAACGCCTCATTTTGGAACAATTCCCGTTCCCCGGAACGCCGAATACAGAGGCAGAGCGCCGAGCGGCGTGGAGATCGTTACCGCAACGAGTCCGGGTAGCTATAAGGCGCCTGCACCGATCGTTTGGCCATCTGCCAAATGCAGTCCTGGTTCAGGTTCTGAAGCAGGCCCGGGCGAGCAAGGACTTCATCGCCGCTGCCGGACTTTACAAGTGTAAGGTCTGCCTGGACACAGCTCCAGTGCCCAGGCATCACCCTGTCGCAGGCGATAGTGTATTCCCTAAGGAGTTCAACCATACGATAGGTATGGATGCGCTAGAGGTCAAAGACTTCTATGGGAATCGCTACACTGCTGTCAATATAGTTGACATGGGAACAAGCTTCCAGCAAGTTGTGCTCGTGAAATCTGGGGGTGGTAACCCAAGTGCCCGCCAGTGTGTGAAATGCCTGATCGACAGGTGGATCAGCTGGGCTGGACATCCCAAAGTCATAACCACTGACAGAGGGACGCACTTCAGGGGAGAATTTTCAGAATATTTGGCACAGCATGGTATAATCCATAAAAACGCCCCTCTTGAGAGCCCGCAGACTATTGGAAAGGTTGAACGCCATGGTGGACTTGCTAAGGCCATCATCAGGAAAGTCGCGCAGGAGGCTCAACCCTCGAATATCGAGGAGATGGAGGCGGTCGTTACCGAAAGTGTTACTACTAAGAACGAGCTTAGTAGGCACCAAGGGTTTAGCCCGGCACAACACGTGTTGGGAAAGCAGCCTCGAACGCCGGGTTCAGTGCTAGATGAATCCGAAAGCCTTGGTACATTGTTCACCAAGTATGATGAGACGAGTGTATACTACATTCGGCACAGAGCACGGCAGGAAGCCAAAAAGGCCTTCGTGCACTTAGAGACTTCCCGCAAAGTGGCCAAAGCGTTACAGCGTAATGCAGCCCCTCTAGACACTGACTATAAGGTTGGTGATTTAGTTATTTACCGTCGGGATAACGTCCCTGGCAGCCCAGGTGTCGTGTGGTCCACGGTTAGCCGCGTCATAGGACGTGAGGCAGAGAATGCGTACTGGGTATTACACGAGAATATCCCTGTACTTGTGAACGCTAGGAAGATGCGCCCGGCTGATGAAATTGAAGTTGCAGCGCATCGCGTTTTGGCAGGAGAACCAGTGCTTCCGGAAGCCATTGTTCATGGACCGGAACAAAGGTTCCAGGATGAGCGCGTAACAGACCCGGTCACAGCACCAGCGACGCCACGTCCAGTGGCTGCAGCTGCCCCGCTTACACCGGCAGTCGCGCACGATGTGCCTATGCCAGCACCATCGACGCCAGCGATGATGCCCGGCACACCGATGCCAGCGCCATCCACGCCTGCAAGGTTTCGCGCCAAAGATAAGACGGGCGAAACCGCCCGGTCGCGATCGCCAGTAGGAGGCCGTGATGATGCACTAGTTGCGGAAGAGATTGATCAAGTAGAGATCATGGCAAAAGGCCTGATAGATACTCAGGGTTTTTCCCCGGATGAGTGTCTGGCCCTCCTTCGTGCCTATGACCGCGACCGACGCGAGGCTTACACGCGCCCGCTCCTAGATGATGGAGATCCCGGATGCATAGCCCTCGCGGTGGGAGTATATCGGCACGGTGGTCTTGTTGGAGTTTCTGGACCAACGCGCGAGAGACCGTCGTTTGCCATGTACCTCAACCACTATATCTTGCATCACAGTATGCAAGCCGGTCATCACCTCCCACAGTGGAGTAGCGTTCAGCTTACCAACAGAGGCGCAGAGGCCCATAGAGACCTAGCGAACACTCCTGGCTCGCATAACTACACTATCGGTGTGGGCGAGTATCGTGGAGGCGGTCTATGGGTGGAAGAAGCCACGGGTACAACCCCCGTGCGTGTTCAAAACGCGACAATGTATGGCACCGTTCACGATACTAAGAACAAGGTTCTTAAGTTTCGCCCGAAGGACGTGCACATGGTCGCACCGTATGTAGGAGAACGATACAGTCTCTCCGCATACACGGTGAGTGATCTCGGCAAGTTGTCTAAAGATGACATACAGCTTTTGTCGGACTTAGGCTACCCCATATATAGGGATGCGCCCAATACCTTTGGCAGGAAAGGTGATGGGATATACACCATGGGTCACTCTGATCTTCCCATCGAGACGTTCCTAGAACGCATCCATGAGTACGGGATTAAGGAAATCATAGATTGCAGAAGCCATCCGTACAGCGTTCGGCATCCACAATACAATTGTGATGAGCTTTCCGCCACATGCTTTGCAAAAGGGGTTGTGTACAGTCACGCCCCCGAATTAGGCAACAGGAATCGGGGCGGGATTGAAGCCAACCTGCAAACAGACCAAGGGCTCTGTACGATCGCTAGAATAATTAGCGAGGCCCACGATGACTTCCACCGAATACTTCTGTTGTGTTCGGAGGCCAGTTGGCGGCGATGCCATCGGCGAAATATCGCCCAGCACATATGGCTCGAGCATTCGAAACTTGCCGAGCACATACGTGCCAACGGACTGCCAGAAGCCCATCCGTGTCACTACATTCCTGAGGAAGACGACGGACTGGCAGCAGCATCGCACACAGCTGCGATTGGCACGACTGTGCCAGCAGCTGAGCCCTCGGATAGTCGAGCGGCGGAATCCAAGGCCTTTGCTCTCACCCCAGATGGGGAAGACGCCATCGGCTCTAATGTCGATGCTGGCTACATGGCCTCGCTCCTGGATTACCACAAAGCCCCTGTCGAAGTTCAGCTGGGGCTGGATGCTGCCATGAAAACTGAATGGCAGAAGTACACTGAATTCAACGCAGTGGTCCCTTGCACAGACAAGGAGTTCAAGGAGCTTACAAAGGCTGGCCACGTGTGTATCCCCACCAAATGGGTCCTCACCGATAAGAATGAACACCTAAAGGGGACGCCAGCATACACTCCCAAGTGGAAAGCACGCTTGGTCGCATGTGGAAACTTCGAGCATATCTCGAATGAGGAGGATATCAGGGCAGACAGCCCCACGGCTGAGCCGGAAGGCATAGCCCTTCTGTGTTCATGGGCGGTTTCATTGGCCCTGCGGCTCAAAGCAGCCGATATAACGAACGCATACTTCCAAGGGAAACCCCTTGAGCGCCTTCTCATTCTCCGGGTTCCTAAACACCCTAAGGGTGTACCCGATGCAGAGATTCAGCGAGCCGGGCATATGATTGCCCGAGTACCCGTGTATGGCACGACCGACGCGGGTCGGAACCTTTATCTCCGCATAAAGGAGAGTGCCCGCGAATTTGGCTTAAATGCCTCGCAAATTCTGTCAGCCCTGTACTATATTACAGGAGAAGGTGGTCGTTTGTGTGCTTGCTTGTGCACCCACGTGGATGATTTCCTGTGGGCTGCTACCGCCGAAGGCGAGCCGGCTATCCAGAATCTGCTGGATAAGTTTAAGATCGGTCGCATAGAGACTGAGAAGTTCCGTTTTTGCGGACGCGAGTATGTGCAAAGCGCCGATGGGACCATCAGTATAAACTGTAGGGACAACACGCGTGCAATTCGCCCGATCGATATTCATAAGTCTGAAAAAGGCACGACTCCAGTCTCGAATGGCCAACGCACAGCGCTGAGATCCGTCATAGGATCGCTGGCTTGGGTGGCTCGCGCCACGAGACCTGATCTTGCCTATAGGGTGAATGCCCTGCAGCAGCGTGTTACCACAGCCACGGTGGATACACTCCGTGAGGCAAACCGCGTAGTAGCACTGGCGTTAGGAGATGCGGATAGGCCGATTACGTACAGCGCTAAGTTACCCTGGAATACAGGGGAGCTGGCGATTGTCACGTTTTGCGACGCCTCCTTTGCAGGAGAGGCAAACCATAAGTCGCAGAGAGGTCGTTTTCACTACCTCACTTCCGCACAGTCGGCGGTGGACAAGAACGCGTCAACGCATGAGATGCATCTCATTTCGTTTTCCTCGTCCACCATGAAACGGGTTTGTCGCGCCACACTCCAGTGTGAGGCTTACTCGTTGCAACATGCGATAGAGCATGGAGACCGCATTCGAGCAGCAGTGCTCGAACTGCTCGGCAAACTGCCCCGGTCACAGAACTGGGAAGAAGTCGCCAAGAGATCGATGTTCCACCTGCAGTATACGGACTGCAGGTCCCTTTCGGATCACTTGACTGCGTCGATTCCAAAATCATGCGAGGATAAACGCCTTGCCATAGAGATGTCTGGACTCCGCCAAGGACTTTGGGAAGAGGACGAGCTAACGCACGCCTTGTACCATCCTTACGGCGATGAGTTGAGATGGATACCGACGCATTTACAACTTGCGGATTGTTTGACCAAGAGTATGAAACCGCTTTTGATCAATCACAGCATTGATCGCAATCTCGTTCAGGTGCTCGATGTGCCCGCGCAAGCCGCACAGAATACCGAGAGTACCTAAAGCACTCCGCTTTACGATCGAAGAACTCAGCCTGGAGCCTTGAGTCGCCGCACTCGGCTCGGTTGACTGCGCAAGCTCCCGGTATAATCCGGTGGAGTAGGCTTGGCCCAAAGTGGTCATAATTCGAGCATGATTCGGACGTCACACTACAGATAAGACGGGTGTGAAATTTCCCTGTCTTGAAGCGCCGTGTTGACATGTCCTCATGCGTGAATAGTTTTTGAGACAGTTCTGAACGCACCCTGTACGACAGACGTCTTGGGCTCAGACCAAAAAGTGCGCTCGTTGTGTGGTTGGACACTCACTAATCCAGTTCCTGCTTCAAAGGGGTCTTCAACCCACTCCCCAAGCTCTCCCCAACTGCTTCCGAAGCATTCCCATCGCGGACGCATCCTCTTATTTGCTGAGAACACCTCCGCCATAGACACCAATCCTTTCGCCTGATTAAGTAAGAGTTTAGAGTTTAGGGCTTAGGGTTTAGGGGTTTTAAGAGTTTAGGGTTTAGGGCGACATTTGCTGAAGCATTCGGCTTGACCCGATGGGACCCTGCTCTGCCTGCCCTGTCTTGTGTGAGTTCTTATGGTCATAACAAACTCAGTTTGGGTCCCAAGAGAAGTTTCTTACTTGCCTCCACATCCCATCGAATCGTAAGCAGCGCTCGATCCATCTTTGTAAACATGACTTCAACGGCTACGTCCAGTTCAACTCTACACCCTAAATTTCCTAAACCTTAGACCCTAAACCCTAAACTTCCTAAACCTTAGATCCTAACCCTAAACTTCCTAAACCTTATAGATCCTAACCCTAAACTTCCTAAACCTTTGATCCTATCCCTAAACTTCCTAAACTTTAGATCCTAGGCCCCAGGAAGTCTCACCCCTCGAGCCATTGACCTGTAAAGCTTTGCCCTGCCGCGCCCGAACCTTCGAGGCTGAAGCCCAAGCAACACTGGGTTCTTCGGTTTAGGGTTTAGGGTTCTTGTGTAAGCAAGTAGGATCTATAGTAAATGTTGAACTGGGGTTTCGTTATTATATTGTAACTTCACCTAGTTTCCTTAGAGCCCAAGGCAAAGACCGAAACCTCTAAAACCACAAGCCAAACCCCTGCACCGCATGATTCCAAACTATCAGACCATCAGGCAGGGAAAGAACCTGGAGCAAGAAGGGACTAACCTCGAGGCAGCCTACATCCGGGTGCAAGCGTTGAAGGATTTAGGGTTTTACAGGGAACTCCAGAAAGTTGGAACATGGTTTCATGGTAGGATACCCTATAATTTACCATAGAAGGGTTAGGATAATCATATTCCAACTTTCTGGCTTCTACCCTAAGGGTCTGGAGCTGAGGGGCTTCAGGGCTTAGGGCGTTGGCCTGAGAGCTTCAGGGCTGCTCCCATAGGCAGCGGCGTAGGGGGTGCCTCAAGACTCAGGATATTGCGGCCTTGAGACTGCAGGATGTTGTTGTGAGAGATGCAAAACTGGTCCTCAACCCTATACATATATGTATATATATATATATATATATACCCTAAACAAGTAACCTATTGCGAAACCCTACAGATCCTGCTTCTGCCCTGAACATTTTTTAATTTTAAATGACGGATCTTTGAGCTCTGCAGCCTAACTAAATTTCTCGATACAATCCCTACCTGGACCCTGCGCAACCTGTAGGACCGTAGGAAACCAGGTAGGATCCGTAGGATCCAGGTAGGTTCAATGCAGTCGGGGGCATCGGATTTGGAGATCTTTTCTTTAAACGCCTTGTGTCCATTACTTCCACACCTCCCAGTCCGAACTCCGAAAACTCATACCGCAAACCGTAACAGACACCCCCTGTTGACAAGTCTTTACTTTGTCATAGTTGCGGTTCCTTTTACATTGTTAAGGGTACTTAAACCCAGTAATAATAAGGAAGGAACTTGTACATTTTTATTCCTATATACACTCTAGTGTACATTATATAGTATATGGTAAAAAATGTGTCATATGTAGTATAGTACATTTTTAATCCTATCCCAACAATGAGCTAGTTTAGGTTTGGGGTCGGGGGCTCCGGGCTTTGGGTGTGGGGGTTTAGTAAGGGTTTGGGGGTAAGCCTTGCTCCCTTTCAAGCCGCCGTGGTTAGGGCTTCAAGTTTAGGCCTTAGGGTTTAGATTTAGGGGTTTCGGGTTTAGGGTTTAGGGGTTTAGATTTAGGGGTTCGGGTTTAGGGTTGGGGTCTCCGGGGGGGGAGGGGGCATGTCGCTATAAGGCCGCATGATAGGTGGGCTATCGATCACCATTCCCGGGCCACTACCGGTGATGGTATGGCTTGACATAGGGGCCTGAATAATTACTAATGCCATCTTCCTGGTTCCTTTTTGGAGTTATAGTATAACGGGCCCCAAAACCCTATTCTAGAAATTACATGAAATTACGACCCCTATATTGGGTGTTTGAGTTTGAGTCATCCAGCGGAAAACTTCAGGGTTTGGGGGCAGAGACTTGCGGTTTGCGAGTGGATCCCAAGCTGAACTCTTAGGGTCTAGGGTTTAGGTCTAGTTTTAGGGTATGCTTGATGCAAGAGCATAGAATGACCTGTGTGAACGAGGATCTCTTCGTTCTACTGGGGCTGACTGCATGAGCTTCTGAATTACAGAAGACAAAGGGCTACGGTTGATGATATAAATCCTGCATTACCTTAAGGGCTCTAAACTGTGGGAATTATGGTATATTCCTGATTATGGGTCATGCAGGATTTATATCATCAACAGTAGTAATGAGACTCCGCACTACCAAAAGTCTTGAAGCCTGACCACTTTAATTATTGGTGGCTGCATGACTTAAGCACCCTCATGAAGGCCCGGGCTTAGCAACCCAAAGCCCAAAAGAATCCGGTTTGCGGTTTAGGGGACTCTGCAGGTGAGTTTGGAAAACTGGGTTGTGCTAGAGTTTAGGGGCTTCGGTTTGGGGGCTTGGGCCTTCCTATGCTTTTCTCACGATTGGGCTGCTCAAAGCCCTAAAACCCTAAGAATGTTCCCATGGGCCTTCCAATGCTTTTCTCACGATTGAGCTGCTTAAAGCCCTAAAACCCTAAGCATGTTCCCAAAAAAACTTCTTCTTTAAAAAGCCCCTCAAGCCTTGGGCCCTAGCCCCTGGACATCCAACAAGAAGCTTCTTCTGCAGGGTCAGGAGAAGAGCACTATCAGCCGAGCACTCAATCGGGGAGAGGGTTCGTCGTGACTCGGGTAGGGTACCTTGAGAGGAATAAGGGTATGGGGTTTAGGGGATAGGGTTTAGGGATTAGGGTTCAGGGTTTAGGGTTTAGGTTTTAGGCCTAGGGCCTAGGGTTTAGGGTTGAGGATCTCCGCTAGAGGAGTCTGGGGTCGAGTCCGGGTTTGCGGAAGAATTCTTCAGTTTGGAACACTGTGTCCCTAAACTCTATAAGCACCCTGACCCTGACACAAAATCTCGACAGACCTAAAGTTAAAGCCCTAGTCTCCACAGGCCCCCAAACACAGTCACATGCAGAACAAACACAAAAGAGCTTAGACAAGCTCAAAAGAGCCGGGCCTTATCATAACTATATAGTATAATATACCCCAAAACCCTATTCTAAGTATTTCTGCGACCATACTCACCCTCAGGCTTAGAGCTTGGCGGTTTAGTGCTGGATTTTCGGTGCCATCGTTAGCTATCTCATTCTCCAAAGTTCCTTCATATTACTGTACTATAGCCTGCTTCAGAACCCTATTCCCAAAACGAGGGGCCCTGCTATTACACTGTTCGGTTCACTCGTGTCTATGCGCTTTCCTTTCTTGTCCTGTCTGCTGTCCTGCTATCTATCCTATCACGCTGAACAGTAGTAGCTCGCTGCTGGTGAGGGGCCTGTGGGAAGGCTTTTCTGTAAAGTCTAAGCGCCTACACCCTAAAGCCCACCCAAACTAACTTAAACACCTGACAAACCAAAAAGCAACAAATCCTAAAGTAATCTTCGCGCGTTGCAGCCTTCAAGCAGACCTCAACACTAAGCCCTACGCAGTGAGCCCTAAACCCAAAACGGGGAGCACCATAATAAGCCCTTCCGCCAAAAGGCAAGCAGAACCCAGAGGAGGATGAGATACTCGAGCGCGAGGTCCCCCCCGATTCTCTTTAACTAGACATGTAAATTTGCATACAGGGCTTAGGGTTTTAAGGTTTAGGGTCTAAGGTTTAGGGTTTAGGGAAATCAGTTCTGCGCAGCACCATGTGCGTACATATATGTTTGTATGTATATGTACCTACATACATACATACATACATACATACATACATATGTCTATACACACATGAAAAGGTACATACAAATATACGCATGCCTGAGCTTTTGAGTCGTGAGCCGTCCTTTATTGGGCAAAGGGCCATGGCGGGAGTTTGGATTTCAGGGTTTACTTGTTTCAGCGACCTGCATGATCAGAGCTCCCCATACATGTCACTAAAAGGGGGTTGTTCGTTTGTGGTTAAGGGAGGGTCGTGGGGTTAGGTATCAGTGGGGCTTAACATGAAGGGATTTCTGGGTTTAAGGTTCAAGGGTTTCAGGTTTCGGGGTTTAGGGGTTTATCAAGGGGTTCTAGTTCTAGTTCTTGGAGCGCCCTTTCATTCACCAGTCGTTAGGGTTTAGGGTTTAGGGTTTAGGTTTCTATGCCAAGTGCAAGTCGTGGACGAAGTCACAAGGCAGATCGTGTTGTAACCCTACTTCCTCTTTACTCTTGTGCCCCAAAGTCCAGGCAGTAGTTAGGCCCAACTAGTACATGCTTGCTTGGAACTAGCGAGTTTCCGAACATTAGGGATACCTTATTTCGGGGTCCTTAGAATAAGGATCCTACTATTTAGGGTGCGATATTAGGGCGCCCTATTTTCTTCGGAAGCTCCCACTTAGCTAGTTAGGGCCGCTCCTCCAAGAAGGGAGCTCAAGGCGAAGCTCGACTTTTTTGTGGATTACTTTCCGGGTTTCTGATCGCGGCGGGTTTAGGAATTGACTGGAGTCCTGTTTGGGAATTCCGGTGCAGAGTTTGTAGGGTTGAAAGGGTTTGGGGTTTAGGGCTATCAGTGGGAATTCCGGTGCAGATTTTTTAGGGTTGAAAGGGTTTGGAGTTTAGGGCTATCAGTGGGAATTCCGGTGCAGAGTTTACAGGGTTGAAGAGTCCGCGAGCCTGGTATATTAGCTTTGACCATCGGGTCACCAGCCCAATCCCGAAGACCGAAGACACAAGCCCAGAGCTCGAGACCGAGACTCGATGTGCTCAAAACCATACCTTGACGTATTTTCAGACAAACGAATCAAAGGCACAACTACTAGGTAATTATAGGGGCCGCAATGACAGGAACGGCAAAGAAGATCTGAGAACACCCTAAACCGTCAGTCCTACATCGTTACAAACCTTCCTTCCCCCAACCTCCTATCTAAATCATGGAGGGGGTTCGCTGAGAAGTAGAGTTAAATTCTGGGATACTTGCATCAGCGTTCCTGCGAGTTAGGGATAAAGCATGATATAGAGGTCGGAACAAGTACTAACAGTATTTTCTTGTCATTCCTTGCAAGAAATGAAATCCATATCATACACCGAAACCCCATATGGCTTCCGTGATTGGAGCCCCGAACATTTGTCATTGCCAGAGGAGAAAGTCTTGGAAGATCGTGTGCGGCAGACGGAGTACCTCCTTGCGGAACAGGAAGAGGCCCATGTGTGCTGGTGTCATAAGAGATTTGATCTCGGGGTGTAAGGTTTGACAAATCATGTAAAGAATTAACTATCTTGACAGGGGGCAACAAGCCCTTATCAAAGTGGCCCCAATAAACTGCAAGATCAAAGTCTAATCATTGGGGGCCCCATTCCCCAAAAGGCCATTATGTGTTCGTTTTCATTCTCCCAGCTGATACCTTCGAAGGTTTGGGGTTTAATCTGAGGTCTTAAAGGTTTAGTCCTGGGGCCTTGGTAAGTGGAATCGGGGTCTAGAAGGATTATGATAGGGGTTGCTTTAAGGCTTTGGTACGGAGGTTTTCAGCAGTTGGATAAGGTTCTAGCATGAGTTGTATACATGTGCCTCTACAGGTTCAGGCGTCGGCCTCAATGTGTAGGAGACTATATGATGGTATCGTGGTATGTTGGCCGGCAAGCGGAAGCTCGTGCGAAGTATTCAGGCATCTGCATTAAGCCAACAACTCTGAAGGCTTGGGTGCATGATATTGTTGTACAAGTACTTTACAAAGTTTCTAAACCCTGAACCCTAAACCCTAAACCCAGTGTGTACAGCAAAAGCCAGAAAGTTGGAATATGGTTATCCTAAACCCTTTATGGTAAATTATAGGGTATCCTACCCTGAAACCATATTCCAACTTTCTGGAGTTCCCTTTAGGGGGTCAGGGTTTAGGGTTGCCCTTCAGGTGTTGGACAAGCGCCTTTCCAACCTTGAGGTGAGCAAGGCTCGGATGGAGCTGGGAATTTGCTAATAGGGGCCTTAATAATTAGAGTAGAGTTTTGCGGCCCATTATATTGTAATTAAAATAAGGAACCCCACAGATAGTATTGGTAATTGTGTAGGCCCCTACATTAAATGAAGGATTCTGCCTTTGTCCTTCAAGCCGTTTGGATTCGTTTGGCACTCGCAGTACACGGGCCTAAACCCTGTCAGCCCCATGTATGGGGTTGCACGGTTGAGGTGTTATATGATCTGTAGGTGCAACGTTAAATTGTCCATGTCTTGTGTTCAGGGGTGTGGGTTTTCTCAGGATATCGGGCTCGCAATTGATGTCGAAGTGTTTCACGTTTGTAGACTGATCTGTGGGTTTCGTAGTTCGAGGTCTGAGGTTTAAGGACCATTATCCTAAACTCGCCGTGCCGACGTTTTCCCAGGTCAGCTCTGAGATGCTGCGTATACATATGTCTGCAAGTCAAACAACACCACTCTCTCAGACATTCGGTGCTTTGCGCGACTTAAATCCAAAAGCATAGAGTCAGCCCCTGAACCCTAAACCCTAACTCTCGCACCGATTCTGACGACACGTGGGAGTTGTTCAACTACGCCGCCGGGTATTCCAGCAGAGAGCGTGAATAGTTGCCCCTGGGCTCAATCCCACTCGAGCTGAACGAAACATGTAGGCGACTTGTATTAATTCTCATCGAGCGTTCATGGACTGTCTTGGGGTTTCTCCTCTGCTACAGCCGGCGTGGCCAAAGGGTCCTAAGTTCTAAATACCTCTATAGTAGAATCTAGGGTTTCTGTAGCAGGAATTTCGTAACTACTAAATTATATGATTTGGGAAAGTTTCCCCCCAAAGAGTACGTAGGACCCTTCGGGTTACTGTATGCATAGAAAGAGAAACCAAACCCTAAATCCCTAAACCCTAGACCCTAAACCTCCGAGAATGGAGAAGCCTTTAGGCTTCTTGGGGCTTACTTGGAGGATCATGGGACTTAGTAAGTAAGGTTTAGGGTTCTAGAATAGGGTTCCTTCAAGGGATCTATAGGGGTTCTAAACTGGGGATCATGGGACTTAGTAAGTAAGGTTATAAGTACCTTAATTGGGGTTATAAGTAGTTATCAGTATCGTTACCCTAATTGTAACCCTAGTTACGAAGTCCCATGATTCTTTAAGTAGTATGGCTTTAGGGGTGAGGGGTTCTTCCTGTTTTTAAGGCGTAGGGATCCTGTTTAGGGTCCGGGGTTGAGCAATACTTATGGGGTATTTGAAGGTTCATGGGACTTAGTAACTATGGTTATAATTAGGGTAACTATACTTATAACTACATATATCCCCAATTAAGGTACTTATAACCTTACTTACTAAGTCTCATGATCCTCCAGGAGTGGGGTCTAGACCGGACTGCTTGAAGGCACTCGCCAACCGAGTTCAAAAAGTGCAGGAGGAGAAGGAGTCGCACTGCGCTCAGTCCGACAGATTGTTGCCAAATAGGTGCCTGTGAGACTGAGTAGAAGAAACTATCCGACGCTAGTCCTTCCATGGTTCTAGTACAAAAATCATCCAACACATCCCAAAACCCTGTTCCAATTATAAGGCAACCCTGGAGCTGAATACCTGGCACTAGTCCACACGTCCTATGCCCTGGCTGCGTAAGGGTTTAGGCTGGGGTTCAGAGTTTAGGGTTCAGGGGTTTGGATGGTTTAGGGTTTCGGGGTTTAGGGCTTAGGCTCGGGGTCTTTGTAAACCTTGCCGGCTCCGCGAAGGGCCATGTGCAGGCTTGCATGTTCATAGTATAGGAACCGTCAGTAGCGTTACCGTTCTTTAGGGTTCCTTGTCTCATTTTGCTGTAACGTACTCCATTGTTGGGTCCACAAGTAAAGACCCTGCAAGAATCCTTGCCCCTTAACCCTAACCCTAAACCCTAAACCCTAAACCCTAGAATTTGAACCCTGAATCCTGAACTAAAATCCGAGCCACCCTGCGAAGATCAGGTTGCGCCTTGAGAGGCAGCGCCTCCTGAACGAGGCGGGGGGCTGATAATGGCATTAAAGCGGCTCTCTATTGACCCTAAGAGTCCAAGTAGTCCCTAGTTATAGTTTTTTGGTAGAACCCTAAACCCTAAACCCTAAAGTCCTATAGCAGGGAGTACTTCGACCCTCTGGGTGAGGATCTACTTTACGAGAGGTCTTGGATTTCGGGCCGTTAGGGTTTTGGGTCTTGGGGTTTAGGGTTTAGGGTTTAGGGTTTAGGGTTTAGGGGTTTAGGGGTTTAGGGGTTTAGGGGGTTTGGACCTTGAGGCTTTGGGCTGTGGGGAGGGCTCTAGGAGAATCTCTACTTGGAGGATCATGGGACGTAGTAAGTAAGGTTATAAGTACCTTCGTTGGGGCTATAAGTTGTTCTAAGTATAGTTACATACTTATAACCCTAATTGCTAAGTCCCATGATCCTCCAAGTAGACCCTACACCCTATAAACCCTATACATCCCTTTCAGGAACCCTATAGATCCCCATGAGGACCCCGTAAAGGAACCTTACTTACTAAGTCCCATGATCCTCCAAGTAGGGTTTTAGGGTTGTCGGTGGTAGTTTCGGGCTTAGGCTTCGAGCTCTTCGAGTTTTGCTGCCAGGCCTTGGTTGCAGTATATGGTAGTTTTCGAACATAGGGGACCCTGATACAATGCCCTAATTAGTAGGATCCATATGAAAAGGACCTCAAAATAAGGTAGCCGTAAATTCGGAAACTCCCATATGGTAGTGTAATAAGTAATATAAGTTTCATACGGTAGATTGTGATCGTATGATATGATAGGGCTTCAGAGTCTAAGGCTGGCTCTGGATGGCAACAGGCTCGGCAGGCTACTTGGGCATGTTCAGCTGACACGTCTTGGCTATGATGAGCACGATGATGCGTTGGACTACTTCTTGGAGGAGCTATTCGAGTCGAGCTAGAAAGAAAGAGTAAGAAGAAAGCACAAAAACGGTTCATATCACCGGCAATAACACTATTGCAGGCACCCTTGCTCTACCCTAAACCCTAAACCCTAAACCCTCTCCAAAACAGTAGGATCTTCAAGAGCCCTTTAGAAGAGGCCTAAACCGTCCGAGTTCCAGGGCTGAAGTCGGTCAGGTCATAGACAAGAGCGATTTAGGGTTTAGGGTATAGGGTTTAGGGTTTAGGGTATAGGGTTTAGGGTATAGGGTTTAGGGTTTAGGGTATAGGGTTTAGGGTATAGGGTTTAAGGTTTAGGGTATAGGGTATAGGGTTTTGGGTATAGGGTTTAGGGTATAGGGTTTAGGGTTTAGGGTATAGGGTTTAGGGTATAGGGTTTAGGGTTCAGGGTTTAGGGTTTAGGGTATAGGGTTTAGGGTTTAGGATATAGGGTTTAGGATATAGGGTTTAGGGTTTAGGGTATAGGGTTTAGGGTTTAGGGTATAGGGTTTAGGGTTCAGGGTTTAGGGTTTAGGGTATAGGGTTTAGGGTTTAGGATATAGGGTTTAGGGTCCGGGGGCTCTAGACCCTTAACCCTACTAACACAAAGTAAGGCCTACCAGCAAGACCTACGCCCTCAGAAAATATATACCCTAACCAAACCCCCACCCTCTTGCAAGGCACACCCTAAACCCTAAACCCCTAAAACCCTAAACCCTAATTAAGACAACCTGAACCCTAAAACAGGAGCAGGATCTTCGACGCTCGGAGTTCCGACTGGAGGAGGCCCTCTTGATGTTTTAAGCCGAGACGGTTGAGGGTTTAGGGTTTAGGGGTTTAGGGTTTAGGGGTTTAGGGTTTAGGATTTAGGGTTTAAGGTTTCAGGGTTAGGACGCGGGATTTTGGGGTTTAGGGTGTGCACCAGGGTTTAGGGGGGGGGGGGGGTAACCTAAACATAAGCCCTGACCTGTAAACCCATCAACGCTGGCGACAGAGATGATCGCCAACATCGAAGGATCAGCAGGGTTGCCGTGAGCGCCCAGGCAGTTCGAGTTTAGGGTTTAGGGATCGTTTAGGAAGGACCCATTGATCAGCAGGTGAGGTGCAGTTAGGGTTCGAATAAACTTCAAGATCCAATGGAGGGATCGTTGTTTTGTGCGTAGGGCTTGGAGTTCGGGGTTTAGGGTTTAACTAGAGCTTTGGGTTTCGAGAAGACATCATTACTACAGCTTTGTGGAACCCCATATGACACTGCGGAATATGTAGATTACTTATGTAGAAAGTAGTTGTGTGTATGTAATAATTATGTGTATACAGATATACGTACATAAATTATCTCTGGATGCTTAATTTAGACAGATCGTAGGATCATCGCCTAGCAAGCGAAACGCACGTATTCAGCAAGCCTGGGTGTTGTCAGAGACCAGTCAGGTCTATTCCATGAATTTCTGACATTCAAGCAACACGAACCTAAAAGTCCCAAATTCGGAAGCCGTTCAAGAATGCCCTGGTTCTTGTTCGACCCCCCTAATCATCAGGATCCTACTTGAACCCTAAGCCAAACCCTAAACCCATAAGCACCCTATTGACCCTATACCCTAAACCCTAGAACCCTAAACCCCTAAACCCTATAACCCTAAACCCCTAAACCCTAGACCCCCCCTAAACCCTGAAACCCTAAACCCTAGACCCCCCTAAACCCTCTAACCCTAAACCCCTAAATCCTAAACCCCAAAACCCTATAGCCCTAAACCCCTAAGCCCTACGTAAACCCTGTTTCACAAGCCGTAGCTTTCGCCTTGAGCGTTCAGCATGCACGGGGGGGGCGGCCTTAATCGGTCCTTACCCCAAAGAGTCCTAAGTACCCATATGGGAGTTTCCGAAAATTGAGGGGATTCCTTTAAAAGGGATCCTTTAAGGGTTCCTTAAAGGGCTCTATAAGGGTTCTATAAAGGGTTTAGGGTTTAGAGTTTCCGAAAATTCGGGGTACCTTATTTTGGGGCCCTTATAATATGGGTATTGCTATCTAGGGTGCCATATTAGGGTCCCTATTGTCAGAAACTCCCATATAGTAGAATGCAGAGTCTCTTCTTCTGTAGGAATGGCTACAGTGATTCGGGAAGGTATCCCAGTAACAGTACTGCAAGAAAATTGCAACTGAATAAGGTACGCATGCTTGCAAAAAGCCCGATCGAACCGTAAACCACAAACCACATTTTCTTTATCGAGCTCTGCACCCTGAAGCCTAAAACACAAGCCGCAGGTTCTTACTTCAGAAGACATCATTATTATAATTCAGCTCTAAGCCGATGGTCCTGGGCACAGGAAGCGAGACGCCTGCGTCGTGACAAAGCAATCCGTGTGGGCACGCCAAGTTTTGACATGGATCCTTCCGTTGTTGTTGGTTGCGGGGGGGGGGGGGGCGATGCTTTAAAATTTCGTTTCACTTATTATTAAGGGTCAGGATCTAGGGCCTTGAACCCTAAACTTCAAAACAGTTGCGGTGCATGCTGTGCATACACTTAAAGCTTCAGGTTTCTCAATAGCCCGCAGCTCTTTTCTAGTTCTTTGTCAGCGAACGCTATAGAAATAGAGTTGGGTTTACATCCACATCTATCAATACCGAAACCGTTTGCCACAAGTTTTACGGCCTTGCGTTCTAGGGCCTGTGTAGCTGTAGCGGCCTAAGCTGAAGCTTGTTGGGATTCCTGTTTCCGCTTTCGCTGTAGGGTTGCGGCACTTAGGGGCTAGGCCTTAGAGTGAAGGAAATAGGTACTGAGGTAGCATAGTGTTTAGGGTTTTAGATTGAGGGACACGGAACCCTAAACTAAACCCCCGGACCGCGCGGTGCAGACTGCACTAACGCTAACTCGAAGCTCTGAATCGTAAACAGAACCGCCCGATGGAGTTGATGTTGGAGTATCCCCTACTGTCCTTTGCCTTACCAGAAGAGCTTAAGGTCTGGTGAATACCAAACCCTGTGCCTAAGGTCTTCAACATTGTGCCGGCATTTCAATTCCTCTTCCGCGCGCGGGGGGCCCAACACCACTTGGAGGATCATGGGTAGTTAAGGTTATAAGTGCCTTAATTGAGGTTAGAAGTAGTTATAAGTATAGTTACCCTAATTATAACCCTAGTTACTAAGTCCCATGATCCTTTAAGCACCGCTCAAGATAGATGAGCAGACCAGTCTTTTGGTACCCCCACGAATACTACGATGGGGAGCATTGATGGAGTTCTCCTGCTTGTCCGACATCAGTATGTAATTAATATTGAACTACAGGTGCCATTCCTGCAAAATTGTAACCAGTTTGGCGTCAATTTCGAGACCTTGCCCCCGAAACCCTGAACCTCCTTATGAACCCTAGACCCTCCATCGACCCTCTATTAGACCCTAAATGTATACCCCTATGTGACGGTACAAGGAGGGTCCTGGACATGAGTGAGTATCGGGGTTAAGGGTTTCGTAGACCATGGTACGGACTCGTCGTAATCTTTTCGACTCCATGTTGCTGAGCCCATATGGGTGGTTGTCAAAATTAGGGTACTTTTTTGGGTACCCTAAATAATCGGTGCCGTATTATAATAGGGACCCAAAAGGGACCATAATTCTGACAACCACCCACATAACCCACATAGCTTTGCTCTTAACCATATCCTCTTCCAAACGCAAGGCCTTAACACCAGGAAATCTACATTTTGACGTCGAAGCCCCAAATCCTGAGCCGCAGACCTGAACCTTGGACCTTCAACCTTGCCAAGTGTTGAGAGTTTGGGGGTCTAGGGTTTAGGGCTATGGGACATAGACCCTGCATCCAACCATTGCCAATCACTAAGCAGTTGAGGGGCGATTGAACTTGTCCTGGCTTTCTAGAGATTTGTGCCGCCACTCGACATGCTGAAAGGTTGAAAATAGTCGCAGGGGTGACCTGGAGTCCGAAACCTTCAGCACTGAACTCACACACTGTACTGTGATGTCTGAACCCTATGCCTCGACCCTAAATTTTGGCTCTAGTTTCCTCTTCTTCTACTTGCTGCTACTGCTTCAACTCCTGCTACTACTCTTACCCTTACTCCTAGGCGTCCTGCTAGCACCACCACTGCCACCACGACGACGACTACTAGTACTGCTGTGCTACTGCTGCTGCTGCAGGTGCTGCTACGGCTACAGCTACGGGTACGTCTACGATTGCTGCTGTTACTACCGCTTGCGCTACTGCTCTGCCTACTGCTACTGCTACTTCTCCTCCGGTTGGGGTCAAATATAGGGCCGTAATAGTCACCTATTATTTTGGGGGCTCCTTATCATAATTCCAGTATACTCGGCCCCCAAACTCTATTCTAATTATGAAGGCCCCCGTAGTATTGATTTTGTTTACCAGGCTTTTCAGCCAACGGACTGGGGCCGGAAACAAGCTAGCGGCTGCAGCTATGAGACTGACCCCGACCCTTAAATCTAGAGCCCAAAGCTGCAGACTCTGAATGCCCAGGGAAGTTGAGCCACGAAGCTTAAAGCCAACATCCCCAGAAATCCGTGAAAGGTGAGGCACAGAATCCCGACGACGCATGCAGATGATGTAGAGTTACATCGGAGGGGCTGCAGAATAGTTGCAAATTAGTATTTCTTAGGCAGGGTTCCTGAATATAGCTAGACTAGAATATCCCCCCAACCCCGTTTCTGATTGTTAAGCCCCTATATCATATCACCTGTATACGCACTGTGTAGTAAACATGTGTAACGAACCCCAAATTCGAACCCGGTTCTGTTAGATAAGGCCTTCATATTAGAAGGCATGCTAGCCTTTCAGTTGCTCCTGTATGATACTGGTTCCTCTGTCCGATGGCTGCGGAGTGTTGCGACGAAGTCTTATCGAAGTTTCGGACTTGAGCCGTAAACCCTCACTAAACCCCAGGCTGCGATTATGCTTCTTCAGAGTCTCCGGCTTGCAATGCTTCAACCCCACAACTTCTCCTTTCACAGGTCTTGTTCGTAGAAGCTGGTAGGACCCTAAGTCCATAAGTCCAAATTGCATCCCCTTAACTCTAAACTCCTCAATCCTGTACCCCAAAGCTCCAACAAGCAAACCTATTCTGCGAATAAACCCTAAACCCTAAACATTCAACCCTAAACCCTATACACCCTAAGCCTTAAACTCCAAATCCTAAACCATAAACCCTACGCTGTTCTGCACATCCGTGTTCCGAGGCTGTTCGGGATGTTCGGCTTGTCACTCGACTCGGATTTGTCCTTGGAGTTGACACTTGCGGCTAACCCCTCACGCGAGGAAGCTGACACAAGCGCACCCTTGGTGGCTGCTACGACTATCGGGTTTAGAAATGTAGTTCTATAGGCCACGTGCATTTCGGTTCGTAGCCGTGACTATTTCGGCTGCTGGCCGTCGGGTGGTGGGTGTCGCTGGCCACCTGAGCGGTCACGGCTGTGGCCGTTTGGGCGTCGTGCTTCCCACGTGGAAGGTTAGCCGCTGCAACCCAAGGCCATCTGCAAATGCATGCAAACACCTGCACAAGTGAGCAGCTGAGCAAGTGCTGACACGCAGGCTTGTCTTTTTTTGTCTCTCTATTCTATTCTAAATGTCACTACATACATACACATGCATACTGCAGTATGTGTAAAAGTTATATATGTGTACATGTCTATAATATACAAGTGTATATACATATACACATACGTAGATGTACATTTATACGTATATATATATATATATATACTATATGTGTATACATATGTACCTATGTACGTATGTATGTATGTATGTATGTATGTATGTGTATGTGTGTGTATAGGTAGATCCGCATGTGCATGTATATGTATATGTCTATGTGTACGTATTTGTAAATGTAGATGTATATGTAGACTATCCATACACGCATATGTATATGTATATGAAACATGCATGTGTATGAGGACATGTATATGGTTTGTATGTACCAATGCATGTACATGCATGTGTATGTGTAAAATGTATATGTACGTGTATATGTATATGTGTATTTGTATCTGTTTGTGTGTTATGTATATGTATATGCATACCGATATGTGTATGTATATGTGCGTGTATGTATTTCTACATATATTTTTTATACACAAATAAATAAATAAAGATATATATATATATGTGTGTATATACACACATGCATACCTATGTGTATGTGTAAATGCAAATGTATACGAACATGTACCTGTTATGTGCATATATATATATATGTATTTATCAGATACTTATATGTATATGTATATGCATATGTATATTTACACAGCATGCTTAAAGGTTATATTTAAGCAAAAGCAACTGCACAAGACGCACCAACAAAAGTCAGGATCCTACCCAATCCGAGTCTACAGGGCTTGGTTAGGGCTTGTCTAGGTTTAAGCGGTGCAAAGGGGTGTAGACTCATGAGACAATATAAGCTCCCAATTCTTTTACACCCTGAACCCCAGCCCTCTTGCGCCTAAGCATGCCTATAAACCCTTTGCACGCCAAACAAAATCCTACGAGTAGCTTCAAACACTGTTTCCTAAAGCTGCTGGGCGCCTGCCCCACAACAGCCGTTCTGGCAATTAGAGTTTTGAGCACCGAAAAGAGTTTATTTCTGCTTTTGATACGGCTGACGGGCAAAACCCGGACTGCTCGTAACATGGTGTATAACATAGTTCTCATGCGTGTGCCGAACACCGAACCGCTATGAGCACAGAAATCAAGAACGCACCAATAAGCCGTGCTCACCACAACGTAACAATGTGGCTGCAATAGGAGAGCTTGCAGGCTATGTGCGTACAAATACCTGTATACATATACATATACATATACATATATGTATATGTTTCACCGAGTGCGAGACATAAGTATGAATGTATGAGTCTTTGAATACACATACATGTATCTATATATATGTATATTATACATATAATATATATATATATATAATATGATTTATTTTTTCAAATATAATATAATATAGTATAATATAACATAATATAATAAATACAATATAATATAATATAATATAACATAATATAATATAAGATAATATAATATAATATAAGATAATATAATATAGTATAATATAATAGAATATAATATAACATAATATAATATAATATAATATAATGTAATGTAATGTAATATAATATAATATAATCTAATATAATATATTATAATATAATAGACTATAATATAATATAATATATTATAATACATATATATATATATATATATATTTACATATTCACACGCATATAATATACATATCACACGGAGAGACAAAGAGCATACCTACCAGTTTTATATATATATATATGTATATACATACACATACACACATAACTATATACATATAAACAAATAATCATATACATATATGTGTATATATATGTACATATACATGTGTGTATAGATATACACACATATAGAGGTTTATACACCCATATACTGAGATATATGTACATGTATATGTATATATTCATATGTATACATATACATGTACATACATACATACATACATAGACATATATACATAAAAACCTATGTATTCATTTGTTCATGTAGACATGTGTTCATATATACACAGACTTACGTACCTCTATATGCATATGAGTATGTACCTGCTCAGGAAACAAAAGCAGACTAGCAGGCGAATTTTTCACGCAATGCTAAGTAGGTCTGTCTGCATATATATATATATACACATACATACATATATACACATATATATATATATGTGTGTGTGTGGGTACAGGTAGCAGCAAGTTTGAGAGCTGTCCTATTTTCAGAATCAACAGAAGACTAAGAGCAGCCAGCGCCTCTCTAAGTACTATGGCAGAAATAGAAACCACAAGAGCAGAGGTAGTAAGCAATTCTCAGTAGTATATCTTCCAAGAAACACAATTGCACGAGAGTGGTAGTCCCCCTTTACCCTAAGCCCCAAACCTGTAGCAAACTGCAAGGTCTCCAGGTGCCTGACGCGGAGCGCTGATGAGGGGGTCTGTGCCCACAGGAGGGTCCGCAGCGTGCAAGGTGCTGTGAAAGTCTCGGGCTTGAAGTCTTTGGAGTTTAGGGTTTGGGTTTTCGGAGGTTTAGGGTTTAGGGTGCCGTACATACTCAAGTGTGCTAGGTGGTTTATTGACCCTTTTTTGACTTGGACTGTACATGTGGACACTTTGTGCTTGTTTGCGCCTGTGCGTGGGTATGCCGGATAGGTGCCTGCATGCGTACGTACGCCTGTTCGTATGGATATACATGGTCATACATTTGACATGTGCTTGCTTGGCATAGTTTTCGCCTTGTTCCTCGTGTTGTTCCAAAGTGGAGTTCGATCTCGTAGGTTTGTCCCCTTAAGCAGCCAACAACATCGTACCTAAAAGTCTGTCCTGTATACTCAGCCCTACACTGTCAAGCCTCATGCGTCTAGAGTCTAGAGTGGCTTAGTGTTCACGGTCAAAGACTCCAAAATATGTTTCCACCGTTTGTTATGGCAGAAGAGCGGCCATTAGCAAGCACCAGAATGACAATGTCTCTGAGTTCGACAACTGGATCTGCAAGTTCCTGCAGGAGACAGACAGGGTACTGTAAGCAGAACACTAGACTTCAATAAGAGAGCTGTTATCTTTTGGTTCTGCAGAGTGCCCTGCTCGCGGATTCATCCTGTGGAGGGATCTCGAGAGACATTGCCTAGATCCAGCTTTGCAGCAAGACTCAAGCCACGCAATCTCTGTGATCAACACCAAGCCTTAGACCCTCAACCGTACGTGCAGACCTGTAATTATTCAAGCCTCACCCTGAACCCGAATCCCAACCTTAAGCCGAAACGGCTAAGCTTTATTCCCTTCGGAAGCTGCATCTTGCTGTTAACCAGCGGAGTTCTTATGCGAAGCCTTCAAGACTGCCGTAGGATTTGGGCGGAAGGGTGAAGACGGTTCTGCCTGGAGCCGGGTTTCTCTTATATAATTGCCATTAATTGCTTTTTCAATGACCGATTGCGGAGGCTTAGCTTAGGGACCTTATGGATTAGAATAGGAGCTGGGGCAAACAGACTTGGGTTCGGTGTATATGGTGGTATATTGGAAATTGCCCGGAACCCTAGGAATACAGATGGTTGTTGTTCATGCTTCATTTTTTGTCGAGGTGTTCTGTAGGGTCCTAGAATAGCCTGCTCCCAAACCCTGTCACTTCAGCCGGCTATATCACTTGAACCTGCGATAGGTCCCCGACAGCTTCAGCTTCAGCCGTCGAACTTGCTTCTTGCTCTATGAAAACCGAACCGAATACTGCGAGTGACAGTCGTACCGTTCTTTCACGTGGTGATGCTAGTGGTAGCCACTTGTTGGCGCCAGATCGGATGGCTGGTCTTTCCTTTCATTTAATATCCATCCCGAAGCCTCTAAACTCTAAACCTTGAACTAGACCCTGAACCCTAAACCCCAAACTCTAAACCCTGGCGGAGCTGTCGGACTCTCTCCGGCCCTTCCACTCACGCGCGGGACGACACGGGCTTCAGGGCTTTCAGTGTATAGGATTTTGTCGGTTTAGGCTTGGGCATTTCGTGAGACCCACGCCCCAAGCCCTACAAACGCGCACACACACACACACACACACACACACACACACACACACACACACACACACACACACCCTGGTCCCCAAACCCGTGAGAGCAAAATCCTGGGACGAATGAGTCCCGAAACACACTGGATCCCTGCTCCAGCCCTAAACCTAAATCAGAGCTCGAAATAAGTGTTGTTTTTGGAGAGGCTACCTTGTTGTGGTTATATTTCAATATCAATACCATCCTCTGGGGGTTACTTGTTATTATTGGTGACCACAGTACATGATCTCCCTAAATACGCGGCTCTAATTATTTTTATCATTTTTACGACTGTTACTCTTGTTTTTGGTTGCTCTTACCATTATCCCTATCAGGATTCTTATTATTATTATTATTAATACTAGTCTGGTTTTAAAATTTAGCTTTCCGATGGTTATTGTTATTGTTGTTCTGTTACTTCATACTCTTGTTGTTGTTGTTGTGATTATTCGTACGTTTGTTGTCTTCATCATGGCCTTTGCATGAAGACCGCCAGCCAAAGCGGAATCGAAGTTCCCTGATGTTCGCTCAGATCTGCGGCTAAGGGTACCCAAAGTCTCTCTTTTCTCAGGTTTCAAATTCAGCAGTTACTAAGGATTTTCGGATTTAGCCGTTTAGGGGCTCAGAGGTCGGGGTTTGGTGGGTTTCGGTCTTTGGGGCTTTTGGGTTATAAATTGGGTACGGCCCCCACTCAGTAGTAGTTGAATAATCTTCATAATACAGATGTATTAGGACCTTAATAGTAGCCCTGTTATAGACTCTTACTGTATGGGGGCCGTACCTAAGTTATAAAGGTTTGTATGACAGCCCTAAACAGAAGGTTTGCCTTCCGCAAGGCTGAGTTTGGACTTCAGGATTAGAGGTTTGCATGCAGAAAGGGTTTAGGGTGGTTAAGTGGTTCTGTGATTACCATACTGATAGTTGCACGACAGCTTGCTTATGAGGAGCTGCCAGGGTTCAGGGGCGAAGAGACATTTGGTTTAGGGCCTAGGGTTTGGGGTTGAGGGAGTTTAGGGGACATGAGCCTTAATTCCTTAACCCTGCCGTGCCCTCCCTCAACTTACCCTCTCTGAAGGCGTTAATACTTATTATCGGTGACCGCTAGGGCGGGGCTATAAGGTAAGGATCTCCTTACCTCACACTTAGCAGGGCTTTGGGCTTGGTTTTGGGGGATTTTCGGATTTGGGATTTGAGGTTCTGGGTGTTTAGCACCTTATGTGCCCTGAAGCACGGAGCCCGCACGACCCGGTGACCCTTCGCGTCAACAGCCATCATGCTCATTTGTGTTCCTTGGTATCAGCATGACAGTTACCAGGGGGCTGGCGCGAGATTTTTTGTTAGGTTCGTCCTCAACCTTACATCCTGACGCCTGCGCCAAGAAGCGTCTTCCAAGACGAGCTTCCGGCTAAGTGATGGTTTGGAAGGCTTAGGGGCTAATGTAGGGACCTGATAAAGAAACCCTGGCCCTAATACGGGCCCAAGGTTTTTTAGTCAGCCTACATCAGGGTATATTGATTGTATCAGGATCCAGGCCTTGGGGTAAAGCTTTGTAATGCAGGCGCTCTTGAATTAAACAATACTACTCTGAGGTTCATTATTATTATGGTATGATATAACCCGAAAACCTATTCTAATTATTAAGGCCCCTGTATTAGGCTGGCTCTGGTTTAAACGGCTGGAAGTTGGGCGTCGTTTGGTTTGTTATTCCTGTGTCAGGCGGTATTTGTCCATGTAAGTGTTCGGTTTGCCATGGACAGGAGAGAGCCCCCGTACAGATGCAGACTTTATTCTGCTACAAGTCCTAAACCTTGAACCCCAAATCAGAAAACATACGCCAAACCTCAAGCCGTAAACCGAAATAGGATGTAGAAGGTTGGGGTGCATCTATTACCCTTGACAGCCGGATCACGAAATACCAAGAACATGACACCAGGCACACAACAGCAGTATAGGGATCGGAACAGGTGATGGCATCCCGATCGTCCCTAGTTTTCTACGCTAGCCTATTCCCCCCCCACCCTATTCTGACTATTGAGCCCCCCATGTTTTCGAGGCTGTCATCCATTTGAGGCATGGAGACATTCCGTCTGTGACCAGGGTTTAGATTTTGTTTTTGAGGTTTCGGGTTGAGAGTCACCTGCTTTGCATGCACCATTGGATTTGCTAGATCTGCACCAGTTGGTAGAACTCTCGATTTTTCATGTATGGGAGCTGAGGTAGGGTAACCCGGGTGCCTTATATCAAGACATCTAACCCCCACCAACCTTTTTCGATTGAAGATTGTGGGTTCAGTAGCCGACGGAAGTACTAGCATCCTGCTAAAATCGCTTGATAACACCAGGAAAACATACCCGCCCCCCTTTTCCAACAAACATTTGCCCTCATAGGGGCCCGGAGGCGTCGGATCTGATACGCTTCAGCGCAGGTCAGTCTTCCCTTTTTGAATTGCCGCGGCAATGCTGGTGACGCACCAGCACGCAGTCCGAATGACCCCTCTGTGCTTTCGCAACGAAGCCCCGCGACATGACCTCAGAATCCAGAACTTCGCGAGCTTGAATAATTCAGCCTTCAATTTCAGGCCTTGAATTTCAGGGCCACAGGATGCTTAGCGCAAGAAGCCTAGACGGGCTACGAATTACATACAACACCGTCTCATTAGATCGATCCTTTCGAAACTTGAGGACCCTTCCAGAACTCTAGTGCTGTAGGACTGCGTAGCTAATAATGTAGGAACCTGATTAAGGAACACTGGCCCTTTAACCCCCGAATAGTATTATAGGGTTCATATAAGGAGCCCTCAAAAAGGCCCAAGGTTTTTTGAATCAAGTTCCTACATTATTCGTGAGTAGAGTTTATGATGGGGCCGGTGCTGTGTCAACCTCCAGCACGGGCCGCCAAAACCCTATTCTAATCATTGAGACACCCATACTAAGCCGTGGCAGAGTCATGGACCTTGTCTGCAGATCGCAAAAATCGCTCAAATCCTGGTGGTCTTAGATCCCCAATACCTATCCTTTAAACGGTTTGGGTTCTTATAGTTTAGTAGGAATTGGAAAGTTTAACCTCTTATTTCTGTGGCTTATTGGGGTAGTAAGCGTTTGTCAGCGAAGCCCTAAACTTCACACAGTGTGGGGTCGTGTCGAACAGCTCTCCGCACTCCAAACTCGAAGATGAAAAGCAGCGCTGTCTGGCAGTGCAGCTTGCGGTAGAAGTGTGCAATGCGGTACCCAGAGAGGTCTTAACCCTTGAGGAAGGAATAACTGCTTAGATCACACGAAGAGTTATTGAAAGTCTGTCTCTCTCTTTCTGCATGTATGCCTGCATGTCTGTATGTATGTATGTGCGTCCTTGTGTATGTACATATGCATGTATGTACGTAAGTATTTACGTATGTATGTATGTATGTATGTATGTATGTATGCATGTGTATGTGCATGTAGTTTTATGTGTATATGTATGTGTGTATGTACATGCATATCTATATGAATGTGTGCAACTGTGTGTGTGTACATGTATATGTAAATGTATACGTTTAATTATATGCGTACATTTCTGTCAAGATCTGCATACATGTGTATATACAGATATGTCCGGATATGTCTAAATTCACATGCCTATATATGCTTGTATATACGTCTGTTTGTAAGTATGTATCCACAACAATGAGAAGCCAGGTCCTTCTGGGTAGGCAGCACAAAAGCAGCCGTCTTACTGCGGACAAACGAGGCCTCTGAAGACCGTGTGTTTTCCCTGAGGTTTAGAGTCTAGAGCTTGCTGATATACAGTAGGGTGTCCGGTTTAGGGGTTTTGGGGTTTCATGCATACATGACGATCGGTGCGTTGGCATCACAGCTCTAAGGCTCTCAGGTGTTACTGTGTTTCGGTTTGATGTCTTGTTGCTGACTCGAGGTCAGAATCAGTTTCTTAAACATGGTCCATACTTAACGTCTGAACCCTAAAGTTGCAAAGCCATGAAATTTAGCTCAAGTCCAAGCAGACGGCTTCCCGGAGAGTTGTGTAAACTCTCCGGTCCTCCGCAAACAGACGGCGGTGTGGCTTTGCATTCCCGGGTAAAGCGCTATCGCCTACCCTGTTTAGGATTTGGGGTTTAGGCCATCTAGAACCCTACCTTAACTGGAGCCCTGAAGCCTCATGTTATTGTCCGGCAGGAGACAGAGCGACTCAACAACAATGTGGACAGACCACTAATTCCCATGTGCTGGGTTCTGGGGTCTGAATAGTCTTCATAAAATTGAATTTGTACTGCGTAGCTTAAGACTCTTGAGTAGAAAGGTGTACTGCATTCGAATCGTGCTAGCGTGAGAGTGTATGCAGTTTTTAGTGGACTGTCTTTCTGGAGATTACTTGCATGCCCCTGCATTTTAGGTTTAGGCTAAGCCGCCATCGCTTGTGCACTTCTGTCGGCATCGGCTCCAATCCTTGCATAACAGCGCAATTCAAACAGGCATGATTGCTGATTTAAGGACCTTGTTAAGGGATGCTCCGCATGAGCTACATGTGACACCATCTGCTTGGTTTGCAAGCCCGGAAGTCTCTAACAATTAAGGCTTAGTACACGCGGTTTCTATTCATCAACTGTTGTCTTTTTCATGCAACTAGAAGCTCGGGAATGTAGCTGGAGGCTTCGAAGCCACTTGCTGACTTCGCCTGCACACAGTGGCTGCGTAACAAAAGATTCGGCCGCTCTCCAGCCAGCAAATGTAGCGAACGCGCCATTGCACATTGCGAAGCGTAGCGCTGAGGACCTAATGTACACGTACTGAACAACTGTGCCTAGAAGATCCTCCAAGCAGATGGTATCCCTTTTGTCTCTGGAACTTCGTTGCCTGATGTAATAAGCCACTTTTCTCATCGTTTCTTTCACTAGCGTGGTTAAGCCGACACCGTTGCCTCCGCTACTTGGCCCTGCTGCACATGGTCATGCATTCGTGATGATGATGCTGATGATGACGGTTGCAATGGCGATGAGGAGGCGGATGGTGAAGACGCGAGTGATGGAACACAGCTACGCGCTTGGTGATGGGACCACGGTGGAACTCACCAGCTCACCATGATGACTACGATCATCATCATCATCAGCATTTGCTTGGCACCACAAACATACAGAGTATCTTTGTCGCAGAGAACTCAGCATAACATAGGAGCCGCAAGAGCAAGTAAAGATATTCCGTGATCCTTAAACTTGCTATATACACAACTTTACCAAGTGATACATACACATACATACATATATATATATATATATATATATATATATATATTTGGTACCCCCCCCAAAAAAAAAAACCACGCTTCGCTGTCAGGTAATCTCGACTTGCTCAACTTCATCGGAGCATGGATGCAGCTGCAATAACGTTCAGGGTCTTTCAGGGCTTCTCAAGTTGAGGGATTCGCGAAGCGACGTGTAAGTACCTGATGCTCAAAATTATGCCTCTCCGTGACTGATATTTCAGCGGATTCGCAGATTCGCAGATTTGCAGATTCGCAGATTCGCAGATTGTATATGCGCCACAACCTAGGGTCTGTACAATCTGCGAATCTGCAACATATTATCAAAACTATATTTTAGGCGTTCACACTCGTGTCCAAGCATCACGTGTACTCATGTACACCTTGTTCACGCAGCCGTTGAAAAGATCAAACTCAGCTTTCTATCGTCCTTTTCCCGCCATGGACGCGGACAACATTCACTTCGCGCCGGCAAAAGAGGCCACGGAGCAGATGGTGCTCCGCGAGCTTCATGAGCATGTGTGTGTTGGCCCTATGCCACTTGGTGCTGTCAACGTCGTGAATCTTCCTATCCGCGAGCCGCTCGTACATGACAAGGACATTCGTTGTAAGTTATGCATAAATATAGATCTTCTAGTATTCGGTTCGTTATGAGATTAGCGATAGATTTCGTTGTATACCATTAAGGTTCTCATCGCCAACCCAGCTCATGACGTACTTCCTTGATGTTTCTCATGATGTTACAAAAACACAATCTGGACATGGACAATCTCAAGGGCGTCTTCAACAACAAAGCTTGGAGTGATCTTCCTGCTATCATGAAGCTGAAGGGCAATCCCAGTTTTGACTACAAGACGCAGTACTTCATTCAGGAGCAGTCCAACGGCAACTACACGATTATCAAGCATGTCTACTTGACAAGCAGAGACTCACGCAAGCTAAGATAGAAGCGTGTGCTACGGGCGAGCTCTACGAAATTGCTTGGGGTCAAGGAAACAAGGTGGTGGAACGGAAAGCTTTGCAGTGGATGTTGGAGCAAACAGGCGGTTTGCAATTCAGGCAGTTCTCACTTTCGACAGAGAAGAAAAGGCCTGTAGCATCATCTGCTATGGGCGCAACCTCTACCGAATATGACCAAGATGCGGGATGGGACTTTATTTTGGAACACGGAGAGCGTGACAGAAGTCAGTTGAAGCAGCTCCGATGGATTCACAAGAACATCAACAGAGACGGCTCCCCCATTCGTGGTTGGTCTGAAAAGCTTGTGCAGAAGGCATTGGACTCCCTGGCAAATGACAACTGTCTAGCGAAACTCATCACAAGATACGACCTTACCGCGCAGGACCTTCACCCGACTTTTGTGGAGAATATCTTTCAAGACGCAGTTGGCTTCCTGCTGGACCACAGCTTCTGGCTAATGGGAGAGCCTGGGGTTGGGAAAACCCCCTTGGCTCGGATCATTGCCACGTTGTTTAGCAGATATCATGGAGGAGACGGAAAGTTCCGCACAGCAGAAGACTTTGATTTCTTCCGCGGCTTGCACTTTGGTAAGTCTACTCCTGCTCTGTACGACGACGGAGATGTATCCCTCGAGCCCATTAAAAAGAAAAGGCATTTTCTGATGTCGGCAACAACGAGGGCATCCTTAAAGAGAGATGGACAGCCGCAAAGTTCGTGCAAGGCCAACTCCGTGCCATCATCGACAACTCCTATGCCAACCTGGAGGTTGCCAACCCAGAGGCCACTTCCATCTCTCACGATGAGTTCGTGAAAATGATCGGGCCCGCCATAGGCCACATTCCCAGCGCCGACACCAGAGCCATTCTCAAACGCAGCGTCTTCATCGTCTTCGCCAAGGGTTGCATCTACTATCGTCCACCTTCACAGGATGTTCTGCCCGTCATGAGAATGAAGTGGGTCCTCAAGGATATACTGGTGGATGATTGCAAGCCTCGCTTCAACAATTACAAGAAGAATGGTCCACCCCCATATGACTTTGACGCCCGCGTTGTCACAGAAAAAGCTTGGCTCGATGAAGCTCTTCGCGTTCATTCCAAAAAGCACACCTTGCAGAGGCACTACAGCAACATTCTTCCGGAGACTGTCATCAAGATGGAAGCTTCTGAGTTCGAGGAAAACCATGCAGGTTTGGCAAACATGTGTAATGGAGAGGCTCTGGATGTGGAAGCGGACAGCCCGCCCCCGCGACCAGTTGCTGCACCAATGACGCCGGAACGTAAAATCAAACAGGAAAAGTTTGAGCAGGATTACGCTACCTTCCTCCTGAAGAGCCACGCTTGGAGCAAATCTCTTGGTGTCAACACTACCATCGAGTTGTCGCCCTCGCAATCCGATCGTGCAGCTGCCTCTTCGCCATCGCAGAACCAGATTCCACATCCGGCTATGAGCGATTCTGATCAGATGGATGTTGCTACCTCGCCTTCAGAGTCTCACATCTTTGACTTCGGTGACCAAGTGGATGATGCAGCGTAGCTTCCGTAGTATCACTACAACACGTTTTGACGAAAGCTCTAAACTGGCACCGTCTGTCGCAACATAACCATTATCATTGTTTAAAGCGTGTTTGATATGATGAAATATTTCAGAGTTTTTATGTTCATCTTGGTTAAATATGACAGAGCCCGAAGAGCGAAATGACAACCCTCACACACCGCACGCACTATCCGCAGCGACTAAAACAATGAGGGTTGGACTTTGCAGTGTTTGCGAGCAAGCATGTGCTTGAACCACGCGGCTTCTGCATGTCGACACCTTGTGTTTTATATGACAACGAGTTTTCAGGCACAGTGGAAGCTGATAGCCTATCATAACACCAACGTATTCCAAGATGACCAAAAAGGTCTCATCTCCGATTGTTCCCAAAAAAGGGAAACTCCGTTCTGTACAGAAGCGCCCAGCGACCAAGAAGACCAAAGCATGGCAGGCGGTAATGTACATCCGTGAGAATGTTGCTGTTGGCCCTCGTTGTATACGCAAAGAGCAAGCCAAATGGAAGCGTGCTCTCCTTCAATTACTCATGGCGTCCAACAAGGAGATCGTCAAGATGCTGGTGGCGGACCGCATTCTTCCGAATTGGAAGAACAAGGTCTGTCCGAGATGCGAGGCAGGTAGCTTATCCGAACTCAAGCTCCATACTCCCAGCGCGGTCAGTACAAGCATCGCTGCTCATCCCGGGCTTGCCACGTTTGGATCAACCCACACCATCTGCACCCACTCTTTACTGACGGGCGTGGAACGGGGGCACAGAGTCTGCAGATGCAGAGCAGTCTCCTCTTGATGAAGCTCTTGCGGGTTCCTCATCGTTCCATTCATCTTCTTCTGGACATCAACCACAAAGCAATCGAGGATATGGAAAAGCGTCTATGTGAGCTTCGACGGGTATTTGTTGCAAAAGAGGAGAAGAAGATTGTCTTCGGGGATGGCAAGAATTGGAAAGATGTCGAAGCAGACACTTGGAATAACATTGGTACCTATATACACGTGATCATTGTCACAGTGCAGCCAACAAACCAATACTTTACTAGTTTATCTTGGACACATTGTCTTTCGTGTAATCGATAAGACCGCGTGTAGGAATTTGATAAGTACGTCACCTAACATTCGTTGCATCTTATCTTAGTAGCATATTCTACATTTTTTGATTCTATAAGGAATTGTCTTATGATCTGACTTTGATACTTGTATGCGTAAAGAACCGCCCTGTGTTTTTTATTGTAACACCGGAACATTTTGTAATGTTTTGTTATTCATAGGACGAAGCGACCTTCGACAAGCGCGATATCTCCAACGAGTTGGACTTCAAGCATCTCATGAAGAACAAGAACACTACCATCATGTGGGAGCAATGGGCTGGGTGTATTCAGAGTGGACATCCACAGTCATTGGTTTTGCAGAGACTTACTCCCAAGGTCACCGTGACGAGAGCCCCCGGCCCAGGAGCTATCCGTCGTGTAGAGTGGAAACAAATCGGCACGAAGCTGTTGAAAGATCGTAACGTTGTGTTACATACCGATTCAGCAAAGTCATACAAACTCGTCATACCCGGAGTCATTCATGATCGCGTGGTCCATTGCCGCAAGCGCGTTAAGCAGAACGGGAAGTACACCTGGATGCATCCTAAGTACGTTTCCATTGTGAAGCACACCCTGCCGAAGAGCAAGAAGATTTTGTCTAGGAAATCGGGCACTCAAGTGATTGACAGATGTTGGCGGTTTTTGCAAGACCGTATCCAGATCAACCAGCACAGCAAAGCTGGTTCGCATTTGCTTCGGGCTAAGCTTAGAGCAGCGCAATATGAATATTGGTACCGCAACACAGACTTGTGGCTCAAGTGCAGTGAATTGTGTGCCGACCACATGAAACTGTTTATGTAAAGATCTTGCGGCCATGCGTGTGGTCTCCATCTGCTGATGGCACAGATCATGTAGAAATGCTGTGTTGTGGCAAGTTTTGTGTGACCCCGAGGAAGCAGTTTTGCACAGCGCATGAAAAAAACAGTTTGAGCGACCTTGCTGCGTAGCAATATTTTTCAAACGCGCGTTGAGAATGATTGTGTTACATATCCCTCAGCCTTTTCTGCGTCGAAAACATCATCCCGAACAATCCCTTCGAAGATACGTCTTTGGTGCCATGGTATACCCTTATGGGACATGTGGTGCCGCTCGACGTCACCTATGTGATCGGCGAGTTCATGGACGGCTGCTGAGCCAGAACTTCTTATTTCCATCTTCCCTTTTCTTGTAAGCATAATAAGACAACTATACCTCAGGTATCGACGAAGATGATGATGTCCTTCTCGGGCCTGCTCCGTCTGCACCGGTTTTCCGGGAAATTGTCGAAGACAGATTGCCGAATGGATGCTCGCATACAAATAGTACATATACACGCTTTTTTGTTTGTTTCGTCACCATAAATAATATTTACTTGACACGACTATAAGACTGAGGGCAGCCAGTGCTGCGGATAGGCGAGGTGTTCTTTAAGCTGACAAGGAATCGTGAAGCGGCCTTGACCGAAGAAGACATCTTTGCATTGTCTCGTTGAGACGGTGGGACCTCTGCTGCGAAAGGACATGAAAACAACGCGTGCTATTGTATTGTGTATAAGCTCATGATGCAGCATAGTTCTGTAAGGGGTTATCGCGCGCGCGGGGGTGGGGTGGGATGAAGACGTATTGCGTGTATACTAGCTTTATCCCACAGCGACTCGACTGCATTTGTCCGGTTCAAGCACGTCTCCTCTGGCCGAGAAAAAAATGAAAGACAAGTCTACCATACGATAAGAGCTTTCTTGTTTGCTATAGTAGTTCTCGTAAAAGCTGTTAGGTTTGGAGTCATGATTGACCACGGCCGAAGACGTAGCAAGTCTCCTTTGTTGCTGTCCTGGTCCTAAGGAAGCTGTTCGGCTGTTAGGTTTGGAGCCATGACTTACTATGGTCGAAGACGTAGCAGGTCTGCCAGACGGACTACCACTTTGAGTGAAGTATCTACGCTGCCTCCCTATCGGTTCTTGTGGAATGTTTCGATTATCTTCTATGTCTACGGCAAACAATTCCGTGGCAGAGGCGAACGTGAGAACTACAAGTACAGGGTGGGTTGCTGCGACATTAACGACCCAGATAGAGATCCAAGTCTCAATGGTCACGCTGGATTCCATGATTACATACTCGAGAGGACATATCGTCACGTGCGGTGCAAGGATCTGATAGGCGACTTCCTATGGTGGATTATGACGCGCCCAGAGGGTACAAGTAGTCTGCACGTGAGCGTCTACTGCGTCCGCGGCCGGCACAGGAGCACTGCGATGGCAGGGATACTAACCCTTATGACCCAAGCGCTCGGATGCCAAAGTGTATATACTGTGTACAGGGAGCGGCAAGCAGGTAACTGGTCTCGCTTATGTACAGATTGTGACAGCTGTGCATGGTCCAGTGACGCAAACAAAAGCCGAGTTCGCAGAGAAAGTAGAAGATGACACTCGGAGCTTGGTCAAGTCCTTCCGACGAAGTCTCACCTGACAGTTTTGCTGCAGTCTCACTTGACAGTTTTGCTCCTGTACAAATGATCGGCCTTTGGAGACAGCTTTTATGAGGAGAGTGCGCTAACTACATTAATTACCTACTAACTCGCCCTACACAACTCAGGCGAACGGATGCAAAGAAACTTGGAGTTTTTACAACAGGGCAGACAACAAAGCAATGCTTCGCTAGATTATCTTATATATATATATATATATATCGTCTTATGCGTAATTCCTGATAGCAATTGTACTAGTATTGTAACAAATTAATGCTGGAGTGAATTATTAGGATATTATACTAGTTTCGCGGGTCTTAAGGGGGGGGTAGCATATGTATATATATATATATATATGTATATATATATATATGTATATATATATATGTATATATATATGTATATATATATATATACATATATATATATATACATACATACATACATACATACATATATATACATACATACATATAAATACGGATATATTCCCATATTCCCTTACAGGTATATACTCACTATAACACCGTGTTCTACACTATACAGTCTCTCATGTTTTCATCAATTGAGGTGCAATGGCCCTTAGCAGACAGAGTAACCCTTGCTTCGAATTTGCCAAATTCGCCTGTGGAGCTCAGACCCCTGGTCAAGTTTGTGCAGACAAAAAAAGGCTGAGGGCTTAGGGTGTGGAGGGCTTAGGGTTTAGGAGTTAGGGCTTAGGGTTTAGGATTTAGGGCTTAGGGTTTAGGATTTAGGGTTTAGGATGTAGGATTTAGGGTTTAGGGTGTAGGATATAGGGCTTATAGGGTTTAGGGATGGCTTAGGGTGGGTGTTTTGAATGCAACCGTGTCTACTAGGCTCTTAGTTAGATATGTTTTCCTGTTTTGCTTTCTGTTTTAGGGATTTCCAGAGGATGTTGCTCTTCGTTCCTTTCTAGGGGCCTACAGCAATGCAACTACTTCGGGTTTACGATTTGAGGTTAGGAGTCGAACTTCGGGAAAACTTGCTGCCCGAAAGGTGAGGGCCCCAAAGCCGGCCCTGTGCCCAATCACACAAGCTTAAATTGTGGGTTTCGGGTACGGGCTTTTGGGCTCTGGGTTCAGGGTTTAGTGGTGTAAGATTTACGGTTTCGGGTTTGGGGGTTTAAGGCTTGAAAGGCTTAGGGTTAGGCCCATGGACCCTAACCTCAGCAGCGCCTTCGACCTCCAGACCCGATCAGTAGTAGCACTCCTCAGGATTATTAAAGAAAAACTCTACCACCCCAGTATAATTTCATGTAAGGGTCGGAATAATAACCGATAGTATTCCTTGCAGATCGTTTGATGAATATTAAGAACTCCCATCCTGGTCCTACCGTAGTTGTTGTGACTGTCAGCAGCCTGACCTCTAAACGGGAGTTGGGACCCTAACATAGTACCCCAAACAGTAGGATCTTTATTGTTAAGGACCCCAAAATAAGGTACCCCCAATTTTCGGAAATTCTAAACCCTAAACCCCTTATAGAACCCTTATAGGATCCCCTTATGGAATCCTCAAAGGGTCCCTTTAAAAGGTATACCCCCTAATTTGATGCCTCGGCATTTCGACTTTCAGGTCTATGGTTTTTTGAGGTGTCGGGCTTCGGGATTAAATTTACTGTAGTTCAGGGGTTTGGGTTTCAGGCTTCCCAAAGGGTCCTAGGAATCACACTAGTGATAGTAGTTTCGGTCGTTTCAGGTACAACCACCATACCGCCCTTCTTATTGCTCTGCTAGGGGCCCATTAGTCCATTAGTCAAAATTAGTAAGGATAGCACTATCTCGTAAGAGTCTCTTGGTGACCATACTTTCATTTCCATAAACTTAGATCCCCAATACCTAGCTGTTAAACTTTGGATGGGTTCTTATAGTTTAGTAGGAATCGGAAAGTTTAACTTTTATTTCTGTGGCTTATCTGGGGTAGGGTAGTAAATAAAACCATATCCCAGTCTCGTCCCGTTTTGCCCTCACCGTGGAATACCCAAAGGGCTGAGGGTTTGCAGGTTGCAGGGTTCAGAGATCAGGGCAAACAGCGCCCAAAAGTCCCTCAGCCCCATGTTCGGAGTAAAAAACGCTTATAGTCCCCACTTGTTCCATCCATATGTAGATACATATATATGTATATATATATATATATATATATATATATATATCTGCATACCATTCAAGCCGTGTTCGAATCATAGAGACCCTTAGCTGAAACCCTGCATTCTATCACCAAAAGGTACTTAGGACCGCTTAATGGGCCTAAACTCTAAACTCTCGATCAACCCTAAACCCAAAGCCGTGTTCGGATTATGAAGGCCCCTCTCTTCGGGATAAGGCTTGCAGACCCGAGCGGAAACTTGCAAGCCCAACGCAGATAGCTTTAAAGCCGAATGTCTAGGATTTGGGGGTTTAGGGGGGGAGAGGGTTTAGGGTTCCTTTAAAGGATTCATAAAAATCACTCTTTCGGGATTCTTCGGGGTTCTATAAAGGGGTTTAGGGGATTGGGTTTAGGGATTAGGGGTGTAGGGTTTAGCGCATTGCCCTGGAGCCTACAGCCCCAACCCCTAGACCCTGGAATCTTGACAGCTAGCCCTACGCCCTAAAACCCTTGCCGATACCGAGCTGGGCAGGAATCAAGGCAAGTCGACAAGATAGTGAAGAGGCGAGCCCTCGCGGGCACGGCGTGGGGACCGGAAAGTTTGGGGGCTTTGATTGCGGGCATTTCATGGACTCAGGATCGCCAGTCTTTGGTACAGGTCCCACAATGAATAATGGTTTAGGGCCTAACTTAACCCGGAATAACCTACCTCTTTAAGGATTTATATAAGGAAATCATAATAAGGAACCCTAAAAAGGTAGGTTCTTTAGGGTCCAGGCAGGGGTATCCAAGAAGGGATTTCGTACTTGCAAGCAGCCGGTGGATCCTACACCTGGGGCCTAAAATTGATTTTGCTTGGCCCAGAGCCGAAGATGCTGTTCTATAGTTTAGGGTTTAGGGGTAAAGTCGTGGAGGCGGCCGTAGCTGGTTGAGGGCTTTGAGCTTGCACGAATGGGCTTCAACATAGAAGCCCAAATATCATGCCCGTGTTATTCCTTGGGTTGCTTATTCTACTGAACCAAAATGTCCAAAGTCCACCCATGAAGTCTTATAATAGTTTGGGTTTAAGTTTAGGCTTTTAGGCTTTAAGGTTCCATGGTTTAGCGTTTTAACGTTTAAAGCTCCATTGGGGCTGAGGGTTTTAGAGTGTAGGGCTCTTGGGTTTAACATTCAGGGTTCTAAGCTTTGGGGCTAGGGGTTTAGGGTGTAGGGTGTAGGGATTAGGCTTCAGGGTTACGGGTGTCAGCTTAGGGTCCGTCACGACCACTAAGCATGCCCCAGCCGCACCCGAATCTCGAACATGAGTCTGCCTCTGTGAAGCTGAAGATGTGCCAAAGTTTCGTAGAGTGGTCTTACCTGCGGGTTCAGGGTTGTTGACGGTATGGGGGCGGGGGTAGACTCGAAACTCGCATGGCCCAGGAAAATGCAAGAAGCGGAGACTAGACGGCAGGCGCTGCAGCAAAAGGCGCATTCGCCCAATACCCCTCGACCCGAAAACCCTACAGCCTACAGTCGAACTCCAGCGAGGGGGGAATTTGCAGGGCCCATTCAGGTAAGAAGTGGAACCAAAACATGCAGGGAAGGCCGTTCGGGTCGAATATAGAGTGTAGAAGTCTACCACCGTTCACTGTCATCACGAAAGTATGGACTAGTTGTCTCAGAAGTTCATTCTTTGTATAGGCTGATCCGATATCCCAGGTTCGTAACTAGCATAATCAAACTCACGAAGTCCATAGCATTGAGGTCCCCGGGTTAATCCGGATATACCTTGGACCCACATTGTTGTTGTCTCGAGTCTTCCAAGGGCGAATGGGGAACCTGCTTGTCATATCGAGGCAGTTAGCGTGCTGACTTCTCGAGGTTTTTGACACCAGGGGCTTCAGTATCCCTGTAGATCTGTTCTTTGCTGTGCCCTCCGACCATCCTCTAATCATGTTTGAGTTCAGGGTGTCAGGTTTACAGGTGCGGAATCATAAAGTAAACGAGATCCTGTACAAGGAGCGACTGGAAGGCTTCATAGGGTCTATGCTTCACGGGACTTGTGGTTCGGGTATTGCTTCGTGTACAGGCTGAGAAGAATCGGAAACTTGTGGCACCTATTTCCCAGGACTACCCGAGGAACTGTGAAGTAAGCACAGCCCCCACCCTTTATGTTGAAGACAAGGGACATTCAACAGCTGCGAGTTGCTCCGTTGCCAAGTTGCTGTGCGATGATGCTCTTGATGCCCGCCGGTGGCTTGCTGTTGCCCATACTTGGGTTTCAGGAGACCCTGCCCGCCTGCAATGGCCGGGCCATGATACTCCCTTGCTTCGTGCTGTTCTGCTCGCTGCATTTCGCATGTCTGCTAAAACCTTATACATCGGCTCCATAGTAGTTCCTTTTTGGGGGGTTCATATTCAGAATCCTGTAAGGTATTCACCAAAAGGAATTACGATGGAGCCTTTGGGCATATACACCAAACACATGTCCGAAAAGTAGGGGTATCTTATTTTTGGGTCCTTGTAATAAGGATCCTACTATTTAGGGTACTATATTAGGGTCCCCTATTTCTGGAAACCCCCACTTATTGAAATTATGGTCCCTTTTTGGGTCCCTATTATATTACGGGCACCTATTATTTAGGGTACCCCAAAAGGGGCCATAGTTTTGACAACCACCCATTTATTGATTGAACCGTTGCCACGCGCATCTGGCAGCTACGAAGCCTTCTTGGAGGATCGTTGGACTTAGTAAGTAAGGTTATAAGTACCTTAATTGGGGTTATAAGCAGCTATAAGTATAGTTACCCTAATTATAACCCTAGTTACTAAGTCCCATGATCCTTTAAGTAGACCCTAAATCCTAAACCCTATAGATCCCTTTAAGGAACCCCTATAGATCCCTTAAAGGGACCCTAAAAGGAACCCTAGTTACTAAGTCCCATGATCCTTTAAGTTGAGCCCGGAAGCCAGGAACCTCAACCCGAGACCCGGAACTCAGATCCTGGCAGCCCGAAACCCCCCTTTGATGAGGGTTTAGGGTTTAGGATTTAGGGTTTAGGATTTAGGGTTTAGGGTTTAGGATTTAGGGTTTAGGGTTTAGGATTTAGGGTTCAGGTTTAGGGAATTTTACCCTAAACCCGCAACGTAGAACCTGGTAGCCCCAAACTTTCATGTGGGTGGTTATCAAAATTAGGGTCCCTTTTTGGGTACCCTAAATAATGGGTGCCATATTATAACAGGGACCCACAAAGGGACCATAATTTTGACAGCCACCCATGCAGAGGTGCAGGAGACTGCGCGAGAGCACCTCGAGGCCGTACCCGAGAAGGCCTGGGTTTTTGGGTGCAACGGCTCCGGCTTTGGAGATGGACCCCCAACCCCATTGAACCAGATAAACACATAAACACATGGGTGGTTGTCAAAATTATGGTCCCCTTTTGGGTCCCCATTATGATACGGCACCTATTACTTAGGGTACCCAAAAAGGGACCCCAACTTTGACAACCACCCGACATGGATCTCAGAATTGAGGATGTTCGGAAGCCGTAGTTTCGGGGCCGAAACATGAGACTCAATGAGTGTTTGATGAGTAGAGCTAGGGCCCGGACTTGATGCCAAGGGTCCGGGATTTGGGGTTGAAGTGCGGGGTTTACGGTCTTGGGTATAAGGTTTGGGAGATAAGTCGCAGGTTTACGGTCTTTGATTCTGTGTGTGTGTGTGTGTGTGTCTGTGATTTAGAACGATTGTAAAATTGCAGGGCCTAGGGCTTAAGATCTGGGGCTTACGGTTTTAGACTGGAGTGTATGGATTAAGGCTTGAATTTTGAGGTGCTGGTTGAGGGCTACCTCTTGGCGAAGTTTGATGTCATCTTTGCGGCAAGACTGCTAAATTCCGCAACATTCTTTCCTTACGGGTCGGTCTGTGCGTGTTGCAAGCTACGGTTGTGTTCGCGAGCTACTTCAGCCTGTTGGGAAGATGAGCTTTGACTGGTTTCAGATGTTTCTCCTTGCAGCTTGCACCAAACACCACCCGCAATCGTCGCTTAGAAGTCTTCGTTCATTATGACCTCCAACCCATGATCCGCAGCTGTACAGCAACGTGGTAGAGTAGGGCTGCGCAGAGCAAAAACCCAAACCCTAAACGGTCTTAAACCCTAAACCCCGGAGCCCTCTTGCAAAAGCTGTGCGGTTTGGGAGCCCCCTGCGGTCTTCAATGGCGATTTCATCCAGTCCTAGAGGAACCAGACCGTCACCTTCAAAGGCGGAGTTGTCGTGCTGTGACTGTGACCTGGCGCCCTGAAGGGGGGTATGATGCCAGAGTAGACCAACAGCTCGTCATGCAGACAGCGCAGTGCACGCACGCATGACGGTTTTTGCGGTTGCCACATGATGGATTGAACACCCTGGCGACTACTACAGGGGCCCTAATAATCACCTATTCCTTTTTGTAAATGTAGTAGAATTTGCCCCAAAACCCCTACTTTAATCATTAGGCTCCTATATCATCGGTTCATGAAGGAAACCCAGACTCGCCTGGTCGAGACGGAGGCCCCAACCCCCGAGTCAACCGTAAGGTTAAAGCCAAGCCCACAAAGGCTTAGGCTCGACCTGGACCCTAAAGAACCTACGTTTTTAGGGTTCCTTATGATGATCTCCTTATGTAAGTCCTTAAACAGGTAGGTTATTCCAGGTGAAGGGAGACCTTGGTGATTTATGGGTGCTGTTGATTCTTTGTCGGCACCCTGGGAGCCTACAAGAATTCGATCCTGTATATCGACCCATGTTTTTGAGAGCCCCTAAACGCCTAAACTCTACACCACCATAGAAATATTTTCGAGCCCCTGTAGAACCGCATAGAAACCTGCGTAGCAACCAGAAACAAAGCCCCTTGTAGAGCCTCTCATAGAGCCTTTATAACGGAACATTGCACAAACCTATTCCCTATAAGACCCTATATAGAGCCCTGAACCCTCTACATAGACCACATATAAGCCATATACCCCCTAAGTCCAAAAACCCTTAAACCCTTAACCCCTAACCTCTGCAGAGCACCTTCTCGCTGCTGATGACCTTGAGAAGGTCGAGCTCGCCGAAAAGAAGCGCCAAAAGGAGCGCCAGGCACGGCGGCATTGGGGGTGGGGGGGATCTTTGGTTAGGAGTTTAGGGTTTAGGGGTTTAGGTTTTAGTGTTTAACCTGGGGCCTAAGGGTTTTGAGGGTTTAGCTGTGTAGGGTTTGCAGGGTACCAGAGTTTAGGAATTTTGGAGCCCAAGGGTTTTGGATTTTGGGTTCGGGTTTAGGGGGCCAGGGCATACTTAAGGGTTATGTATGGGCCCGCGTGCATATGTCTCGTGAATTCGGGGTGCAGGGTTTACGGGCAACAGATGGGTCCAGAATCGAATCTTTAGTAGGGGATGGCACCCTGTTTACTAGTACCACCACCACCACCACCACCAGCACCACCACCACCACGCCCACCTCCACCACTGCTACAAACAAGTCGTTTCTCCAACCCCAAACCCTCCCTAAACCCTCCCCAAACCCTACCTTCCCTAAACCCTGGCCCTACCGTGAACGCATCTGAAGATGCTGCCTGCACTCTGGACCCCGAAAGCCCATAAACCTCGGACCCAAACCAGCCCGACACCCCTGAACCTCACAATAAGCCGTAGCCGTGTTAGTCCTTTCTGTTATATGAACGGTCCCCTAAAGGGTAAATCGCCAGAATACTTCAGTACCGATTTAGTAGGTCTGTTATTTAGATTCCTACAAGAGCACTTGATATAGGGCCCTTAATACATACTGGTGCCCATACTATTTTTGGGTGTTCCTTGTATAACGGGTCCCAAACCCTCTTCTAATTCTCAAGGGCCCCCCCCTACTTTTAAAGCCCGTCACCTGCAGAGTTCTTGGCCAGGACAAGCTGGATAAGATTCTGGAAAAGGCCCTCCGGGCAGGGTGATGGGATTGAGACGCCTTGGATGGAATTGACCATTGATTTCGGAGCAGTCTGCGGGGTTGTGCAGATCGATATTTGGCCACCCCGTCGGAGCAGTCTCTACGACTACATAGGTATGCAATGCTCTTGTATCATTACATATCCCCACACCAGGACGCCCCAAGACCCCTTTCACAGAGCCCTTATGGCCCTTAACTGTGGTATATTAGAGGGTAGTTGGGGGGTCTAGGCTTATGCTGCTACCGTTAAGCCACAAATAGTCTTAGTACTGATGTAGGCACCTATACTAAACCCTGATAGTAGCCCTTCTAGTAACCCTTACAGACCCTAACCCCCAAAATAATATTTGACTTTATTTGGGCACCTATATTAAACCCTTATTGTAGCCCTTATATTAACCCTCATAGACCCTGTATAAGAACCCTTTAAAGGAACCCCTTGATACCTATGTTAAACCCTTATCGTATCCCTTATATTAACCCTCATAAACCCTGTATAAGAACCCTCTAAAGGAAACCATTATCAAGTTATATGAACCCTTATAGACCCTGTAGAAGAACCCTTGAAAGGAACCCATTATCGAGTGCTCTATCAAGGGCTTGGCGGCCGGACCACAGCTCTCGTCATACTCAGGGAGACTTCGACTAGGATGCCCAGTAGTACCCTTAGTCCCTTTGTAGTCCTAGGTTCCTTATAAAGTTACCCAATACCAAAAAGAGGGGCCTTTTTATTCTTAGGTTACTGGGTATCCTAGTCGAACGACAAGGGACTTCGCTTGAGCGCTGGAGTGAGCCCTTGCCCTAAGGCTCCATGTGCCCATATAGTATATACTTAGGCCTTAAAGTACCTATATAGGGACTACTGTGGGGCTTAAGTATCTACTATAATGCTACATGGAGCCTTTGGGTTGATGGGAACGTACAGGACGTTCCTGTCGGCTCTCAGGCAGACTTGGAGCTTCATGGGTAGTGAAAAGTAGGGTTTCTGAGTCCCCTAATCTGGGTTATAGGAGAAGTTTAGCTTAGGGCCTAATTAGGGTTTAGGGTTCAAGCTTATAAGGTTTCAAGAGGGTAATTGCATGATTACTTTGCAATCCTTCGCCGTATTCTACCCAGACAATCTCCGAAGCGTGGCAGCGACAGCCCACACGCTTCTGGCAACAGCAACGGCTGAGTTCTCAGATCAGGCTCACCAAGTCACGGATGATTTCGCCAGCAGGGACCACGACAGGTCCACCGCCAACGGTATCCAACAACCAAGGGGTTCGAGACCCTCGAGGACAAGGAGGTAGTGATATTTGCCCGCAATGCACCCAAGGGCTACAATTCAGAAAAGATGTTCACTGCGAGCGCTGCCGCTCACTGAATGGGAGGAGTGATGGGCAAGATATCTGAAGAGTTGAGTGCAGATGAGGCTGCTGAGAGGAGCTTTTCCGTCTGCTTATTCAGCCGTCCGTTCTCGAAGAGGGTGGTGTTCCCCCTGCCGTTTCAACCACAAGCCCTGAACCTCAAGCAGGTGTTTCAGTTCTCACAGTTCAGGAACCCGGACTTTTGGTACGTCTGCACCAGGGTTGCCTACAAGTACTATTTGCAGCGAGCTGATCATTCACGAGCGCTTGTTTTTCCTAAACCGCAAAACCCCAATCCAAGCGCAAGAACCTCAAGGGCGACCATATTCACTGACTAGACATGTTAAAACCTAGGCCACAGTGTCCCCAGAAACCTTACGGTGGCAACCTCCAAAGGCAACTAAAAATTACCGGGCGTTTAGCATGCTAGACCCGAAACCCCAGACCCTAAATTCGACTAAATTCTCAAGTCTGAAATCTGCAACCCTGAAAGCCAAAACCCGTGAACCTGAAGCCTTCACCTCCACTGGAAACCGATGTGCAAGAGGCCGAGAAGCTTGAGCAGAGATTGTCAAGTCGAGCTCTGGACGCAGAGGCACACACATGCGTACAGACATGCATGCATACATACTTACTTGTATATGCATATACATATGCAGATGTATATATGTGTATATACATCTGTCTATACATATATATATATATATATATATATATACACATATAAATGTATCAAATGATAGATAGAGGGCCTGAGTCGTTGGAATAAGATTTTGAGGCCGGTGCGGTGCATCATCGCGTGGCTTTTTGCGGTCGATTGGGTTTATGTACCAGTTATTCAGACTCCTCTGTATTTTGCCGTGACCATGGCGATCTGTGCTTTTTAAAGGGTTTGTGCTTTGGGTATTTGGGGTTTAGGGGTTTAGGGTTGAGGGTTTGAGCTCTAAGGGAAAAGGGTGTACCCCAAGCAGCCGGAATCCTTTTTCGACCTTCATGTCTTATGCGAGCCTGGGTCGCATTGAAGCACTACGTTAGGATATACTGGCATCGTAAGCAGCGGGTGGTCTGGATTCAACAGGAACGGATCCTTCTAAGGATCTGCCTATTTGGGTCTTTCTTAATCAGTCTTCCGTAACTTTCGGAAAACTCCTTCTTCGGGCGTCGTGTCTTTGGCTTTGAGCTGAGTTCGAGCCTATCGGTCAGAAGTGCCTTCTCTCGAGATGGGGTTGAGGGTTTAGGCCGGCTTGAGAGTTTTGGTTTAAGGGCGAGGGTGCATGGGTCGGGGGAGGATATATTAAGGCAGTTTTGGGTTTGTGGCTTTGAGAGTGTGTGGAGCCGAGCGTTGAACATGTTTGCGATTTCAAGACTGCCTGCTGGAATCTCATTCAGAGTGCTGACGGCGGTGTTTTCGGAATACTCCATTGCGGCAAGGCTAGGACGAGGAACAAAGGCTGGTCTAGCACGGCACACCCGACGGCGAAAGGAGAACAAAGCTGCGAATGATACCTATCACACACCAAAGATGCCATGGACTGCTACTGATGCTAGCATTATCCGAAACAGTCCGAATGATACCCGCAAGGCTACTGTTACTGCGGGACTACAAACGCTGCAAAGGGCATAAGAGTTAGCATGACGAGTGCTGTTAGATTCAGCCGTGTCCAGCACCCTGGTGAAGAGTGATGCAACAGTGCTCCGAGAGCAACGTTAACGACCAAGACACAGTAGACCTTCAACCACTGTATCGCGAATGTTGCACCTAGTGATATTAATTCTGCACATTGATCACGTGCGAGTCAAGTGAGTTTGCAAGGAGCATAGCCCTAGGGGTCCATGTACCCAGTTTGCATATATATATATATATATATATATAATATATACCTTGGCCTTAAAGTAGTCCCTGTATAGGTACTTTGAAGCCAAAGTATATACTATTTGGCTACATGGACCCTTAGGGTAGTGTTCACGAGTTCATAAGACGATCTCTGCTGGAGCTTGGGCAGTGCCAGAAGGGCAATGGCCATAATCCCCGTAATGCAAGCCAAGAACTGTAATGTAGAAGCCGAAATATTTAAAAACTATTCTTACTTGGGGTTCCTGTCTTCCTATTCAAATTATTAAGGCCCCTATATATTATACTCAAATCATCCCCCACAAACCAGGAAAGCCCGAAGCCTAAGCTAGACCTTTGGCCCTAAGCCGCAAAGCCCCTAGACCCTAAACCCTAAACCCTACTTGGAGGATCATGGGACTTAGTAAGTAAGGTTATAAGTACCTTAGTTGGCGTTATAAGTAGTTATATGTATATTTACCCTAATGATAACCCTAGTTCCTAAGTCCCACGATCCTTGAAGTAGACCCTAAAGCCCCTCTTATAATAGACCCTTTAAAGATCCCCTTCAAAGGAGCCCTTTAAGGAACCCTTTTAAAGTTACTAAGTCCCATGATCCTTTAAGCCCCTGGGTCATCTTTCTGCCCCTCCAGGTCGCCCAAAAAGATAAACCCTCACCTGAATCCTGACCCAGAGAGCCCAATACCCCTTAATTAAGGATTATAGCTTAAATCATAATATGAAGCCCTATATAATTTAAGCCATACTCCTCAATTAAGGGGTATTGGGCTCTCTGGGGAGCCATCTCGGAGGTTCATAGGTAGTTATAAGTGGGGTTAGAAGTAGGGTAGCTCTAGGGTAGCTCTACTTATAAATCATAGTAGGGGACTTATAACTGATAACTCTACTTATAACCACCCATGAACCTCCAAGTTGGCAGGAAGACATGGAAAGCTCAGAAGGCAGAAGGGTTGTCCGTCAAGGGTTCAAGCTTTTTCGGGCTAATTACAGTGAGTTTAGGGTGTATATATAGACTATAGACACGAATCTATAAAGGCTTTTGGGGTGTCTAGGATTTAGGAGTGTTTGGTTTGGTTTAGAGTTTAGGGTAAGCCCAAACCCTGATTGCGCGGCCTCATGCCCCGATAGAGATGCAAAGGGTGCCTTGTTTCAGCCCTACAGGGAACTCCAGAAAAGTTGGAATATGGTTTCATGGTAGGATACCCTATAATTTACCATAGAAGGGTTAGGGTAATCATATTCCAACTTTCTGGCTTTTACCTTAAGCCCTTTCGGGTTGATAGGGCGCGATCTGTATCCATCGAGCGGCTTCAACACAAAGTTCCCTTACTTCAGGATTTCAAGGCTTCTAGATTGTGAATGCTAGGACACATGGTCCGAAAGTATTCCGTTCAGCTTCTCTTGTATCTTGGGCCCATGTATCAGTTTGATGGTGCAGGTGAGTGAAGGCTTGTCGGGTTTAGGCTCACATTTGACGGCGGCAAAGAAGCCTACTTGGTGGTTCCTCATTATAAGTATAGCATAGTGGGCTCCCAAACGCTGTTCTAATTAGTAAGGCCCCTATATTATGCAGCTAGATATAACTCTAAGCACGCAGCACTACCAGCAGCCAAGCCCTGCATTTTCTAGGGGTCGGAAGAGCTCCTTCATGCATTAAACTAGTTTAAGTATGTCATCCACAAAATTTAATGAAGGCCCCTAGACAGCAAGCAATACTGTAACGACCCAACACCTATTCCAAATACATCCCCTATTTGCCGCCCAATTCCCAGAAGCAGATCTTTCGATACACAAATTCATTACAGAGCCGGGTTCAGGCTTTTGGGGTTTAGAGATATATGGGTGGTTGTCAAAATTCTGGTCCCTTTTTGATTCCGTAATATAATACGACACCTAATATTTAGGGTATCCAACAAGGGACCCTGATTCTGACAACTCCCCATATATAGGTCACAGGCACACCCTGCAATATCTGAAGCCGGACACCCTAAAGCCGCCTACGCTCCAAAAAGCCTGAACCCTAAAACTAAAGAGCCATGAAAGCTTAAACCTTACTCGCAACGTATGCCATTTTCTCTGATTTGGTGAGCTACCATTGCTGAGATTTATGGGTAGCTTGCCTTGGCACACCTTAATAAAGCCTAAAACCCTGAAGCCTAGCTGCGATTGAAGCTGACAGCCCAAACCCTATAAGGCTTCTTTAGCCCCAGACCGTGGCTGGCAGGACAGCCCCCAATGATTGAGTAGCATCCAGTTAATTATGGTTCAGGATGTATGGTGCATACCCAGTTACAGATATGGATATAGATATTTTGTTTTTCTTGATTATGTTTATCATTTTGTGTTACTGTTGGTGAATATGTACACACACACATATATGTATACATATATATATACACATACATATGTATACATGTATATTTGTTTCCCCAAAGGCACACCTTCACTTCAGGTCCCCCAGTGTAGGGTTTAGGGGTTTGGGATTGATGGGTTTAGGGTATCTTGCTTAGTGGAGGGGTTGGAATAGCTCATGGGGTTCCTTTAGGCTTCTTTCAGGGTTCCTAGAAAGATCCTCGAAGGGCTTCTATAGGCTGTCGTATGATCTACTCTGCGCAGGGGAGGTGTCCTCCCCAAGAAGGCCTGGTGAGCGCTCGAAGGCCCATGGGCGTGCTTGACTCGTTTAAAAATAGGGTGTGCGGGGTACCCTGCACCCTAAACCCGGGTATTTTAAGGCTTCAGGTGTTTAGGGTTTGCAATTTGTGACTTGCTACTTGCTACTCGTCGTGCGGCGGTGTTTCTTGTGGGACTTTGTTGATGGGAATGTGGGAGGTTTCGGAAATTCAGCGTTTCCAGTTTTGGGGCTTTCTTGTTTCGCAATCTGGGGCTTTCTTTGGGAATTTTGTTGTCCGGGATTGCGAGTTTCGTGGTTCGTAGGTCTGGGGGCCCAGGGTTTAGCTGTACCTGCTTTTCACAGCTTGGTAAGATCGGGGTTTTGGAGGTAATAGAGTTGGGGCAAAAGAATTTGGAGAACACATGGGTAGTTCGCGGAACTGGGGTCCCCATTTCGGGCCGGCAAGCTTATGACAAAGAAAGACCCTCAGGGACCCTTTTTTTGAGAACTACCCAAATGCGGTGGAACATCGCAGACTTGAACCCAGATCAGATCGCGAAGCTCGTTCCTGAAGCCTCAAACATCAACAGTCGTTATAACATTTAAATTTTTGTATATAGGTCAGAAATGCAGTACTAGGACCCTATATCTAGTGACACCAGAAACCCTAAACCCTGAACCCTCTAGTGGCAAATGGTTTTATACCGGCATGTAGAGCTTTTTACGGAACGTACCAGGCCCTAAAGCCACACAGCCGCAACATTCCAAGACACTGAAATTACGTGTCGTGAACCTCTTAGATCCCCAATACCTAACAATTAAGCCTTTGGGGTTCCTATAGTTTAGTATAACCTTTCGTTTCTGTGGGAGAAAGCGGTGTTCGGAATGGGCAGAGACTCTGCAGGACGCAGCGTGGTACTGATCCACACTACCAGGGAGGCCGAAGCACGTCCCCGACAGCGAGGAGCAGATGGCCGGGTATCAGGATGTGCGCGACCTTAACCACATGGCCAAGGACGCAAGCAGACGCCACGAGGCGTGACAGGCCCTGGTCCCGAATGGTCCCAGGAGCTGAAGGAGAAGTTGGCGAGGGACGACAGCGAGGCGGGGGCTGACATCCGGTACCTCCACGGCTCCAGGGTTGTGCAGCAAGTCCTCGAGGGCTTAATGGGCTTGCCTGGACTGGAGGCCACTGGCTACATCTCAGGAGGCAGTCGCAGATGACAAGCCGCTTCCTTGTCGGACTTGCGGAGCTTTGCAGCAAGCCTGGGTCAGACACCAGGCTGGGACCACCGGTTGCTTTTCCCTAAGGGTCCATGTACCCATATACCAGATACTTTGGCCCTAAAGTACCTACATGGGGACTATACCTTAAGGCCCACGTATATACTTTGTAGGTACATGGGCCCATAGGGTTTCTTGCCGGGCCAATCTGCAGGGAAGAAGCCTCCGCAGGACGCTGCTTCTCCACCAAGGGGCCTGACGGTCCTGACACTCTGCAGTACCAAAGCCCCGCATTTCCAAAACCTTCAACCCTAAACTCTACCCGGACCCTAAAGAACCTACCTCTTCGGGTTCCCTACTATGATTTCCTTATACAAGTCCTGAAGAAGGTAGGTTGTTCCGGGTTAAGGTAAGCCCCAAAAACTGCGCTAAAGACCCTACTTAAACGATCATGTTATAACTAAGGTAGCTATATATACGTATAGCTACTTCTAACCCGAATTAAGGTACTTAAAAAACCTGACTTACTAAGTCCCATGATCCTCCAAGCAGACTTTAAACCCTATAAGCCCTATAGATCCCTTTAAGGAACCCTATATATAGATCCCTATAAGGCCCCCTTAAAGGAACCTTACTTACTTACTAAGTCCCATGATCCTCCAAGTCTGCCTCCAACCGGGGTCTCGTCTTTTTGCAGAGCCCAGAGTCGGTCAGGTGAGCACCAGAGGTCAGTCGAAGTCACTCAGCTGTGTTACGCGTTTCTGTAGGGGTTTTAGGCTTAGGGATTTAGGGGTTTCTGTGATACGCATTTCTGTAGAGGTTTAGGGTCTTAGGCTTCAGGGATTTGAGGGCTTGAGGGTTTAGGGGTTAGGCTTCGGTTCATCATTAGCATGATCATTGAACGTTGCTGTTCGTTGCTAGTCGTCCGGCGATTGCCTGCCGTTCTTGTTGCTGTTAGTAGCAGCTGCTATCACTAGCACTAGTGCCCGGAATCGAGCCCAAACCGTACATGAGCTTGGACAAGGCTTCAAGGGCTCGGGGAGAATGGCTGTGGGGCCTTGGGTTAAGGATTTCGGCACTCCCTGGGGTTTGTAAGTGTTTGAGGGCTGGGTTTTCTTCCCTTACAGCTCCGCTGTTTCCATCTCTGGGAGTTGATGATGAATTTATGTTTTTCAGGGCATAAATTATTGCGTATCGTAGGTAGTTTAAGTTGCCACAATAGGGATCTCGTCAAGGTACACAGTATTGTGCTTTCAACATGGGAAGTGCTGTCACAATTTCCTTCCTGCAGACACCTTTCCAGGATGAAGCCCACTGCACACCCCAAACGCGTCAAAATGCGAAACTCTTCCGCTAACTACAGGGACTACTAGAAGCTCGTCCAGCGTTCCTGTCAGGGTCCGGGTGACTGTGACTAAACGAGATGCAAACTTTTAAACCCTAAAGCTTGACCCCCGCGAGCTTAAGTTTGTTAGATGCCATAAATGGCTCGAACGACGGCAGCTTCCGACCTGTGATTTTCCACACCCCGTAGCTCATTCGTTAAGCCCCTTACCGTTGCACGGACGATCGTTGCACGGACGTAATGAAAGAGAGAAGCAAGGCAAGCGCAACAAGGAACCCCTAAATGTCTAGGTTGTCTAGGATCCAGGTTAGGACTGCGAAGTCCTCTGCGAAACCCTAGGCCCGTGAACCCTCAAAGATTCTGCGCTATAGCCCTTAGCCCTCTGGCCCGAAATCCTGAAGCGTATTCTTCCCCCTAAGACTAAGTAGGAACAGTTTCACATCCTGTTCCTCTGCACCTACCTAGATATCTATCTACCTACATACCTACCTACCGTCCTACCTGCCTACCGAACTACCTGTCTATCTATCTGCCTACCTACGTGCTACCTGCCCACCTATTTGTCTATCTGTCTACCATCGAATATATCCATATGTCTATCAATCTGTCTGTCTGCTGATCTGCCTATCCATATCGATCTATCTATCGATCGACCGGTTTATTCATCTATCCATCGATCGATCTATCTGTCTATCGATCTTGCAGTCTACATGACTTATATTTTTGCTGTCTGTCTATATTTCTGCATCAGTATGACAGTGGCAATGATGATGGTAAATGGTGATCATGACGATAGTGGTGTTGATAGCAAAGGTGACGACGACGATGATGATGATGACGATGAAGGCGATGATGATGGTTATTATATGCTGATGCTGGTTATGATGATCATGGTGCTGGCGATGATGGCGGTGTTGGTGATGACGCTGACGATGATGATGATAATGATGCTGGTGGTGGTGGTGGTGGTGGTGGTGGTGGTGGTGGTGGTGGTTGGGGTGGTGGAGGTGGAGGCAGCGGCGCTGGTGGTACCCCCCCAGGCTTTATCCTACTTCTTGATAAAGGTCCCCACAACATGGACTGCCGAAAGAACCCGTGCTGAGCCTTGTTCTAGTTATGCAGGACCCTATTTCAAGCATCTGAAGCCTGCGCTGCGTCAACTACAGGGAGACGAAAACTGCGGAAGACGCCAAAGCCCAGTTAGAGACGCTTGTCTGATGAGCTGGGCCTTTGCGAATTATGTCGCTGGTTGGTTGCTGCAAGGGTACAGGGAGTGTGTAAGGGTTCGCATATAAGGGTAGTTTAGGACTTTGGGTTTCCGGGAACCCAGCGAGTTCAAGCCTGTAATTAAGAAACATACTTCACTAAAACACAATGTGTAGGCCCTTGGTCATCCTTATCGAGAGAGAGGCGTTTATTAGCCAGGGTCTACAGAATGCAGCATACCCCCCAAAGAGTTGAGGAGTACTGCTTGTCTGCAAAGGCCCGTCCACTACTTGACTGTTTGCCTGGTCCCTACTTGGAGGTTCATGGGTAGTTATACGTAGGGTTACAGTAGTTATAAGTCTAGTTACCCTTCTTTTCACCCCACTTATAGCTACCCATGAACGTTCAAGTATGTAAAGTGCCCACGTCGTGCCGCGAAGTCAGCGACATGGGCATGGTTCTGAAGCAAGCCTCGGGGCAAGTACAATGTCTGGTTTTCTTGTGGCAGGAAAGACCAGGGCGTGTATTCCTGCAATCACTTCAAGTATTGGCAGGGAAATGGCAGCTTGTGATTGCATGGCTAGGAGGGCAATGACGACAGCTTGTGACTGGCTGGCAACCGGGCACCGGATGGCTTGTGTACTGAGCCAACAAAGTGCTTGAAATCGCTGGCTGCGAGGGGGCCGGGATTTAATCCGGGGCTGGAAGAAGTACCAATGCTTTTTACTTGTCCTCTGGATTCCGCGATATAACAAATTATGCAACCATACATCCACCTCCTGCCACAAACAAACACAGTCCTTGCTAATTGACAAGGATTGTTAAGGTTCCAATTACAGAGTCCTTATAGTAGCTTTTGCCATCATCTGGATTTGGAGCGTTGTGTCTCTGGGCGTGATATCTGCTATGCCGCTATGCATGCATGCATGTATGCGCGCTATTGCCCAGACAAATTGTGGCATTATGCTGTGCAGGTACATGCATGCACGCGCAAACGTGTGCGTTCTTGGGTTACAGTCTTGCCATGGGCATTGTAAGTGTGCACTGTCATGTGAGCCATGTGAGCCTTAATATACAAGTCTTACTGAGATACTACATTGAAGACTACACCGGCAACACACACACACACAGAGACCTTCACCGAATCAAGACATATGTAAGGGAATCAGAACACGGCAAGTCGGCTCTACATCCGCCATTGTAGGAACCTAATTCAGAAAGCTGGATGTTCTTCCGGGGCTCTTGTGATGGGTGCTTTTTGCGGGTTAGTATTTCGCAGGTTCTACTTTAACAGGTACCCCAGTAGTCCGTGTTGCCCTTTTGTTGGCTTCCCATATTGAGACCAACAGTAGGAAAAGGGTACGCTTTGGGTACTGCCCCCACTCAGTAACAGTTGGATAAAATTCAAAATATAGAGATATAAGGACCTTACTAGTACTGTTACTGTATGGGGGCCGTACCCAAGGTACCCTCATTACTAAGGGGCTACTGGGGAACCTAGTGCGTTTTCAAGTACCTACATGTTGGTGTCATGGCGTCAAGCACGAGGATGTGATAGCAGGCAATTTGATGATTGAGATTCTCCTTTCGGGGCGAGGGAGTAGGGGATTTGATAGTTAGCGGTTTAGGGTTTAAGGGTTTAGGGTCCAGGGTTCAGGGGTTTAGGCGTCCATCGTTACATTACACTCTAAGCTGCAAGCCTGAAACCCTGAAACTTTTACCCTAAACATTACACCTTAACTCGAAACCCTAAACGTAAACCCTCGACCACCGGACTGGGTTTGAGGTTGAATCGTTTGGCTGATACAGGGGCCGAAATAGTCACCAGTAGTATTTTGGGGGCCCTTTACTATGATAAGGTACAGTATACCCCAGCACTCTATTCGAATTCTCAAGGCCCCTATATTAGGCTGCTTGTCCGACCCCGCAGAAGATTTTCTAAGCCTGGGACATTGACCTGTCAGACTTGTCATGTAGGTTCAGGGTTGAGGGTGAGAAAATCAGTCGTGCTTTATCTGCTCTACTGTAGAGTCTCTACCCCCCGCCTAGAGCCTAAACCCTACAAGCCCTAAACCCTAGTCGTTTTGTATCTGCTCCACTAGTTCTAACTTCTGTACCGGCAAGGAAGAAGGAGGAAACAGCGCAGGAGAAGCACGAGGCACGGTCAGCTGAGTCCCAACATGCACGGGCCGGGCAGGGAGCACTTAGGGGTAAAACAGCCGTAACCAGGCTCTCCTTACATGATCTTCGATTCGACATGCATACGTATATATATATATATATATGTTGTAGTTACAATTTATCCGGAGAAGGTTGTGTGCGACGGTTTAATGACTTTGCCGACTACCTCACTGCCATTTGGGGCGGCGACTGTGCACTTAGGCAGGCGGTGTGGAGAGAAATCGCATCCCGAATCCCCACCATGCCCAAGCCCCAAACATTCAGACCTGCAGGCTAGAGGGAGAAGGATGTACGACTAGTTGTTTAGAAAGTTTCGGCCTATGCATAAACATCACACCATCCTAAACCTAAACCCTGTAAGTAAGCCCGACACGAATGTTGTGCCACTGGCTACAGACCTCGCGGCCGAATACGATGTACAGCCTTGACAGAATTTCACGGTCCCAGGTTTTAGGGTTTTGGTGTTTAGGACTTAGGGTTTAGGCGTTCAGTCTTTCGGGTGAGTTGAAGACTTTGGGGTGTTAGGTTTAAGGTCTATAGGGCGTAGGGTTTAAGGTTTGGGGGTTGCTCTTTAGAGGCTTTGCCACGGCTAGCCTATGCTTAGACCCTACACCCCACACCACGGGAAGCCTTGCCGGCTGGAAGCAGCAGCTCTTAGGCTTAGAGGCAGAGCAGGCAACCTTTAGCATTTTCCGATATAAAAACAAGTAAGTAGGGTTTTGTTTAGTTTAGGGCTAAGGGTTTGTAAGGCTTAGGTGTATAGCAGGGTAATCCCAACGATCGAACCCAGCCGAAAGCCCTCAAGATTGGTGCTAGAGCTGCTTAGGGAGTTTCCGAAAATAGGGGACCTAATATAGTACCCTAAATAGTAGGATCCTTATTATAAGGACTCCAAAATACGGTACCCCTACTTTCCCAAACTCCCATTTAGAGAGTACGGCCTACGGTGCAGCGATTTCAGGGCCCTAAAGCCCTGACAGAAGCCTAAACCCGTACTTTGAGGTTCATGGGTAGTTATAATAAGGGTTCCTTTCAGGGTCCCTTTAAAGGGAACTATGGGGATTCCATAAGGGTATAGGGTTGAGGGTTCATGGGTAGTTATAAGTAGAGCTATAAGTCCCTTGATATGATTTATAAGTATAGTTACCCTACTTATAACCCCACTTATAACTACCCATGAACCTTCAAGTATACCCGAAGCCTAATTATAGAGTTAGGTTTTCAGGATATAAGGTTTCGGGTGTTAGGGGTTTAGGGTTTGCCAAGACCCCCCCCCCTAAGCCCCTTAACCTTGAAGCCGAAATCCCTAAACACTTAAACCCTCAACCAAAATGCTAGAAGCCTAAAGCTTCGACCCTACAAGCCCCACTTGTGAAGCAGGAGCCTACCAGTGAGGTGAGCCCTCGGATCTGCTATGACTCGAAGGTGGGAGCTTGTCGGCTGAGGGTGCATATAGTAAACCCCATAAAGTTGGAAACCGGATTAAGGCCAAATAGTGCTGGGATTCCCTATGTATCAATCATAAGGGTCGAGGCTATTGGGTTTCCAAGTTTTGGGCTTCTACTGTAAGTCTTTTACAGGAAAAGAACCCTCAAAGATCCGTTCGGCACTTCGGGTTTCTTTGGCGGGGGCAGAACTAAGGCACACAAGGTTTTGGGAGTTTTAGATAGTTCTAAACTGGGACTTTTGTGAGCTTGGGTCGAAGGCGACGTAGGTCCAGAACGCAAAGAGTTAAACCTGAGATTCGGATGGTTTTCAGTCGCCTTGTGCATGAGTCGAACGTGTTTGCCTTGGTTTCTGCAAGTTTCTGCCACTGGTCGTTGTGCCCGACGGTTTGCGGTTATGGGTTCAGGGCCTGCAGTGAGGAGAGAAGGAAGACAAAATAGGGGGCTACACAATTACCTATACTATTTTGGGGGCTCCTGTTTGTATGAATGTACATAGTCTTACATAGGGCCATAGGGGCCCCGGCTCCAACACCATATTCTAACTGCTAAGGCCCTATATTAGTCCCCGATCTGGACGACTCCGGGCAGTGAAGCACTGTCAGCGGCGAAGTTTGATTTGATTCTGGGCTTTGCTGCGTGCACGCTGGCGTTTACTGAGAGTGGCGATTCCATGTTCATGTTGTAGGAGTACAGCTGCACATGCATCGGGCAGGGTTTGGGTGCATGAGAGAGTGTACTGAGTGTTTTAGTATTGCGGTGCTAGCCAAGCAAAGCCATGCTTCACATGAGTTGCTCTCTTGCATGGAATGCTTGTTTGCCTGTAGGACCTCATCGCGGCAAACAGCCGAATCCACAGGGACCGCGGATGTGGGCCGAGGGTCCAGGGGTTTAGGCGTTTAGGGCTTTGGGGTTTAGAGTTCAGGGTGCTCAGCGTGAAGTGATTGCGCTTTCGTGGTTTAGGGTTTGGGGTTTTCTGTGTAGTGTGCTCAGAATCTGATTCAGGAATTCTCGCCGGGCGATGCAGACTCCATAAGTTATAATGATTGGCTACCTAGCCCCTAGCAAGCCCAGCCGTTCCGAGCAGTCAGGCCCAGTTATCTCATATATGCTCAAGCGGGAGGTATCAGACAAGCCCCAAGAGCCGTTCAGTCAGGAATATTCTACTCATTGAGCACTTATCCAGGATCTGAATGAGGTTTAGGGTACCTTTAATCAGCGGGTGCAGTTTTTCGCGAAACCTCTTTTTGGAAGCCTCTGTAGTTCTTGTTAAATGCTCTTCCTTAGTGTTCCTTGCTTTTAAAAGCACCTAGGTGGGAACCCCCTTGAGGCCTAAGTATATACTGTCTGCGTACATGGAGCCTTTGGAGAAAAGCTTGGTTGGGGTTTGGGGTTGAGAGTTTGAGCTTCAGGGTTTCCATTACTTTTGGACCCGGAAGATGTGCTTAGATAGGGAATGGGAGAGCTTTAAAACTGTTGGCCTTTCGTGTTTTCTCTATTTCTCTATCTGAGAAAGTTTGAACTTGTTGAGGCCCTGTTGTTGAAGAAGGGAGTGTTCATGCGGTGGGGTTTGGGGTTGAGAGTTTGAGCTTCAGGGTTTCCATTACTTTTGGACCCGTAAGATGTTATTCATGCGACAGGACTACGTACACCGCTGCGCGAATCTTCGCGAGGCTCCTTTCCGGATATCTGTGGCTTAGGGCTCAGGGTTTAGGGTTTAGGGTTCAGGGTTTAGGATTTAGGGTTTGGGGTTTAGGGGTTTAGGGGTTTAGGTTATCTGTGGCTTAGGGCTTGGGGCTCAGGGTAGAGGAGGGGGCTTCGGGGTTGGAGTATACCTAGGCCATACATAATCAGTTTTTTTGGTCCGTTCCTCTCGGAGCGTGCGTTTAAAGTTACTTCGTGTTCCACGCTGCCACTACTGCTACCTAAAGGATCATGGGACTTAGTAACTAGGGTTATAAATGAGGTAACTGTACTTATAACTACTTATAACCCCAACTAAGGTACTTATAACCTTACTTACTAAGTCCCATGATCCCCATTAGAACCCCTATAGATCCCTTTAAGGAACCCTATTCTAGAACCGTATATAGTACCCTTATTAAAAGGAGCCCTAAACCTTACTTACTAAGTCGCATGATCCTCCAAGCACTGCTAGTTCTACGCCGGATACCGTTTGCTTGTGTTGCGGCTTTGCTCTGGTACCGACCGACGCTGCTACTGCAGTAGTCTTGGCTATCAGAACACTATCTAGGATGCCCAGTAGTGCCCTTATTCCCTTTTTGTAGTCCTAGGTTCCTTATAAAGTTACCCAATACCAAAGAGAGAGGCCTTTTTCTTCTTAGGTTACTGGGTATCCTAGCTATTGAAACCCACAACATTATGCCCTAAACCCGTACCACGAGCCACTGCTCAAGGTTCTCGAAACCCGCAGATTCCTCTGATCCTTCAAAACCTCGAAATCCTTCCAGCTCTAAACCCGAAACCGTCAACTGCCTCAGGCCTTGAGCCTCAACCTATATATAAAGAAACCCTACCCTAAAGCCTTAATGCTTAAAGCCGGATTCCCTTCTCTAGCTCTGAACCCAAAACCCTACCCCCCTTATGCAGAACTCCCTGCCCTAAAGCCTTCTTGCTCAAAGCCTGCAAATCCCTAGCTCGAAACCAGCCCTAAACCCGAAGCCCAAAGCCATATAAGCCCTAAACCCTCAACCCTAACTAAGCCCTAAAGCCTAAGCCCTAACCCCTATAAATCCTAAACCCTATAAGCCCTATAAACCCTAAACACGAAACCCTAAACCAGGCTGGCGAGGATATGCTGACGAAGAAGCAGTTCAAAGCTCTTGAGTCGGCCCGGGGCTTTCCAGGGTTCCTGTTAAGCGCTTGAATTGTTAAAGGTACCATTATAGGGGTCTATATTAAATCATATATAAAGGTACCATAATAGGGATCTGTAGTAAATAATATGGATTCCGTATTATGGAAACTTTAAATGAAATCCCCTAAGAAGAACCCAGCTTTTCAGGGCTTAGGCTTGAGGCATAAAGGCTTGAAGCTAAGGTTTAGGATTCAGGCCCGCAAGTCATTAACTTAGGGTTTAGGATTTAGGCCAAAGGGTCTTTAATCTAGGGTTCAGGATTTCGGATTCGGGGTTCGGGCTTGTCGACAGTTTAGGGCTTAAGGTTTAGAGCTCTCAGCAGGGGTGCTGGTGAGGAAGTGTTCCTTTCAAAATACATTAGGGCTTGCTACGATGCAGGTTTTGAGATACTTGGTTTCAGTTCGGGGCTTTAGGGGTTTTCCAGTTTTGGAGGTTGGCGGAGAGCTCAGATGAAAAGAGGCCCTGCGGTTGATGATATATATCCTGCATTACCCATAATAAGGATTATACCATAATTCCCATAGTTTAGGGTCATTATGATAATGCAGGTTTTATATCATCAACCGTAGGACGGGTAGGGCGTTGGGCGTCATGGGTGTGCAATGTCGTCTTGTCTGAATTTCTTCATGAAGCTCGCGAGGCTTAAAACTTGCAATGGCCCAAGCATACTATAAATAGAAGCCCCTTACAGGTGAGTAGTTCCTCTTCCATAGTACTCCCATAAGGCCCCCTTCACCTTATAGCAGTGGTATGGAAGGCTTATGGGAAACTACCCACCTTATAACTACCCACCTGTAAATGGCTCAGAAACCCTCAGCCCTAAGCCCTAAACCCTCCTTATAAGCATAGACTGCTGGCAAATCAGGAGCTACACCACGAGCCTCTGTCATGTCCAGGTCCTGACTCACGATTACAAAATTTCGGCTTTAAGGGTTTAGGGGTTTTAGGGTCGCCAGGGCCATGGTCTACATTATCTCTGATGCTTTGAAGCCCCCTGTGCTCCTACAGTCTGCATTCTCTTTCCTCGTTTTGGCTACGATGGTTTCGTAAGGAGCTGAACTATAAACATTGTCAGTACAGTTCAAACTGTGAGCAAATCCAAACGTCACGGCATACATATTAAGTGGTTTAGGGATGAGGCTGGTTTCGGCCTAGATGTAGACATGTACCGCCACCTACATGTATGAAGAATACATGAAGATGGTCCGTTAGCCCTACAATGTTGCTAGTTTGGGGTTTTCGGTTTAGAACTCTTCAGCACTTGAGTGCTTGAGGTTTTCGGCTTTGAAGGTTTAGGTTTACCAGGCTAGGGTGTTCATGGCGGGTTTTAGGGGGTATGGCGGGGAATTTGACGGACCTCCCCGGCCCCTCTGCTCTTAGGCTTTTGGGCTAAGGGTCCCCAGGGGGTATGCCAGGCTTAGAGTTGGGGCCCTTCGGTTTAGGGTTTAGGGCTTAGGGTTTGGGGTTTAGGGTTTTGCTGCAAGATTGCGTAGCGGTAGTGTAGCAGGGATTGTAGGATTTATTGGCGTGAAATTTGAAAATTTCAACCACAGGAAATTCGAGCAACAACACCTTATGCCTCCGAGATTCCCAACCCTTCGGCTTCGGCCTGCCTCGGGTGGTCGTAGTGGTAGTGTGTGTGTGTGTGTGTGTGTGATGTTGCCTGGTTTTGCCGTCTCTGTGACTAATATAGAAGCCTAAATAGTTATCTAGTGTTCCTTATTATATGTATAGTATATACTCTACCCCAAAACCCTACTCTAAGTATTAAAGCCACTGCAGTACGTGGGCGTTGGGCTTACTTAAAAGATCATGGGACTTAGTAACTAGGGTTATAATCAGGGCAACTATACTTAAAAGCCCAATTCAGGTACTTATAACCTTACTTACTAAGTCCCATGATCCTCCAAGTAGACCTTAAACCCTATAAACCCTCTAGATCCCTTTAAGGAACCCTATATACAGATCCCTATAAGGACCCCTCAAAGGAACCTTACTTACTAAGTCCCATGAACCTCCAAGTAAACACACGGACCTCTGTCGAAATCCGAGGGTGCCTCGGGAAACGATGGTTACTCCGACGCCTACTCCTTCAGGATAAGGCAAGGGTTTAGGGTTTAGGGTTTAGGGCTCTTCGTCTTTAGCAAGGTGCTTCCTGGTTTACTACAGATCTAGAAATCCAAACCAGAGTGAAGCGCACGAGACGGAGCTTCGGCTGGGGTCATCCAAGCATTTTTGTTTTGCAGGTTAGGGCTGTGTCTGTTTTAGGACATGTGTTTATGGACAGGTTTAATCGCTTGATTTTTGTGGCCTTTGGGGATTCACCCACCGTTCATTGAGACAATGGGGCATTGCTGCGCTGCTCCGGGGGTTTGCGGTTGTGATGGGTGCAGGTAGGGGCTCGGAGGATCAGGCTGAATTTGTTTAAAACCAAAGCCCTAAACACTTAACAGGCAGAGTCCGGAATTTGGTTAGGAGGTGTATGGCTTCGATAGTAATAATTACCCATGCCTACCGGAGCCATTTTTGCGGCTTTACAAAATCAGCGGTGCTTGTTTCAGGGGTCACTCACAAGAAAGACCCGACTCGTTAGGATCTACGCTGCTGTCCCGTACTTCCTGAGATGTCTCTTTCCTTGAGCCTGAAGCCCAAAAGCTCCATGTACCTTTACAGTAGATACTTAAGCCTTAAAGGGGTCCCTAGGTACTTTAAGGCCTATAAGTATATACTATATGGGTACATGGAGCTGGCAAGGGATGTGGAGTCTTTCCGACCGGGGGAGCCCCTAAGTTTAAAACTCCTCGCAGCCATCAAGCGAAGTTCCTCCGAAGCCGTGTGAGGGGACTCAGCTTTAACTAGGATGCCCAGTAGTACCCTTATTCCTTTTTTGTAGTCCTAGGTTCCTTATAAAGTTACCCAATACCAAAAAGAGAGGCCTTTTTATTCTTAGGTTACTGGGTATCCTAGTAAAGCACCTCAGACTTTTGAGCTTCCGTGCACAGGTCGCTGCACCAATACTACATCAAGGAAGGAAAGGGGCCTGAGCCCAAATCCTTGCGATTCTCGGGACTCGAGGCTGCGCATGTCTCAACATCTTCCACATGATCGTATCTCTGTCCTAGTGTGTTTCAATCTTCCCAACGGCAAGGCACTTTTCGTGGGGGATACGGTCCCAAATCAGGAGTGCATAGAGACCCTACACTCAGTGCTTAGGATCCGTTGCGTTGCAAAGAGACGATCAAGAGTTCCTCGTCTTACCGAGTCTAAGGAATTCAAGGACCTCTCTTGTTTGGGATAAGCCCCAACCTACCCCCCTGCCCTAAACAACAAGCCTTAAACTTCAAGACCTTGAACCCCAAGCCCTAAACCCTGAACTCTTATAGAACCCCTTATCGGAACCCTTGTCAAGGAACCCTTGTGAAGGAAATTTTAAAGGAAGCCGACACTCTACACCATCTTTCCTCAAATCTGCCTAAACCCTAAATGCTAAACCCTTTAAAAAGCCTAAACCTTATAAAGCCTAAACCCTAAGCACTAAATCCAAAACCCTAAAGCCCAAACCTGACTCCCTTTGGGCAGACGGAAAAGAGGGTTCAAAAAGAACAAATCCTACACCCTAAAGCCTAAACCCTAATAAACCTTAAGCCTGCACCCGTCCGCCAAGGAAGATCTTGAGCCCGGAGCCCCGCCGATTGGGGGGGAGTTCAGGGGTCGGTTTTCAAGGGGGCAGTGGGTAGGGTTGTTGAGTTTTAGGACCTTTTAGGGCCATCTAGGGATTTTGGGCCATTTTAGGGTGTTAGTATTTAGAGCTTTCTATAAGTACGTGTGTGTGTGTGCATGTATGTATGCATGTATGTATTTATGTATGTACGCATGTGCACATATGTATATACATACATATATATATATATATATATATATATGTATATAGAGGTATATAATATGTGTAGACACATGTATGTATCTGTATTTGTACACAATTATGTATGTATCTGTGCATATTCTTGTATAACATGTACAGATGCCTGCATGTATGCATGCATGCATGGGTGGATGGCTGAATGGCTGGCTGGCCGGATGGATGTATGTATGTATGGATGTAGGGATGTGCGTATGTTTGCATGCATGTATGCACTTGTGTGTATATACATTTATAATTATATCTGTATTTGTACAGAATCATGTATGTATCTGTGTATATTCTTGTATAACATGCACAGATGCCTGTATGCATGCATTGGTTGAATGGCTGGCTGGATGGATGGATGTATGGATGTACGTATGTTTGCATGCATGTACGCATTTGTGTGCATCCATTCATCCAAACATCACTGCAGGACGGTAGAAAGCCATGTATGCAGCTAAGAAGGCAGGTAGGTATGTGTGCATGGATATACGCCAATGCTTCAAGATCTCGTTGTGATTGTTCCTGCGAGCACTGGTTCAACTTCTTTTTGACAGCGTTGGCCCTACTGAAACCGCAGAAGTGCGTACGAGGCACGTTGTCGTTTCCTGCTTGGTCTTTCAAAGTCAGGGACGGTCAACTGGGCCTGCTTCCAAATTTCGGGGTTCAGGGTGTTGTGTTTCAGTTTCAGTTTGCACGACTTGTGAAGTTTATGCCGCACCGATTGACACACGGAGTGCGAAGAATGTCGCACGACTCTGGAACAATCAGCAATAACACCCTGTCTCACGAAGAATACGGGTTTGCCTAATCGTATTTATTCCTAGTCAGAGCAGGTTGAAAGTTCTAAGAATTCAGTGTCCTCGGCTCTAAGGTTTTCAGGGCTTACTTCGGTTGCGGGATAACAAAGATCCTCAATCCTGAACTCGGAGACACGGGCAGTCTTTCATGTCGGCGAAGGAACCTAGCCTACCCCACACTTCCCCGAAGTCACAACGTCTCAAGTTCCCAGAACCGAATCATTAAACCCCAAACCTTAAGCCCTAACCTGTAATCTCTAAAGTTTAGAGTCTGAACCTTAAACCCAACACCAGGGTCATGGGAGCGGAGCTGAGCCAGCAGAGTATACACATCGACCTGCAGCGGTGGACGGAAGATCAGGCTGTGAGCTTGCGACAAAAGCTAGGACCCAGAGTAGGCCCTCATTCCCTTGTTTAGGGTTTAGGTTCTCTTATAGCCCTCTTTAACCCAAAAACGGTACCCTTTTTATTCCTAGGTTACTCTCAGGCCTAGAAAGTCATGAAACATATGGGAGTTTCCGAAATTGGGAGACTCTCAGATAGTACTCTAAATAGTAGTACCCTATTATAAGGACCCCAAAATATGGTAGCCCTAAATCTCGGAACCTCCCTATTATTGTTGAATTTAGTACACCTAGAACTCAGCCCCAAACCATGCAAAGCGGGGCTTCCTTGCCCATGACATTGTGTCTAATTTGTCCTCTCACCTGTTTTGGGTCATTTGGGTAGGAACTAGGGAGACTGTGAAGTCCATGTTTTGGTGCCGGCTTGTGCCTAAGCCGGCAGAAGGCAGCGACAAACACACGCTAGGATCAGTGTCCAAAAATTGAAACATCCGTTGGTCAACATGGAACGGTTACGATTGGCTAGCTAGGCAACGTGCTTGGTTTTCTCAGTATGTCAACTGCCATCGACCGCAGTTCACGCAACAGGCTGCTTCGTGTCGGCATGCCTGTCCTCTCCATAGCCCATGCGGCCACACAATTTCTGCTGAACCGGGTTTGGGTTTAGAGTTCAGGTATGGTTTAGGGTTTAGGGTATAACGGCAAATGGCTCACTTCTGGACGGAGCTCAGCTGTGTTGACGTTAGACGCTGAGACCGTTTGATACTACTTCCAGCGAAGATTGAACCATCTGGACCTGGTAGTTCCTGCATACATAAATACATATACACACACATAAACACACGTGCATATTTGAGTTGTATCTAAGTTGTGTTTGGTATATGACACACACACACACACACTTACAAGCATATGCATATGTTGCTTGTTTATGCCACCTGCATACAGAGACTAGGATCCTTAAAGCCCGCGATGCCAAAGACGGGTCCAGGCCGAGATTCTACAGCAAGGCGTAGATCGAATATTTCAGGCTTGGCGATTCTTGTTGGAGGGGGGGGGGGCGTCGTTATGGCTTTATGGTACTAGGTTTTGGGGTTTGTGGTGTTGTTATGGCTTGCCTGAGGTTCAGGTTCGCAACAATCTCGGATTGGATTTACTACTGTGGTGCTCTGATTGTTCGAACTTCTTGGCTGTTTGAAGGTGCTGGCTTTGGAGGAGGGAGGTGTCGCAATCCTGTCCTCTATGTTGAGAAACAGTTACGAAACAAGTATTCCTAAGAGGTTCCTTCGGCACACAAGCCTAAGCACTGAGCCATGTTGAACCCTTAGGCCCTAATATAGCAGCTTGAAGACTTACCCACACCATTCCTCAGGGTTCCTTACTGTAGCTTTGCTATTGTACAGCTCATGATACCCCCGAAACCCCATTCTAATCATGAAGGCAAAGCCTCAAATCCTGCACTTTTACTCAATGAGCCCCACAGGGCTTGAAGAATCGATTTTTCCCTTTTTTGGGATTCAGGTTCCCTTATAAGCCCCTTTAAAGCAAAAAGGGCACCCTTTTTATTGCTAGGCTACTGTTGGGTCTAGAAAGCTCAAGGCAGTTGGCCTCGTTCTGTAGAAGTCGAGACTCCATGTCCTGACGCCGCAACCCTGGGAGCCTACACCCTACCTGGACCCTATAACTCAGGGTTCCTTATTATGACTTCTTCTTTATATAGATCCTTAAAGAAGGAAGTTTATTTGGGTTCAGGTAGGCCCTAAGCCCGAATACCCTAAACCCCGAACCCTAAGCCCGCATGGAAGCCTCGCGCTGCAGGGGGACAGAGGCGAATTATGCCACCTCGAGTCGGGGACTCGGTCTTAGAGGAAGGTTTGATGTTTACGGTTTAGGGTTTACGGGTTTAGGATACGGGGTTTAGGGTTTAGGGGTTTAGGTTATTGACGTTGGGGTTCAGGGGTTTAGGATATTGAGGTTAGGGGGCCAGTAGGGATGGGATTAGGTTTATTTAGGATGTATGGAGAGGCTTCCGGCTAAGGGGTTCCTGTTTAGGGTTTAGGGTTTAGGGTTTCTGGTAATATGAGCCGAGAATATACCTCCAAACCCCTTATCCAGTTGCTAAGGCCGCTACATCGCGTTTCCGGTTGCTCTCAAGATTTGAATCTAGGTGCTTGGGCTTGGAGTTTGACTGGTTCAGGAGTGGGATTCAGGCCAAGACTTCAAGAACTTGCTTGGGTTTGGGTGGTTTGGGGTTTGGGGGGTTTGAGGCTAGTGGATCTGGGTATTCAGGCTTTACCCCGAAGCCTAATCCTGAGCCTCATAAAGGCCCATAAACCTAAACCTTAAACGGTCGTCTTGATGCTACCTGGTCTGCAGACTGATGGCCCGAAGCTACTGCAGTACCGTATAGTCCTTATCATGATTATCGCAACAATTTTTTGGGGTTGGGGTGAAGGATTCTCATGATTATGGCAACCAATATCGACAAACCTTACATCGACTCTATTTAGTTGTTAAGGCCCCCGGCTGTGGGAGAGGGCCCAGCTTCCAACATCCAATCTCATGCAGCCAAGCCGGATCTGCTTTGGGCATTTTTGTCTTCAAGGTCTAGGGTCTGTTGGGTTTAGTGCTTAGGGGATTTAGATCATATCTCCAGGGCGATTACAAGATGTTTGATGGTATGCCTTCAAGCATGAGCAACGGCCCAAAGCCGCAAAGTAAGCATCCTCTGAATGTTAAGTCAAGTCCTAAATCCCCAAACCCCCAAGGTAAACCCCAAGCCCCAAACCCTCTAAACCATCCTAAATCCCTAAACCATCCTAAACCCCTAAACCATCCTAAAGCCCTAAACCCCAAGGTTCTCCTTTACGATGTCTGATCCCGGCATAGAAGACTGCCCAATGATTGGCTGTTCTTCAGGCCAGGCTCCGCATATCAAAGGGATCTATAGGGGTGCCTTTAAAGGGATCTATAAGGGTATCATAGGAGGCCAAAAGGGGTTTTAGCCTATATGGGGGTTTAGTAGGGATCAGGGTTCCCATGATAGGGTTAACCCTAAAGCCCCCAAACCCATAAATCCCCAACTAAGTTCTACCTTGACCCGGAATAACCTACCCTTCTAAAGACTTCTATAAGGAAATCATAAAAAGGAACCCTAAAAAGGTAGGTTCTTTATAGGGTCCAGGTAAACCTTGAAGGCCTGCAGTCTTGTCTAGGGATTCAGGTCCAGGCTTCCGGGTGCAACCCTCTGACCTGAAAAGCTGTGGTTTCAATCCCTAAGGGTCCAAGTACCCAAATAGTAGGGTTTCAAGGTCCAAAAACCATTGAGAGTATGGATTTCGGGCCCTAAAACCCTATTATTTGGGTATTTGGACCCTCTGGGAATTGCAATCTTTCGGAGAGCTGGGTTTCGCGTAGCCGAGGCTGTGAATCATTTTTGGTTAGGGTTTAGGGTTTAGGGGTTTATTTGGATTCTGAGGACTTCCAGGAGCTGAGTTTAAGGGTAATTATGAGTGTAAGCTGGCTGGCTACGGGTTGCCCAAATCCGGAAACATGAGCTTTGAGGCTTCTGGGTTTAGGGTTTGAGGTATAGCAGTGGTCCAGTGGTGTTTGGCTTTCGAGAATTGGGGTTGCAGTGTGGGGGAATACAAGAATGCCTACGATTGCCCTTGGCTTATGGCTGAGGGTGCAGCAGGGGCCACTACTCTCGTGTCGATCGTGCAAGTAATTTTGGCCTAATCTAGGAGCCTTCACAATTACCTATACTGTTTTGGGGGTCCTTATTACAACTATGGCATGGTACCCCCAAACAAACACTCCTCTAGTTATTAAGGCCCCTGCGTCAGAGAGCCAAACCCAGAGCTTCTAAAACCGAGCCGGGATTCCGAAGCCCCAGAATCCAACACCCCAACTTCCCAAATCAATTCGCCCTCACTGCTCCGGGACGCTCTCAGCACTGCTAGAAGACTGCACAGCTCTAAACCCCAAATCACAAACCTGAAGGTCCTTGGATTCCTCAGTACCTTAGGGTTTTGGGTTTGGGTTTAGGGTTTAGAGGTAGGAGCTAGAAGCTGCTTGATTGTCTCTTTATGGTTTTAAGTGGCATTTATACCCGACTACAGATCGTATTGGGCCCTTGTCCAGGCTTCATGAAGATGACGGAGTGCCCTGCCAGATCACGGCTTGCCCTTCCGTTTTTTCTAATTAATCTTGGAGTGTATCCATTATATGCCTTTCAACCATGTTCTTGATGAGATATAGTTTCAACTTCTTAACCCAAGGAGCTGTGACAAAAGATAGTGTTTCTATGTTACGTGCCTATGTTTTGTGCCTGTAGAGAACGACCAGTGCCCACGACCCCTTGATTAAGGATCATACCTTAAACTGTGGGCAAGACGATCTCCTAACCCCAAAAACTCTGCCTTAACCTACCAAGGAAGTCTCATAAGGAAATGCATTACAAAACATTTAGGCTTCTACATCATCCGAGAGCATTGCTATGAATGGCCCAAATTATTGAAGTTGAGCACTTGGGATTCTTTGAGCTTGTAGTATAGTAGAAGCTCTTCGAATTAGGAGCTTTGAGCTCAAGTCTTGACGGAGCCCACTATACACCACTGCCCACTGGTGCCTCTCGAACTCCTGCACCTTAATTCGGCTAGCCCACGCAGACGCATAATCCCAAGCCGCAATGTGGCCATAATCCAAAGAGAGGACAAGCTGAGTTGAATAAGAGAAGGACAGCAAACATATCGCGGGCTGCTTTCAGCGTAGAGGTGCGGCATGCTAGTTAACCCTGTAGCCATTCCTGATCGAAACTCCGCCAAACACGACACCCACCAACCTTAGCGAGAATCCTCCCCTCTTCATCAAAGCCCTACTTAATGCGTATTTCAGCCACCCATGCTACAGACACCCCAACCTGACACCCTCCAAAACCACAAGCCCATCCACCTGAACAGGTATGGCATCCATGAAATCGTCGGGCGAAATTGCCGGTTTCTAGTAGACCCAGTTCCGATGGACATGGTTGACCAGATGCTTTTCTGCATAGAGTTTAGGGTGTAGGTGGGTGAACTGGAGCGAAAAGAATGAACAGCGCTTCTTCTCGATAAGGGTTTGCACGTTGAACGGCCTCTGCTTCACCAGCCTGAAGTATGTGGGTAGTTGTCAAAATTGAGGTACCTTTTTGGGTACCCTACAGGGACCCTAATTTTGACAGCCGCCCATGTGCCACTTAGCCACTGTAAATCGTCCCACGAATATCCGAACCAGTCGCCGGGGCTTTAGGGCATAGACAAAAGCAGCGACGCAGCTTTTGCCATGTACTTGGAGGTTCATGGGTCGTTATCAGTAGGGTCATAAATCCCCTAATATGAGTTATAAGTATAGTTGCTCTACTTATAACGCCACTTATAACTACCCATGAGCCTCCAAGTACCTCCGCTGTGACTCTTGCTTCAAGTGCCTGGTTGCTCATATACCATCCGCATCGCAGTTGCCGCAGGAGAACCACTAGCAGTCACTGGAGCATGTGTTTTAGGCTTCCCCAAGGGTTTGGTGAAGACCTCCCCAAAGCATATCAGTAATTTCTACTGCAGAGAGCCTGCATTCTACCATATACGTACTTAGGACCCCTTGGGGCTCAGGCAGCTTCTGACGACACCCAAAGTCTACGGCTTTGCAAGGTCGGACCTTTGATCCTCCGTTCAGAGGAGACCCAAAGACTTCTCAGGTATACGATTGCACTACGCTTTCTTCATGATACTCCCAACCTGTATTGCAATGTACATATTATAATGGTATATAACCTTTCCTATCTTTTTTAGGCCTTAAAGTCCAGTGTGCCCCCTAGCCTTGTTCGAGCGACAAAGTCATCCAGGAATGTGCGACGCATCGCGAGGGATTTCTGCGAAGCCATGCACGCGAACCGGGCCTACCAGGCCAGACTACTGGGCGTCTGATGCATACTCAAAGGCTTAGTAACCAGGGTTATAATTAAGGTAACTATACTTACAACTACTTATAACCCCAATTCAGGTGCTTATGTCCTTACTAAGTCCCATGATCCTCCAAGTAGAAGCATGTGCAGCAGCAGCAGGTGGTAGTAGTGAGCTCAGGTCCAGGTTTTCCAATCAATGCAGACCACAGCCCTGGACCTAGGGGTTTAGGATGGTTTAGGGCTTTAGGGGTTTAGGGGTTTAGGATGGTTTAGGGCTTTAGGGGTTTAGGGGTTTGGGGGTATAGGGGTTTGGGGGTTTAGGGTTTATATAGGGTTTAGGGTTTAGAGTTTAGGGTGCCAAGCTCTCCAAATTTGACGAAGGCAGATTCGGATTGAATCCAGGCGGAGCCGTTTGAAAAATCCGTTTGGCATACTACCATATACCCGAAGCCAGAACCTGCAAGCACTGCCCTACAGCATTCGTAACAGTGTACAGTCTGTACAAAATTATGTATACCGAGATCTGCGCCAAAACCCTAAACCGTAAACCCTAAACCCCAAAAGTCGAAACCCCAAAACCTTAAACCCCAAAGCCTCAGCCCTTAAACCCTAAACCCTAAGCCGCTATGATTCTCAAAAGCCCCCCCCCCCCCCCCCCCCCCCCCCCCCCCCCCCCCCCCCCCCTCCCCCCTGCCCTGCCCTGTCTCGGTAGGTCCCCGAAGAACTACGGGAGCCCTGGATGCCAACTACCCACTCAGATGCCGGTGTCTTCTGCCTTCAAACCAACGCTCCCCGGGCTTATTACTTAGGGTTTAGGGTTTTAGGGTTTAGGGGCTTCGGGCTTCAAACCAACGCCCCCCGGGCTTATTAGAAAAAAGGCGTGGTTGATGATACTTGTTTTGGGGGGGTTTAGATGGGTTTAGATGGTTTTTGCGAGGGTGAACAGCTCCCTGGGCGTATTCAATATTAGAAAAAGGCTTGGTTATGATACTTGTTTTGGGGCGTTTAGATGGTTTTTGCGAGGGTACAGTAAAGGGCGCCTTGGTACGCACGTAGTTTAGAGTTTGTGCGAAGTTGTGGTGCAACAGACATCCCTGGGGACTACCAGGAGGGATATTGCTACTCCTTGCACTATATAGCTCGGTTTGGGTTTTTGTCGTGTCATATTTACCGCCGATGCTGCTCTTGACTGCGCATGAAAGTGTACCCAGAATGAGACACCAAGACGGTTCTAGTGTCAGCGAGGTGTTGTTGGCATTGTAGTCACATGAGAGGAGCTGCTGTCATTGAACCGACATTATGATGATGATGACCATGGTTGCATGGTAGAGTTCAGGTTTTGTTTAAGTCAACCTCACTTTTGTATTGGTCTGAAACAGGAGTCACAATGGTCTCATCAGTTGTTGGAGTATACATCACTGCTAGGTTGCCATAGAGCGGCTGTTTGCTCCTAGAGTACTGCTATTCGTACCAACACTGCGAGGGCTACCAGGGTTATGACTGCCACTTGTCGTTCCGTTTGCTATTCAGGATTGATGATATGTGTGAGTATCTCGGTCCTGTCGTCGTCGCGGTGCGTGGTGTTAGTTCAGAGTCCGAGCGTAACTGTACTAATTATCATCAGCGTCTCAGCCTGAGCAGTAAGCATGTCAATGGCAGGAGGACAGAAATGCGACATTCTCTAAACTCCAAGCGGTCCCTGATCGTGTGTGGCATGCTTGGAGATTCAAGTTGACTCGAGCTTTGCAGTTTTTATTGGTTTGGTCTCAAGACATCCTGGAACCCGGGACAAGTCCCTGAGGCGAGAAAAAGCGGTAAGATGTTCAAGAGACTTGGCTTGGTTTCAGTCCGGACTTAGCATTGCAGAGCCTGGCAGAGATTGATGCATGGTGAGGGTACCGGACCCTTTGCCGATCGCTGCACCCTCAACCATTGCAATAAGAGAGGCGATTGTTGTTCTAGCCCTGCATGGGAAATAACAGGGACAACATCGTGAATCTCGTCATGGGCACCACAGGTCTCGGGCATGATTTCGTGTAGGAGTTTAGGCACCAGCTGAACATTATGTGACCTTTACACGGCATCTACATTCGGACTGATCACGCTTCGGCCATAAGCCTTATTACATGGGTTGTTATCAAAATTATGGTTCCTTGTTGGGTCCTCATTATAATACGGCACCTAATATTTAGGGTACCCAAAAAGGGGCCATAATTTTGACAACTACCCATATGACCCAAGCCTGGCACCCTCTTAAGTCCCAGTTCTCATAATTAATGTAGGAACCTGATAAAGAAACCCTGGGCCTTACCCCAAAAAAGTAGGATTCATATAAGGAGGCCTAATACAGGCCCAAGGTTTGTTAATCAGGTTCTTACGTTATTCAATACTCAGTTTTTGGTGCATCGAATCGGTGTTCTGGAGAATCCTGGAACCAAACCATCGCCAATCAGGATTTCTCGCTCTGGACGAACACAGGACACAGCGCTTGACCCGCTACCTGTGGTCGCCAGAACTATTGAAACAGGCTACAAAGCACAAAAGTCTTGAAGGAGGCCTCATGGCTAAGACCCTAATGCCGTTTTGTTGTTACCACATGACTCTTAAACCCTATACCTTAACCCTATAACCCTGAACCTTAAAGCCCTAAACCCTACATGACGCCAAGACCTGGAGAATTTCCAGCCTGGTGTCTTCTCAGGAATTTGTTTCACCTGAGAAAGATCGAGCTGAATGAAAGGCATTTAGGGGTTTAGGGGATTTGGGGTTTGGGGATTTAGGGTTGAGGGATTTTGGGTTTAGTGATTTAGGGGTTAGGGTTTAATCAGGGTTCAGGGTTTAAGGGTTTTGGGTTTAAGGTTCGGGGTTGAGGGGATAGGGGATTACGGTTCAAGGTTCAAGGTTGAACGTGTTCCAATACTCGAAGCATGTACTGTACACATTTCGGTGCACATGTTCATGACAAGATTGCTTAGTTTGCGGTTAAGCATGTCAACTATGTGTAAGTATGCAGATATTATGTATGTATGCACACGTAGGTAGAACTATTAATGTGCATTACACACGCACATATATAATATATATATATATATATATATATATATATAGTAGATGCACACACACACATGACTGTGCAGTTTACAGGTTTTCATGCCGATATAATATACATGTACATAACGCCAAACTAAGACAGATATAGACATAAGCATCCACATGTGCGTGTGTGTGTGTGTGTGTGTGTATAAGCATCTGTATGTATATATATATACATATATATGATTATATATATATATATATGTGTGTATATATATAAATATATATATAGAGGTGGTCGGTGATAGGTGGGTAGGTATGTCGGTAGGCAGGCAGGCAGGCGGGCGAGTAGGTTGTTAGGTAGGTATGTATGTATGTGCAGTATACAAGCCCCGAAAACCACGAGAATAAATCCTAGATTCCTACCTCTGGCCCTCTACCCCAATTTGGGACGTCTGTGACCTCTGAAAAATTGCTTAGGATGACTTGGCACTTGGGGGGGGTTGGTGCTGGACTTTCAGGATCGTGAGTCAACGTGGTTAGGCGACCTCAGTGATCCGCAACAAGACTACAACAAGACTAATTACACTAATTAGGGACCCCCAGACCAGTGTCCATCGCCTTACCTTCGGTTAGTAGGGAATGGAAGAATGGTAGTGGTAGTTGTTCTAGTTGTACCCCATTCTTCCATTCCCTGATAACCAAAGGTAAGTCGCGCTGTTTGCCAGGCCCTTCTTGGTCGGACTGCAGACGGAGCTGCCAGAGGCCCGTGGAATGCCCAAGAGGCTTACCTTTGGTTAGTAGGGAATAGGGTTTAGGGGTTTAGGGTTTCGGGTTAGTAGGGAATGGAGGAATGGGATACAAGGATACAAGTATATTATAACTACTGTTACTACCAATCTTCCATTCCACCAATTTCAAAAGTAATCAATAGGGTCAGGTACTAAGTGTCTCATTGCCGCTACACGGATGTCTGCCTGTGGTCTTGTCTTCTCAACCTCTTGGCCCTTGTAACTCCTTCATCCCAAGGCTCAATATGAAGCTGGACGCCTTCGAAATCCAAGTACAACCTTGATCTAAAACCTGTAGCCATGCAGCTACCTGGGCAGTCATAGCGACATCAGGGTTACATCAACTCCCATGCCCCAGCTTTCCTTAGGGGGTGGGGGCGTGTTGAGGATGCTCATCGCTTCTGCCTTCGTTCAAGGTTTCCATTTCTTCCGTGAGTCTTGTCATACACCGCATATGCTAGTATGACGGAGCGGAAGCTCCTAAACTCAGTCCTAAACCCGAGGCTGAAAAGACTTGAAGAACAACCCAAGTTTAGCCTGATCCCTTCGCCTTCCATCAACGCGAAAAATACGGGAATCCTCATCATTGCGACCGCTGATTAACGGATCCCTGCTTCTGCGAAGAGGGCACAACTCTTCAACAAAGCCCGTGCTGATTCAGAGCTACTGCTCGCAAGTCCAGAAACCCCAAACCGTCCCTAACCCCTATAAGTCTTAGAGACTTATAGGGATGTTCATAGGGCCATGGCTAGAAACCTTAAGAACTCTGACGAGACCCTAAACCCTACACCCAAAACCCTAAACCCAAAACCCTAAACCCTACCACCCCTAACTTGAAGCTGCTGCTCTCTGGAGGATCTGTGGGAGCCGGAGGTGGCGGAAGAAGCAGCTGCAGCAGCATCAAGGGGGTTTAGGTCTTAGGAACATACAAGCCTGAGCAGATAGCTTCAGGTTATAGTTGCCAAACCCTGAACCCAATAGCAATAGATTTCTGTTTTACCGACCCTAAGCCCTAAACCCTGAGCCTTGAACCCGACGCCCTCAACCCAGGCTACTTCGATTTCATCAGGTTTTCAGTCTCCTCCGTCAGCCTTCAGCTGAAGCCCTAGGTCCAAAACGCCTAGGGTTTGGGATATAGGAGTTAGGGTTTGGGGCTTTCGGGTTTAGGCTTCAGGGTTTCTTGTCCTCGAAAGGTTTAGGATTCAGTGTGTTTAGGCTCCAGCGCACGCCTCTTGTCCACCAAGCCATATTTTTGTTACTATTATTGTTATTACTACTATCTGTAGTGTTTTCTGAGTTGTTTTTATATGGCTATATTACTGTTATGGTATGTTATTATATTCTTGTATTCTGATATTCTTATATTGTTATATGACTATCTTATTGTAATATATACTTATATCAGTATGTCAGTATGTTAGTGTATGATTACATGGTAGTTTATTAACAGATTATTATCTGATCCCTGGACCAAACCAAGCCAGGGTGGAGGAGCATCCCCCGCCCCCCCCGCCCTCCCCACCCCCCAAGTCCTCACAGAGGGAGGGGACGCGAGAAAAAGAACACAACAAGACGAGTTCGGTTGAGACGGATCCCGAGTTCCCCGATCTCGGATTTAAGTTTTGGTCTTCCATCTTTACCTTTGTGCAGTGGTTTTGGGAGATGTGAGCTCAGGGCTCCTGATTTACACTGTTTCACTGTTTCTCACCTTCCACAGCCGCCAGCCTTTAATCAAACAGCTGCTACCTTGCAGTAAGCCGCCCAGAGAGGATCGATCCTGGAATCAAGCCCTCACCCCCCTAAACGCTAAATTCCTCTAGATCGTAGACCCTAAACCCGACACCCTCTGAGCCCTAAACCCTCAATGACTCGCTCGCCATGGCTCAGGTTCGAATCGCTGCTTGTTTCTCGTCTGCATCACCTTGGCGTCAGATAGCTCATAATATGTGGGCCTTGCAATATTTAGAACAGGGTTTTTTTGGGGGGTTCCTTATTATAGTTATAGTATAATATCCCCAAAAACCTTATACACTTTAATTGACTAATCAGGCCCCTGCGTTATGTAAGGTTTCAGGCGAAATCCGGAAGACCGGACGTTAACAACAAATCCTAGTAGCAGCTCTACCTGTAGGCTCCGTTGTAGTTCCCTGTTGTTTTTGTTTATTCAGGATCCTATGTGGTAATCACAAAAATGACCTTTATGCTATCTGGATATCCCTTATAGTCCCTATCAAAATGGCAAAGCTATCAATAATATGCACCAAAACCCCAGACCGTAACTAACCCTTCATAATATCCATTTCAAGGAGCCCTGCAAGGAAACCGGTTCTCCATGAGAGGGCACCATACATATGGGAGTTTCCGAAAATAGGGGATCCTAATATGGAACCCTAAGCAGTAGGATCCTTATTACAAGGACCCCAAATAAGGTGCCCATGATTTTCGGAAACTCTAAAACTCTAAACCCTAAACCCTTTATAGAACCCTTGTAGATCCCTTAAAGGAACCCTTATAGATCCCTTTAAAGGTACCCCTAAGGCCCTAAGAAGTCGAGTTGAGAAGCTCATGAGGCCGAGAAGCTTGCCACGTGATTGCTGCATCTCGGCAGAACCGGTGGTCATCGTTCAGGGCATGCTGGCTTGGGGGGGGGGGTACATTTTAGTATCGTTACTAACCGGCTATTTAAAGTTATTTAGGCTTCTTTTTATTGCTATAGTGCTTATTTAATTAGAGAGACTCAAGCCAAGATGAACTTCTACGTAAGCTGGAGAAAGCTTTTGTATCCGAAGCCCTACTTGGCGGCTCCCTCTCGCTCACTGTAGGTAGTGCTGCTGATGAAAACGCATGCATGACCCGAAGTGCGCTCAACTATGATGGGACTTTACCGCAGACCCCTTACTGTGGATAAGGTAGGGTTGCATCCATTTATGGCGTATCATACCAGTATAGACTTCTCGACTGAAGACCGTTTTAGACATCGAAGCACGAGCTTCTCAAGCCGTACTCCCTAGACTGCCCCGAACCCAAAACCTTACGCCCTAAAGCCGAGAATTTAATCTGCATGTACATATATATATATATGTATAAACACGTACAGCGTGCACATACACACAGGCATGTACATATCGTTGTATATATATATATGTATACACACATACACTCTACTGATATGTATACCAGAATATAACAGGACATCACATTTACATTATACCTTGTCAACACTGCATTCAGATGGTTAAGGCCCCCCCCCACTATATGCAGATATTCGCTGCACGGTCCGAACTCTCGAACTGCCGCAGCTCTCGTTCACGCTGAGGCCAACATGTGCGAAGCAGAGAAAGTCCTGGCAAGGACAACTCCAAAATTACGAAATTCTTTCGAAACTACGTTGCCTACGTTACGTTACAAGCCCAAAACCTACATCCAATGCAGTGAGCCCTATTATTCACCTGGCTTTCTAACAATCAACCAGTGGCAGTGCACAATGTTGGAATTTTCTGTGGTATCGGGGTGTCAGTAGCTTCGTCAATAGAGGACCGTGTTAGGATCGGGTTGCAGGGTAATCATACTGACCAATTAAAGGGCCCCGATGAGTACTGGTGTCGCTTATTGTTGTGGGCTTCCATAATTATGTCATGGCTGTCCGGAGTATTTTATTAAACTGTCTAAGACAATCCCCGCATACATCCGCGTGTCTCGCGAATGAAGCCTGAACTACCTCACTGAACTACCTGAGTTTCAAAGTGTTCAAGAAAGTCTTCAAAGTGTTCACGAAAGGCTGAGGAGGGAGCCTCAGATCTGCTATTGCTATGGTCTAGTTCCGTGACGACCCCTTCTGACCAGATGTTTGGTTGCCACACTACACCGCTGCTCTGTTGATCTGGTTCCCAATGCAGACCTAGTATTAGTAAGTTACCAACCCTAAAGCCTTGAACCTCTACGTCTGGAGTCCGCCCAATAGGGGGGGGACCAGCTTTCGATGCTAATATAAAACTTTTTGGGGCACAGCAGGTTCGGTCTTTCAGGCTGCTTTCATGATTTCCTTGCATGTGTCCTTGTGTAGCCGGGCGCAGGGTTCTGTCTTTGCAGGGTTTTGGGCTCAGGGTGCGGGATAATTCTGGCTTCACTACCCAGGAAACTGCTTCAGAATACCACGGTTCCCAACAAGTACCAGGGGCACATGGCTTATCTAGAGTATAACCACTGTACCGTGAAAAAAGTTCTGATCTTAAATAATTGGTACATGTAAATCTACGTTTTTGTAAGGTATCTTGGTTACTCTCGGTACGGCATTCGTGCGATGTCCCCCCGAGAGCTGCGAGGGTCGCGAGACCTAGCTCAAGGTGCCCCAAAAACGATGAATGTGAACAAAATGATTTAGGGTCTTTCAGGCCAAAGTATATACAATTCGGGTACATGGACTGTGCGGTATGCCCTATAGCGCTATACCACAAGCTGTCCCTATTGAACTGCAAGCCACAATCTGCAAGCCTTGCCTCAGGAAGTTTAGCGGGGGTTTGGCAATGTGGTTGTCGCGGGGATTAATTACAGTGCTGACAGTCCCTAAGGGTCCATGTACCCATGTAGCATATACTTTGGGCACAATGTACCTCCATACGGAATACTTTAATGCCAATGTATATACTATATGAGCACATGGACCCTTAGGGAGTAGGAACCTTCTTGGGCAATCCAAAGCCCAGCTAGTGCTCCAATCTTTTGCGGAGGACCTTTTGGTACACGAGTCCCATGGGTCGTCAGGATATCGAGCCTTGTCAGCCACTTTCGTTCCTTTGGTTTAGTGTAGTCTTTCCGTGAGGGTACTTGTCTTTGACACGACGTCACAAGAATGGATGAAGCCGCAAACCCTCAACCACAAGCCACGAAAAAGGGTAAACCAGATATGGGGCCACCATCAGCTGACTGAGCTTTGTATCCCGGCTTGGGAACCGCCAATGTGTAGTCTAGGTCGTCAGCACTGACTTTTTCATCGGTGTTTCTCGGTGCCTCAATTCTCTGAACCCTACACGGCCCCACACCTCGAAACAAGATCCTCTCATCTCAGATTGCAGACGTCACTGTCCAGTTTTCACAACCTTGACGCTCTAAGAAGGGCTCCGCCATTGGATGCCATTATTGGAGACCCTAAACCCTAAACCCTAAACTTGCACCCTGCACTCTCATGAACTTCATGTGTCTGTGTTGCATCATCCTGTTGCACACTGGGGGCCTTGTGACGACAGTGACCTAAAGACGGCCTGGCTTGAGATCTGAAACCATGCTGCACGCCTGTATCTAAAGAAGCTGCGAAGCCCTGTACCCTCAACCACTGAGCGGAGAGACAGCAATAGCCCTACTTATTGACGACACAGCAGCCCATGCTGCCCTACACCACAACATGAACTGACAACACGCTCGGGAGCCTGAGCCAATGTAGGATTGTCAGGGGGGGTTTAGGGGTTAGGGTTTAGGGTTACGATTTCGTACATTCCTGGCTCCTAAACTCCCGATAGCACAGCTCAGGTGGGTCGCAGCGACGAGGGCTTCGTGCCGACGCTCGCCGAGGATTCTACCAGATTCCCTTCGGTACCACCGATAACGAAAGGCTTCCTTATGTTGTGGGTCCTTCTTCTGGTGTGTTATCAACCTATATCATGCTACTGCTTGGGACCAAAGTTAGCGAGACTCCCAATGGTACAAGGAACATACCACGAGGATACTTTCTTACTAATCCAAACAACCCCGAAACAGTCGACTCCGGGATCAAGCCTTGTGTTTCCATCAACCCAGTCTTGTCTGAAGCCATTGCTCAAAACAAGTGCCGGCAAGTTTGGCACGCCCCCCCCCCAAGTTTTACCGGTCCCAAAGCACTTCATCTCGACTCCTTCCACATGAGCTTTACGCTATGATCTGTTTCATTGCAGCAAAGCCCAATCCAAGCTCTATGGCCGCAGCTGTTCAGCTTCCTTCACCTGCAGCCTGCATGCCAGTGCAGATCGACTGAAATCTTGACTTTGTGCCGACACCAAGCCCTATCTCAAACTCTGAAGAGAAGTCGATCAAGGCATGCTCAGAAGAGCAACTGTGTCGCTTTAGATTCTGCCCGTCTGTGAGCACCAGAACACCCCTGTTTTCAGGCGCCCTTAACCTAAACCTTAAACACACTTAGTAATCTTCGACCCCTTATGCCTAGAGTCTACCTTAACCCTGGAAAACTCGTTTGTTCAGGGACATATGCAAAGAAATCATAGGAAGGAGCACGAAACCCCCCAAGTAAGCCCTCACCTTCAAAGCAATTCGAGAACCCTGCCGAGGTTGGCAGCCGGAGAGTCGTGAACTAAAGGCTCTCCATAGGAGGTTTTGCACCATTGAAGGCGCTGAAGGAGCCTTTAAACAGATGGATCCTGGTGTTAGGGTTTAGGATTTAGGGTTGCGTTGGGTTTGGGTTCGGGACGCAAGAAAGCCTCAAACGGTAGTTCGCAGAACGACCGGGGGCTGGGATCCTGATGTTTATGCGCTCTTTCGGGCCCCTAACCGAATGGGAGTTGCCGAAAATTAGGTGGTACCCTATTTGGGGGTCCTTATAACAAGGATCCTACTATCTGAGGTGAGGTCCTATATTAATTATTAGGGTCCCCTATTTGCGGAAACTCCCAAATCTACCCTTGGATTTTGGGCGTTCGGCTTGAGCCAGGAGGGTTTAGGTTTTAGGGTGTTTGTTGGAAGGCGGTTTAGGCTTTCGTGGCACATCTGTGGCGATGCAGTAAGGCCTTGAGGTCTAGTAGGGTTTAGGCAATCTCGGAACCCTACACCCAAGCGTTAAGCTGCAAGAGGAGCAGGATGCACAGAGGTATCAGGGAATCACAACGTCAGTTCTCCGATATGATCCGGCTAAGCATACAGAGGTAGCATACCTGGGCGCTGATGCTTTCTATGTTGTGGAACCTGCTCTAAGTCCAAAGTATGCCACACAATTCTACTTTACCTCTGTGGCGCATGAGTCCTTTCCAGGTTGATATGGAGCCCTAAAGGTTCCTTTTAAAGGGCACCTTCCGGGTTTCCCTGAAAGGGTGCCCAAAAGATTTTCTAAGCGAGTAGGAGCTTCATGGCATGCGTTACTTGAGCCTACCAGGAGTGAGCAACAAGCCTTGAACTTGTCTTTACGGTATTTTAGGGTTCAGGGTTTATTTCGTTAATCTTGGAACCCCGAGTCTCTACCCACCTCACAACCTTAACTTGCAAGCCACACCACTACACCTTCAGCATGCTGTAACCCAACCCTTCCTTAAGTCTCCGGACTTCGGTGCAGCCGTAATAGACTCACTAATACTATTGTGGGGGTTCCTTAGTACGGTTAGTTTAATGTACCACAACATCCTAGACTCACTAATACTATTGTGGGGGTTCCTTAGTACGGTTAGTTTAATGGACCACAACATCCTACGTATTCTAATTAGAGCGCCTATATTATGCTACTGTGGTGCTGAAGCTTAGTACGACCACAACAACGAAAGCCACGGAGGTCAGGGTTTCTTTGCACCATCGGCTGCTCCACACCACCACTCCGAAGCTCAGCCCCACAGCCCCGAAACCCCCAAAGAGCTCTAACCTCTAACCACTAAACCCTAAAACCTAAACCCTAAACCCCAACCCCTAAACCCCAACCCCTAAACCCTAAACCCTAAACCCTAAACCCTAAAAGCCCTACACCCTTCCTCCTCTCTAGAACACTCTGAGCTCTCAGCCCACCAATAAGCCGACCTGCCCTCGATCCTATTGGGCTCCTTTGTCACGGTCCCCATGCACGTCGCACAGCGAGCGGGTGGGGCACGCTCCGAAGGCTTATAGTACAATATTACAATACATATATATATATATATACATATATATATATATATACACCTACATACGTACATATACAAACACATGCATACATATATGCATATATACATATGTACATATATACATATATACATATATATATATATATATATATATATATATAATACTCTATTGTAGTCTTTTATAGTACAGTAAAGTATAGTATCTGATGATTGACCCTGGGGTCTGAAGACTCAAAGCATCTCTTGAGTCTGAAGCCCTAGAAAAGCAGAAACGAGCAAAGCTAAGTTGAGGAATTCGAGTTTCCGAAAATTTGGGGTACCTCATTTTGGGGTCCTTATAGTAAGGGTCCTACGATTTAGGGTACTATATTAGGGTCCCCAATTTTCGGAAACTCCCAACATTCGGGTGTTTGCTCAGCTATGCCTCGGAATAGAAGCCTGCTGGCCCACCTTTGCAAGCACTTCTGCTGGCATAGATGTGCCCTTCCCGTGGCTTGCTCTCAACATGCAATAGAGATGCACGATCTGCTGGCCGAGAACTTTTCCGGGCTTAAGGAGACAATTGTTATTCTTCAAACTTCCACCGCTATTGTCATCATTATGAAGGCCCCTACATAGCTGGACTGATCCTAATCCCTAAGTTTGAATCTCGCTGACACAGATTGAGGGCGCGACTGGCGGATGAATGCATCCCCCGATCTGGGCCGGTGTCTCACTTGGTGATGCGACGTACAGCGACCAGTGGCTGGAGTGAGAAAGGGCTCTCCAAAGGTTTCGCTGACTACTGGTTAGTCGAAAGCCTAAACCGAGTGAGGCTTGGTGGTGTGACCGTGCGAGGCTTCTAGTAGAGAGTGTTTGCGGTTGCAAGCGGTTCTCAGCCACTAAAGGCGACAAGCTTCGAGACGCTTAAGTGTCAGATAGCAGCCCTATAACACCCTTAAACCCCGAACATTTTCCGGGCCAGAAACACTCCAGACACGGGTCATCACGGCCGCTTTTTTGCTCCCACCCTGCGCTGACTTCAGCGCGCAATAGGCCGGTTACAGCATGGACGAATTCGGATCCGGTGGAACCCCTTGATGATCTGCTTGCCCCGAATCTATCGATGTACATGTTATGTACATGCAGCGTCTCGTTCGTTAGTCAATTAGTGTGTACATGCGCATGTATGCATCGACGTATGGATGTATGCCTGCCTGCCTTCATGTATCTCTGCATTTCAATGAATACATGTATGTGTTCCGATGTACGTGCGCTCACATGCTCGTAAGGGTTTACATGTGGGTTTACGTGTACGTATGTATGGATGGATGGATGCATCTACGCATATGCATGTATGTACATATGTTGTATGCATGCATGAATATGTTTGTTATATATGTATGCACGTGTGTATGTATGTTTGCATGTTTGCATGCATGCAACGATGTACTGAGTAATGTTTGTATACATGTCTGTATATGTATGTATTTACATATGTATGTATGCATGCGTCATGTGTGTATGTGTATGCGTCTGTGTCTGTGTGTAGGTGTTAGTTATAGGCGCATGTGTATGTGCATTCCTATGTATATGTATACAGGTACATACGAACATGTGTAGGCACTCAAGCGCGGACACACACACACACACACACACACACCCACCCACCCACCCGCCCGCCCACACCCACACCCACACCCACACCCACACCCACACCCACACCCACACCCACACCCACACCCACACCCACACCCACACCCACACCCACACCCACACCCACACCCACACCCACACCCACACCCACCCACGCCCACCCACACCCACCCACACACCCACACACCCACACACCCACACACCCACACACCCACACACACCCACACACACCCACACACACACCCACACACACACACACACACACACACACCCACACACACACCCACACGCACAGCCACACACACACACACACACACACCCACACACACACAACCACGCATGCAAGTACGCACGCACGCACGCACGCACGCACGAGCGCACCAGCGCGCACAAGCACCTCATATACATACGTAAATATAGCTATTCACATACATGCACATGCATACACAGTTCATATACATGACATGCATCGCAGAGTACACACGCACGTAGGTGCGTCTCTTTGTTTGTTTGTAGGCAGTCTCATGTTCTTGCATGCATACATAGTCAACCTTTACTTCTGCATTACTGAAACAGACTGTGCTTGCGTATCTACGGATCAAGAAGAGAGTTGTGCTAATGCCTGCACCCCAAGCCGAAACCCCAAAGCGTTTGCCATGTTGGGAATCAAATGGCCGATACTTCTGTCGAAGGCAGACTGACCCGCCCAAGCACCAACACCCCAGACCCGACACCTGACCCGCCACAGTCTAAACCCCACACGTCTTGTCGCATGTTACAAACCTTAGTGCTGCTGCAGCGATATTATGATTCGGCCTGGTACTCCGGATTCTTGGCCCGGCATTTGAAGGCCAATCTGTCCCTTGCTGCTCTGTCTACCTGCTCTCAGCAGGGAATCGGTGGACTGAGTTTAGCTCTACTCTGAGTTAGGCGACCAGGATGCCCGTTATGGCTCCCGATTCCCTACGAAGAACATGTAAGCCATGCCCGCCCGATTTTCGCAATTCTCCGTTTGACGAAGGCCACGACAGGTTGAAGAAAACAGGTTGTGACTTCAGGCTATAACCCTTATAACCCTTCTAACCCGTAACCAATACCTATAAACCCTAAACCCTTATAGCCCTGAGGGCAAATCCGAAGTTTCTCCTTGGGCTCTCTCTGGACTTGGGTTTTGGGTCTTCGGATTCGGGGTGTAGAGCAGAACAGTGTCACGGTGAAGAACCCAACGTTTAGATGGATCCGGATTGAGACGTAAGGGTGCAAGAGAGACTAAGGTGGAGGACTAGTGGCCACCTGGACCCTAAAGAACCTTCCATTTTAGGGCTCCTTATTATCATTTCCTTATATAAGGCATTACAAGGGTAGGTTATTCCGGGCTAAGGTAGGGTTTAGAGATTTCGTTTTTAGGGTCTCGGGCTTAGGGGTTTATGATTATGCATAGGGGTGCGTGCAAGTAATGTTTGCTAGTGATATGACAGTTTCCGAAAATAGAGGACCCTAATATAGTACCTTAAATCGTAGGGCCCTTATTATAAGGACCACAAAATAAGGTACCCGGAATTTTCGGAAACCCCCATATACTAGCTATTGCCAAGCTGAGCCTGAGTCCCAAGCTTTCTCGTCACAACTTGGACCCAACCATGGCCGACGGTGCATGTCGATGCGGAGGCTTGACAGAGTACGACCTGGTGCTCCAAAGCCCAATTTTCAAACTGTTGGGCTCTCATACTGAGGGTATCGATTTGGGATAACTGATAATTGTTAGTTTCACGTATCGTTTAAACTAGGGACCTATAACTATACATGCTCATAGAAGATAGTCCTCTAGGTTTGAACTTCACCCATACCCTCTCCAGCTTTTGCGCTGCTCTCTTGGCCGGCTCAGGGGTTTCAGGGTGAAGCAATATATACAGTTGATGATATAAACCCTGCAGTACTTGGAGGGTCGGGGGACTTAGTAACTAGGTAGTACGTAGACTTGTAAGTACACTAAAAGGGACCCTAATTGGGGTTAAGGTACTTATACTTGGAAGGGCAGGGGACTTAGTAAGTAGGTTATAAGTAGGGTTATAATTGGGGTAACTCTATTTAGGGTACTTATAACTCTACTTATAACCTACTTACTAAGTCCCCTGCCCTTCCAAGTAAGTCCCTAAAATAACCACTTACTAAGTCCCCCGACCCTCCAAGTACCCATGATAAGGAATATGTGATAATGCCCCTAGTTTAGGGCCATCAAGGTCATGCAGGATTTATATCATCAACCATATTATGGCATCTACATTTCCACGGATATCGGGAGCAAAGTGATGCGCATAATTTTGTCTTCTAAGGAACCCTAAACCCCGAAACCCTAAACCCTAAACCGAAAGTCACCTGGCATGAGATATCATGAGATACAATTGCTATGGTTCCGGATGCCCGCCGGAGGCAGTCGCTCTTCGGTGCAGCGGGGTATAAAGCCAGACATGTAAAGTGACAGGGCTGAAACTCTTGCTGATGTCTGCTGTCAAGATACCGCAGCAACCGAGCTTTCTTTGCTCCAACAGTTGCAGAGGTTGGGTGCACGGCCGCTTCTGCTCACTGCAGTTGTGCGAAGCCGTATAGTTTTCAGGGTTTATTCAGGTTAGGTTCTTGAGTGGAACACTGTTTTTTTTTATTGGGGGGTCCCCTTAAAGCCGAATAGTGGGGAAAAAGGGTACCCTTATTGCAAGGCGGCTGCTGGGGAACCTAAGGGGCTAGGCTGGAGTATGGTCTCGGATTATATCCAAGGGGGAAAAAGGGAGGGACCCTTAATAAGGACCCCCAGGTATATACCCCTAATATAGCTATTATGTACCCATTATACAGCCCATTATAGGGTAGGGGTCCCATTAAGGATCCCTCCTTTTCCCCTTTGATATATCCCAGGCCTTACACACGGGGTCTGCAGCAGAAACCCTCGGGGGAAGACTCTCGAAGTCTGAAGCCAAATCCCTAAAGCTGCAAGCCTCAATCATCAGTCTTCCAGGAGGATTTAGGGTGTGGGGTCAGTTAGGGTTTACTATAGTACCGTCGCTACAATACCGTAGTAGTGACAAACAGCATCAGAAATCATCAAGACTATTGCCATTCTCCTCGTCGTTGTCGTTGTCATCGTTCGCAGTATCAGAAAAAGTGCCAGGAAGATGGCAGTGTTCTTTCAGGATCTCGATATGCGAGATTGCTTATGTCAGTCTTGGTTCATTGGTTCACAGATGTTCACCGTAACATACGCCGACTTACATAGAGCGTTGTTGTGAAGGTTCAGTTTAAACAGTTTTATGGCCGTGCTTGCAGGCAGGGACGCTTGATATCGAAGCAGTGGTCAGAGAGCAAGACCAATAGGTGATAGCATGGGCCTAACCCTCAACAAACCCTACCCCATATTTATTCACGTCACGATGGCTTTCTTTCAGTTGGCTTAGTATTTGAAGTTCAGGATTTCGCGTGCTCAACCTCTGGTATTTTCCAACTCGAGCAAGCAGCTTGTCCCGCGCGCTGTGCGAGTGCCCCCCTTTTACCTCAGGCTTCTGTGGAGAAGCGGGAGGTACAGTACCGAGCCCATGAATTCCAGTCGTATATGCACAATTGTCGTTTTGCTTTCGGCAGTCTTTGTTGAGACGCTTCTGGTAACAACATGTTGTAAGCTGCGACAACGACAGGAACTGCCAGCACGATTGTCAGCAGCGTCATGACCAGCAACACAACCACGATTCCAAGGCAGCAGCACCACATGCCACCAGCAGGAACAGCAACGACAATCACGACTGGACCAGTACCAGCAAGAAGCAAGACAAAGACCACCACCAACAACCAAAGCTAGAGCTAGAGCAACTACAGCAAGCATCTACAACAACAGTACCAGATTAACCATCACTACCACGAATAACAGCAACAAGTTATGATTATCATCGACCCCAGCAGCAATTTCTGCAGCAGCGGCAGCAGCAGCACCACCACCACCACTACCACAGCAACAGCAACAGCAACAGCAACAACACCAGCAGAGGCAAGAACAACAGCAGTACAACTTTGACGTACTGCCGCCGTCGCTGTTGCTCACTGTCAAGTCGAGGACGACTACGACTACTTCCTTCACTTTCCGTGCACATATCCAGTATGATCAGTATGTATACGCATTGGCAGAATAGCAATGCTTCTGCCCGGGTTGCGACGACAGTATTCTCTTACGAGTTCTGCTGTGCATTTAACCTTGGTGGTGCTACCGCGGATGCTGCTCTATGCTGCTGCTGCTGCTGTGACTGCTGCGACTGCTACGACTACTACTCAAACTATGGTCAAGTACTATTGGTGCCACTACCACAACAACAACAACAACTACTACTACTACTATTACTACTACTACTACTACTACTACTACTACTACTACTACTACTACAACTACTACTACTACTACTACTACTACTACCACTACTACTTAATGCTACCACCACCACCACCACCACCACCACCACGACTACTACTACTACTACTACTACTACTACTACTACTACTACTACTACTACTACTACGACTACTACGACTACTACGCCTACTACTACTACTACTACTACTACTACTACTACTACTACTACTACTACTACTACTACTACTACTACTACTATTAATTATTGCTACCACCACCACCACCACCACCACCACGACTACAACTACTGCTGCTGCTGCTGCTACTACTACTACTGCTACTACTACTACTACTACTACTACTACTACTACTACTACTACTACTCCTACTACTACTACTACTACTACTACTACTACTACTACTACTACTACTACTACTACTACTACTACTACTCTATTCCGGTGACGATGATGACGATGATGTTGATGCAACCGCAAAACTTACTCCTAAGCTCAAAGCGCCAATGTGCCTAATGCGACATTGTAACGAATTCTACATTCTGGGGGGGGGTGCCTGCGCAGCATGCTGGTGCGAGAGCATAGGTCCTTGATGCTGCTTACAGCCCCCTGAGCTACAAACAGCAGAGCCCTGTGAACTCCAAACCCTAAGCCGTGTTTAGGAGTTACAAGAGCCCCTCATCAGCTCCGACACCTATAGGTTCCCCAAACCTTACCATAAACTGGATATGAAGCAGCGACACTGCTGATTCCAGGCAATCGCAGACCAAGTGTCCGAAGATCTAGCAGGAAGTACGTACTAGAATCTACAGTTATTCTTATTATATACATCTTCCTGCGGATACTGTGATTATTTCAACTATGATTATTTCTATGATCTTCGTGGTTACTATGTCACTACGATGACTAGGCTTATGCCCAAGGAAGCCACGGGTTGAAGTTCTTTTTTTTTTTTTCTCGGGTTTGGGGTTTAGGGATTTGCAGGGTTTAGGGCTTTAGGGTTTAGGGATTTAGGGTTTAGGGTATAGGGGTTTAGGGTTTAGGATTTAGGGGTTTAGGTTTAGGGTTGGGGGTTTAGGGTTTGCGGGTTTTAGGGGTTGGCGATCTAGGGTGTAAGGTTGAGGGTTAAGGGTCTGTGATTTGGGGTTCGGGGTTCCGGTGCAGGGTCTAAGATTCAGGGTTCAGGATTTTGTGGATCGAGGGTTGAGATAGGGTTTAGGGTTTAGGGTTTAGGAAACCCTAAACCCTACTGATGACAATTTTTTGTCATCTGTCGCCGAGGATTAGTCCGAGTTGCCGTGTGTTTTCAGGCGTACGCCCAAACCCTAAAATTTGAACTGTGTTGGGTTCATGAGTTCAAGATATTATATACTACAAACTATAAACCCTAAGATTTCATGAACTGTGTTGAGTTCAGTGAGTTCAGGATATAAGCTATCCCCGAAGAAGCCTCAAATCCCAGCTCCGAAACCAAACCCCAAACCCCCGGGATCCCAATCCGAAATGCTGGAACCCTCAAGCCCCAGCCGATTTTCAGAAGCCGAAACAAAGGGGCCAATCTCACCCAAAACAATCATTTAGACCCCTATCGTAGTTCGGTCCCGGGAATGCCAACGAAGCTGTGAAGCAATGACAGGACGTGTGCAATCTGTGCACGCAGCGAAGGGCCTGCCTTGAAAACGAAAGCCCTGAACCCTATAAGTTGTAAACCACAAGCCCTACCTGGACCCTAAAGAACCTACCTTTTTAGGGTTCCTTTTTATGATTTCCTTATATAAGTCCTTAAAAAGGTACTTAAAGGATCATGGGACTCAGTAACTAGGGTTAAAATTAGGGTGACTATACTTATAACTACTTATAACCCCAATTCCGGTACTTACAACCTTACTTACTAAGTCCCCTGATCCTCCAAGTAGGGCTTTGGGGTTGGGGTTGAGGGTTTGGGTGGTTTAGGGTACATAGGGCTTCGGGGTTTGAAGGTCAAGACTTTGCAGAATCGGGACAAGGCTTTCCATGTCACGTACCCCTCAATTCGTGTAATGTATAATATAGGGACATACACAGATGTTTTCCTTTCTCCTCACAATTCTATTCCAATTATCCAGGATCCTATCATGTAATAAGATCCAGGTTTAGGTCAGGATTCCAGGTTCAGCTCATGTTTCGTTCGTACAGCGACCAGGACTATACCCCTAAACGCAGCCTACGCTACTGGCTTCAGGTGTAAGTCCCATATCCACTGAGGGTGATATACAGGTAGACATCTCGACGCTGAGAATTTGCAACCCTACTTGGAAGTTCAGGGTAGTTATAAGTGGGGTTATAAGTAGGGTAACTATGCTTATAAGTGATTTTAGGGGACTTATAACGCTACTTATAACTAACCACCCATGAACCTCCAAGTAGCCACACTTTAACCCAGACCTACAGTCATCCCGGGGCCTGAAACCCGAAGCATACCGCAGAAGCCGAAACACTTACCAATACTAGCACTCCGGATTCCTTTATGTGTTCATAGTATGGAGACCCGTGAAAGCCTATTCCACTTGTTAACGCCTCTTTATTCATATTACAGGAAGTCCAAGGCGGTTTTAATTAAGGCAGGCCTTGTTGGCTGACGCGTTCCTCAGACACGGCGTATCTGCTCACGGAAAACGCAGCTGGTCGCACGGTTTTGCTACTGCAGAAGCCAAGAAAATCAGTAACACTGGGGCTCATTTTTAACCATACGCCTTGGTTGTGCAGTTTCTCCGCAGTATTCAGGTTAGGGTTTAGGGCACTGTCGATCTTGGTGTCTGGTTTTCCTAGACTTAGGGCTGCACGAGGACCAGCCTACTCTGTAGGCAACAGGAGCGTTGCTAGGGCATCGGCATTGGGTATTTCACGATTCGGGTCTGGAAGTCAAGTTGACTGGGAATATTGGGGGGGTTCCAATTCGCGTGTGTGGGTGTCGTTGAAAGTCCTGGCGGTGCGTTTAGGAAACCCTATAAACCCTGAACCCCTAAATACGCTAAAGCCCTAAACCCTAAACCCTGTAGTGCTGTGCTCCGACTGCTGCTGCCAGAAAACGGACATCTTCTGAAGGTAGGGATGCAGCCGCCTGTGGGGTTCGGGTCTCATAACAGGGCAGAACAGTGCTGCTTGTCGGTTTTGCCCCAAACCCTGCTGCAGCCCTAATCCCTAGACCCCAAGCCATAAGCGTAACCCCTAAACCCTATACCCAAACTGTGATGAAATTTGAATCTTTTTTCACCTAACTAGGCCTCAAGCCAGCAGAGAGGGCTTCTTCGGAAGACCGTGAGGCCCGAAGAGATCAGCACGGACTCCACGTCGCAGAGTGCCTACCTGCGGATTGTGTGAGGCTGGAGAGATTGGTTAAGAGTTTAGGGGCTTAGGGTTTAGGGTTTAGGGCTGCCTTGGGCGGATGGTTCACAGGGAACTAGTGCGTAGTACTACGTATCTGATATGGGTTATATGGTCCTCAACAGAACGAGAATATACTCCCAAAGCCCTAACGATCATAATGATATATCCGGATCCTTTGAGTACCTGAGGGCATTGTGTTCAGCGCTTGTGCCTGGTCAAGAGTCCGAAGCCGCGGCTGCCTCTTTGCGATGTAGTTGATGGCCTCATTCGACGAATATACGGTTCAGGGTTTAGGGTTTAGGGTGGTGTTCCCGTCTCGTGCTTTTGGGACTTGCGGGCTTTCATGGTTCGTTGTGGGAAGGCACTTGGGGCTTTGGGCTTGGGAATTCAGAGCATAAGGATTTGGAGGTTAATTATAATTTAGGGTCCGACCAGGATCCTGATACGAAATGGGTGGTTTATGAAAGTAAGACCCGTCTGTACTCCAGGGCGACCAGGTGTTGACTAAAGAACCATCATCCACCGCCCTTTTGCAGGGCTTCAGTCCTGCACCGTACCGTTCACAATGTGCCCAGTTAAGCAAAACGAGCACAAAACCTGAAAGTCAGTCCTCTTACGCATCCGAGCTAGATGTCACGCCGCGTCGGCATGCGGGTGCCCCGAATCTCGATCTCCAAGCCTCGCAACACAAAATGCATCCAGGCTGCCATATGCAAAGCTTTGGTGATGAGTGATGCCCAACTCGACACGGAACCCTTATTTCACCCATCGAAATTTACTGTTGGCCGCAAAGAAGGCCGGACTGGACGACAAAGACTCCAGCAAGCTCTCTCGTAGGTGGATGAGTTGGGCATTGAAGATGGCAGACCCGGCATTTCCTATGAAAGCTCATCAGGCCGGGGCATCGTTTCGTGGAGGAGGACACCCAGAGATAGACTTCGAGGCCACTTCCATGAGAGGGAGGCAATACGGTGCGAAGAAGCCACCCTCGCGGGGATGGTTGTGCCTGATGGGCGGGGCTTTCGTGCTGGAGGATGGTGGCACGATCCAGAGAAGAAGGAGTGCACCCCTCACAGATGAACGTCGTTGCAGAGTTCAAGAAGTCGTTGGGAGTGGCATGCGTGATTACCCAAACCCACCACGGACTTGTCCAGCAACCCTAAACCCCAAACCCCAACCCTACACGGCCCTACACCTTCAGAACCATAAATCGAACCTCCAAACCCTTAACCCCCAAGATTCCGAGACCGTCGAATCCCCATAACCAGACACGCCCTAAGCAGCGAACCCTAAAGCATTCCTGCCTAAACCCCCACACACTGCGGTTTTAGGGTTACATTATATCTCATTATATGTATCATGCGTCGACCCTATAAGCCATATGTAGTTAGACCCTGGACGAAAGCATGGAACTCGTTTTGGGGTTTAGGGCCTTTAGCATAAACAAGAAAGACCTACACACCAAGACCTTGACATGCTGCCCCAAACCCAAAGCCGTCCTGCCTTGCAAAACCCAGAGGGTCCAAGTACTCCTTATTATGGGACTTTAGGGCCTTTTAGGAAACAAAAACCATAAATATGGACCACTTTGGACACCTGAGACAAACCGTCCCGCGTTGCTCAGCGTCACTTCCCGCTGGAGAGTTTGGTCGGCAGTGCATCGCAGAAGTCGAGCTGGCGTGTTTGGGTTGTGTGCGGTCTGATATAGGGGCCGGTTACGTATACTGTTTTTGGGGTTCCTCATTACAATGGGCCCCAAAACCCTCTTCTAATTATTAAGGCCCCTATATTAGGCTCAAGATGTACGGTGCACGGGGTTCGCGCTTCGGTCTATAGGGGTGCCATAGGGTTAAGCAATTAGGTTTAGGGTTTTGGGGGTGTCAAGAGTTTCGGAGCTTCCGTGTGTGGCACTTGTATAGTGGGCTCCTGCCTATAGTCTCCATTGCAGTTCCATTTTTGGCTTTCACCAAATACATAATTAGGATGCGAACATTCATCCCCCAAAAGGAACTACAATGGAGACTATAGGTAGGTTTGCCTTTCTTGGACGACCGAGGCTTAGCTATGCCAACTTTTTTTAAGCAGAGGCACCCCCTTTCATACATACTTCCCTGAACCCTCAACCGCTTTCAGGCTTTCATAGATGAATTAGGGGAACTCCAGAAACTTGGAATATATGGATTAATGGTAGGATCCCCTATAGTTTACCTTACAGGGGTTACGATAATGATATTCCAACTTTCTGTGTTACTATTTGCTTAAGAACACCCCAAAAAATAGAAAAAAACATATTCCTTATAGGGATAATATAGGGATTATCATTTTTTATTTTTTGAGGGGTTCTTAAGCAAATAGTAGGTAACGGGATGGTGCTCAAGATCCCATGTGCTAGATCAGAGGTACTGCTGCACAGGTTCGGGCTTTGGGCACTTTGTTGGCATCTTCATATGTTTGGGGTCCAGGGTTTAGGGCTTTAGTAATTCTAGTAATTCAAAGTTGAGGGTATGCCTTAACCTACCAAAACCCTACTTTTTTTGTAGGTTTTAGTAGGTCAAGGCTGCTGCTGGTTATGATTGCTGGGGATTCTCTCTTCACCCAGACGTGTGCATAGTGTGCGTTGGGCGTCAATTCGAAGACCCCGTCGATGTTAACTTCACTCCCTGAATCTTGAATCTAAGAATTCCATACGGATTTGGTGTAGGGCATGCAATGGCGCCACTGTTGAGTCCGCCGTGCTTTCTCGTGATCAGGTGGCTTATTCTCGGAGAAGTCATGCATGACAACTCAAAACGAAGAATGAGAGCCTTCTGCCTCTCGGCTGTTTGTTTGGTTGCACTCCTGTTTATCCGCCCATATCACCAGCAAGTTGCTTTCTGCTTGTCTTGGTTTTTGTTCCTTCGCAGGACTACATGCCTCTCTAACTGCTCCAGTTCGAATATAATTTAATTATACACCCTACTCAATGCCAAGATAGTGTGAAACGTTCGATGTGGGAGTTTCCGAAAAAAGGGGTACCTTATTCTGGGGTCCTTATAATAAGGATCCTACTATTAAGAGTAGTATATTAGGGTCCCCTATTTTCGGAAACTCCCATGTATACGTATGATGTGCCCTAGTTTGGACTTGACAGGGAGCCTCCAGCCCTCAAGAATCTACGCCTAAACTCTAACACCCCAAACCCTACATGGAGGTTCAGGGGTAGTTATAAAAGCAGGGTTACAAGTCCTCTAGAATGAGTTGTAAGTATATATAAATTTTCACCGCACTTACAACTACCCATGAACCTCCAAGTAGGCCCTAAAGCCTAGACCCTTATAGAATCCCTAAAGATCCCTTCAGAGGGACCCTTATATCTTATAACTACCCATGAACCTCCAAGTACTACCTACTGACCCCCAAAACCCTAAACCGTAAACCCTGAACCCTAAACCCTACCTCAAACCCTACACCTTACCGTCACTGCCTTCCACAACGTGGATTCCACCAACCTTAACTGCGAGGATGAAAAAGGCGTTCAAAAAGTAAAATTAAACCCTGAACCCCTAAACCCTGAACCGCAGGATGCTTCGGAAGCTGAAGGAGGCGGAGAACCAAGGCCGATCTGAAACACGTCTCGGCTGAAGCTTTCTTGGGGGCTTTGGGGGCTTAGGGGTTTAGGGCTTTAGGATGGTTTAGGGGTTTAGGGTTTAGGATGGTTTAGGGATTTAGGATGGTTTAGGGGTTTAGGGGCTTCGGGGTTTAGGGGTTAAGGGGTTTAGGGGCTTCGGGGTTTAGGGGTTAAGAGGTTTAGGGTTTAGGGGTTTAGGATGTTCGGGATTTTGGGTTTAGGGGCTGGCTTCGGCTTCTCGTCTCAGACTTGAGGGCTTTCCTCCGCGGCAGCAAGCTACCGCACTTGGAGGTGGCCGAGTTTTACATGCAGGGCGCCCTTAGGGCAAAGCTCCTGGGGCTTCGGAAGGTGAAGGGTACTGCGCTGGCCAACGGCTGCGTTGGTACCGATGCAGCCATCCAGCTGGTGGGCCGTTTGCAAGATTGTGCTTGGATCTGCAGAGTTTCGACCAACTTTGGGACTAGACATCCCAAGTCAGGGCCGGAGGTGTGGGCAGTGTTGCCAGATCCTGGAGGCCTAGGGTGGAGCTCAGGAAGTCTGAGCCAGAATCTTGGTCGTCTTGAACGACCAGAACAGACCCGAATATAGTACCTTAAATAGTAGGATCCTGATTATAAGGACCCCAAAATTGAGGTACCCCTACTTTTCGGAAACTCCCAAACCCTACAGCCCTGCCCTCCACTGGCATGGTCGACCTAGACGTAGTCGAAGGTGCTGGGGAAGCTCTTGTTGGGGAGTTGGAGTTGGGATCATAGCACTCACCGCAGGGGTCTAGCGACAAAGGTTAAACAGGCTTTAGACACGGTTACAAGAGTCTCTTCAGTTGAAGTCGCCATTAGCCGGACCATGTATGAGTTTAGGAGCATTGGTGTTTTCAATTCCGGCTTTGCCGTCCTGTTTTCGGGTTTGTACGGCAGGACCCTCATTCTGAAGAGCGGCAAGAAGGAATCTCTAAGTTAAGAATGACTCCGTCAATTGAGAAGTAACCCGTAAGTGAATAATCTACCCTTCATGGGGCATGGACCCTTATTGAACCTCGTGCCTTTGCTTGAAACCTCGTCCAACACAACCCCGAGCCCTAAAGCCCTAGGGCCCTAGGGCCCTAGGGCCCTAGGGTTTGGGTTCAGGGTTTGGCGTTCAGGGTATTCGGGATAGGATCTCTATAGGGTCTGGGGTTTGGGGCTTATATAAGTATAAGTTGGAGGCTTAGGGACCCAGAATCCGGGAAGCAACTCACGAAACTCTTGAACCGCGGAGCCCTGCCTTTAGACGCTTGCTGGCACGAAGAGTCCCAAAATGTCCCAAGCTTTAAACCCTGAACCTTACGAGTGAACTCTAAAGTCGGGTTTCAGGGTCGCTTAATTGAACCTAGTAGTCGAGTAGGTCACCTTTAACCTGTTTTGGGTAGTATAGCATATGTATATATAATCCCTATATAACCAAAAAGGTTAACCTTTAGTTCCCCATGGTACCCGACAAGTAGGTGAAGCCTCAAATGATCTCAGAGTTTAGTAGGGTGTTCGGAATCAGGGCTTAGAGCCCTGTCGTTTAATATAGAGGCCATAATAATGACCTATACTTTTAGTGGGGGCTCCTTCTCAGCTCAGAATTATAGTACGATGTAACCCCAAAGCCCATTCTAATTATCAAGGCCCCTATATTATAATACCCGATATATACTAACTATCCCTTACAGAACCCTTGTGGAGCCCTTTAAAGGAACCCTTTTCTAATTATTAGGCCCCTGTGTTATAAAACCCTCTCATAGATTTCTGATAGGCCCCTTAAAGAATCCCTTTGAAGGGAACTCCTAATTATTCTAAGTATTGAGGCCCCTACTTGGAGGATCATGGGACATAGTAAGTCAGGTTATAAGTACTTTAATCGGGGCTATAAGTAGCTATAAGTATAGTTACCCTGATTACAACCCTATATAGTTACTAAGTCCCATGATCCTTCAAGTAGACCCTAAACCCTAAACCCTATATAGATCCCCTTTAAGGAACCCCTATAGATCTCTTTAAAGGGACCCTTAAAGGAACCCTTTATCCCCATTATAGAACGCAAAAAGATCCCTTTAAGGAACCCTCGTATATCAGATCTTCGCCCGGCCCAGATCTTTTGGATCGTCCACGTGGAGGTCACAAAGACCTGCCACGCAGCAACTCACAGGTGCACGCGGCTTAGGGTTTAGGGGTTTATAGGGTTACGGCTTTAGGGTTCAGAGTTTAGGGCTCAGGGCTCGAATGGTGCCTGAACAATAATGGAATGGGTTTTGAGGTGTTTTGGGTGTGCTTTTTTGCAGGGAGTATGGGTTAATCAGGCTCACCCACGTGTAGTCTAGTCGATGTGGCGGCATGAACTAATCGACTAGAGTCCTGTGGAGCTTTCAAACGTTTCCGAGTATAGTCGGTAAAATGAAATGAGAGTAACTATTCAGAGCAGGCGTTGCGATGTTAGGTTGGCTTTGGGGATTGGAGTGTAAACTGTGGGCGTAGAAGCGTTAAGGCTACTTAGGGCATACTACAATGTGCATGGCTGTGGGGTGTCAGGAGTCAGGGTTGAAGAACTTGCAAGCGCTCCAAGGGGGACAGTGCTTACCACCAAACCCTGCAGAGATAATACTAGGGATTCGTGAGATTTGTGGTCACCAGGGTGTACAGCTTTAAGAATACTAGGTTACTAGGTTATGCTATTTCATTGAAGCCATAGATTTGTGATTCTGGGGTTCTTCGAGCGTAGATGCTCTCTTGATCTCTCTTGCATACTTGAAGGATCATGGGACTTAGTAACTAGGGTTATAATTCGGGTAACTATACTTATAACTACTTACAGCCCCAATTAAGGTACTTGTAACCTTACTTACTAAGTCCCATGATCCTTTTAAGTAGTGTAAGATTTGGGATCTGTGGGGCACCTTTGGTTTTCGGATCGTGGACTGCTCAGTGCCTCGAGACCCGCCGGACGCTTTTGGATGTTGGTTTAGCACTCTTCGGGTTCGGGTGCTTGGGGCTCATAGTTTAGGGGGGGGGAGAGAGAGAGAGAGAGAGAGAGAGAGAGAGAGAGAGAGAGAGAGAGAGAGAGAGAGAGAGAGAGAGAGAGAGAGAGAGAGAGAGAGAGAGAGAGAGAGAGAGAGAGAGAGAGAGAGAGAGAGAGAGAGAGAGAGAGAGAGAGAGAGAGAGAGGAGAGAGGAGAGAGAGAGAGAGAGAGAGAGAGAGAGAGAGAGAGAGAGAGAGAGAGAGAGAGAGAGAGAGAGAGAGAGAGAGAGAGAGAGAGAACGAGAGACAAGAGAGAGCGAGAGAGAGCGAGAGAGACAACAACGGAGAGAGGCGCTAGAAATAGATTGCAATGAGGGTCTTGTTCTCGATGAGTCAGAGTCCGAAGCAGGATTTCAGGGTTTAGGATTTCGGATATTGGGCTTGATGGCCTAAGCTTTGAGGCTGTTGGCATTCATTCCATCTTTGTTTTGTTTGTTTTCCCGACCTGGGATTCCGATGCTTTGGTATAATGGGAGTTTACCATCCAGCCCTAAGCGACTGACTATGACAGAGAAGCCCCGACCCTCAAACACCAGAACCTTGTATGAGATGCTAAACGACCCAGAGGGACCTTCGCCAGCTGCAGGCGTACTCGCACAGCAGCATCAGCAGCAACAGCAGCAGTAGCGGCAGTAGCCGCAGCAGGAGCAGTAGTCGAGCAGCAGTTGTAGCAGTAGCAGAAAGAGTAGAACTCTTGTTAGTATTAATCGTATCACTATTACAGCTACTTCTATAAGTCTATAAGTAGGAATGTTATCAGAAAGATGTGGAAGTGATTATCAGGGATATGGGGGATTATCACACTTGCTGGTAGTAGTCGTCGTCGTCGAAGTAGTCTGTAAACTACCAAGTGGTACGTAGTAATATGCAGTAGTATGTAGTAGTATGTTGGAGTGTGTGGTAGTGTGCAGTAGTGTGTAGGTGTGTGCAGTCGCGTGTCGTATTGTTTAGTATAGTAGTAGTGGTGCCATATTGGTTGCACCTAGTAGCTAGCTGGTAGCGACCACCGTCAGGTGAGTGGCGCGGTTGCGTCTCCCACATCGCCCACCCTCACAGAGAGGCAGGATGTGAAACTCCAAACGTTAAGTCTCCCGCATTCACAGGCAGAAAACCCGAAACAGCGGAAAGTGGTTGCGAGAAAGCCCTAAGGACTCGACCCTGGTCCTAGGCCCTTTACACGGCAGCCCGATATTCTGTGAGTTTTACGCGGGGGTGATTTCTAAGCGGTCTAGCTTACCAGAGTGGCCGAACAGATTTCTGTTGGGATTTGCGAGTCTGGCATGTAGGCTTTTGGGGTTCAGGGCTTGGGGCTTAGGGTGCAGGTTTTAGGGTTTTTTCGGCTTACCCTGACGCTTTGGGGTTGAGGGGTGTAGAGTGTTTTTTGAAATCAGACTTTCATTTGGTTGTGATTCGTGATGTGGGGGTTTCCGAAAACACGCGACCCTAATCTAGTACCATAAAAAGTATAGGATCCTTTTTATAAGGACCCCAAAATAAGGTACCCCTAGTTTTCGGAAACTCCCATATGTAAGCCCTCGGTCACCGTGCTCCACAGCCCGGCTCAGCGGCACTGCTGCAGTCGGTTGGAGGATGCCAGGAATTCCAATTCTGGAGTCTGGAAGTGAACGTTCATGCTCTGAAGTTCGAGGAGTTTAGAGTTGAGAGCTTTCGGGCTTAGGCATAGTAGTAGAGTAGGGAACCTTTAACCTTTTTTCGGTTGTGTAGTCCCTATATAATATAATCCCTATATAACCAAAACAGGTTAGTCTTCAATTCCCCATGATACCCGACAAGTTGGTAGTAATAGTTGAATAATTTTCATAATATGGTTATATTAGGACCTTAATAGTAGCCCTATTATAGACTCTTACTGTATGGGGGCAGTACCTAAGGTGTATAGTTGGGAGAGTGGAGGCTTTCAGGATTTCGGCTCCGGGCCTCCGAGCAGTTTAAGCGTAATGTCCAAGAAGGCCGCATTCGCATTGGGAGTTTCCGACAATAGGGGACCCGAATCTAGTACCCTAAATAGTAGAATCTTGACTATAAGGCTCTCAAACAAAGGTACCCTAAATTTTCGGAAACTTCCGGCATCATATGCCTATGGAAAATTCCCGACCCCCATAGAGCCCTGAACCCTACACCCTACACTTCCTGGGCACTGCGCACATAGAGTCGCTCTGGACTTAAGCGTAAGCCACTGAGCTTTCTGGACAAGGCCGGCGGAAAGCCTCGCGGCTGCTCGGATAGAACGTGCGGGGGGGGGGGGGGGAAAAGGGATTCTGGCGCGGGGCCGGTTTAAGGCTTTGGATGGTGGAGTCGGGGTTTACCTTAAATCCCAAACTCTGAATCCTCAACACTAAACACTAAATCCTACAGCCCAAAGCCTTAAATCCTCAACCCTAAATCCTGCGAACCCAAAGGGCCATTTTTTGAATCCTAAATCGACTTAGTGGCCAGCTGGACGACACGGGCGTTGGGCCAAGGATTGGGGTACCCGAGGTGTCGGGCTTTGATGATTTAAAATTTTGTTGGAACATCGATGTCTTTTCTTCGGCATAATGCGAGTGGGTTATTTACAAACTCGCAATCTTTCCTGGAGTCTCCAGGTTTTTACGGTAGATCCTGTTATTTGGGCCTGTTGCTGGATTCCCAGATATGAGTTAGAAGCTGCCCCCACCCTGTAATAGTGGTATAATAGGCATATAATAGGGCCCTAATATAATCCTATATAATCCTTATAGTCACTATTACAGGGTGGGGGCAGCTTCTAAGATATGAGCCATTCCCCAAGGCCCAGGACAAAGTGCTTCCTGGAGTTCGGCTTTACGATGCCGAGCTTCCACTCTGCGCGCAGGGCCCTCAGATAACTAGAGCGGGGGCGGGGGTCAAAGCCTGAGATTGGGCGATATTTCCAGGTTCCTTACGACAAGTGCACCAAGTCTATATATATATATATATATAACGTTTCGTTTAAGTACTAATATGAAAGCAAAAGCCCCATTTAATAAATTCACTGTAGTGACCCCGACATCCCCAAAGCCGAAACCCGTAAATCCTGCACCACTAAACCCTAAACCCCTGGGCCCAAAAGCCCAAGCCCGAAACCCCCAATTTAAGCTTGAGTGATTGGGCACAGGGCCAGATTTTGGGGCATTAGGAGTTGAAGGTTCAGGTTTCGGGTGTTCAGGTTCGACGATCATTCGAGGGAGGGGTTTGCGATTGACATGGTGTTGGTTTCAGGCTTTGCATCATCTACGGTTCCGTGCTGTGGCTTCAGACGTGCATGGTCTGAAGGTTCAGGTACAGGCCTTGTCACGAAGCTCTGGCCCATTAAGCCACAAGCACCCCTAAACCCTAAACCCTAAACCCTGAACCCCTGAACCCCTGAACCCCTGAACCCTAACCTTCACTTCTCCGCACTTGTCTAGCTCGAAAGGCCCAACACTGTAATTCGAGGCTCATGAAGCCCAAACGCCTGTAAACAACATCGTAAACCATTTAAGCCCATGTGTCCTGGGTACCCTTATGGAGGGATACATCCCCAAATCAAAGCAGCGATTCCTACCATAGAAACCCCACCCCACAGTCTACTATATAGGTACTTAAGTCCCTTTGGGAAGAACCAGACGGACGGACTTGCTTTAGATTTTTGGCGTACTTCTGTTTGCCCCGAAAACAGCAGTAAGCTCCGTGGACGGTCGGTGGTGTCACATGGAGGTTTGAACAAGTGGCAGTGATCTCCCATCCCCATATATGAGATCACCGTAGCATGTTCCAAGATTCTAATCACGAGGACCCCTCATATTGAACCATGCATAACATAAAACACCCACTTACAAAGCTCCATTAAACCATAAATTGTACAACCCCATAACTCACCCTCAGGCTCATGCACAAAACACTGCAAAGCCATGAAAGCAAACTTGTTGAACCTTAAGCTAATCATGAAGGCCCGTTTCTTGCTCTTTGATAAGCCGTAAACCCTCCAAACCCTAAACCCGAAACCCCCAAAATTCTAAAACCTACTTAACAGTAAACCCTCAAACCGAAACCCTAAACCCCTAAACCCCTAAACCCCTAAACCCTAAACCCCTAAAACCTAAACCCCTAAATCCAAAACCCCTAAACCCTAAACCTCTAAACCCAAAACCCGCAAGCCTGAACCCTGAACATGGCCAGGGCGTGCTATCATCGGGTCCGAATCTGCTCCAGCCACTCCTGAGAGTCTTGTCTTGCAGGGTCTGTAGAGGGTTTAGGATTTAGGGGTTTAGGGTATGGTGCAGGGTGAAGCTGGGGAGTGGAAGGATTAGTATAGAAGCCTAGAGAGTCAGTATTGCTTGTCCTTAGGGTAACTGAGTAAAGAGATGGTAGGACGTACCGCAAAACCCTACGTTTCATGGTACTTCATTAATTCCACTACATGACATTGTGCTATGGACGCTACTCTTACCACTTAAGGGGCGAAGCGCCCGTAAATATGCCTCTATCCCAAACCCAGACCCTAAACCCTACACCCTAAACCTCTATATGGGACATGAGCCATCAAAGTCGGACTTTCGCCGGGAACCGGCGATTTGCTCGGAAGAGCAGCTCCGAAACGCAAGAACGCGACCAGGAATAACCTGCAACACCCAAAAATTGTAAGTTCTGAGCTCGTGGTTATAGGGCTTAGCCCTCATAAGATCGTAGGCAATCGGAGCCGCAGCTAACTAAAGTCGCAGTTTCGGGTTTAGAGCTCAGGTTCAGCGTTAAACCAGGGCTTTGGTGGCATGCGGGGCTGCATCCAGCTGTGCGGCAATAAGCCAGAAATCCATCTGAAACGATCACATAGATTCCGAATCCATACGTTGTATGTGTTTTGAACGCAATCATGAAAGGACACTCCTAAGTTACAAGCACGACGCGATTTGACTTCGGAGCTGTTGTCTGGAAGCTGAATACCAGCTGAACCACAGCAAAGGCGGGCTAGTTTCAAACAGCCTCCCAGGCTAACCCCTGACCCTCAAGCCTCTGACGAAGCTGAAACCGCTAGATGTTTGCAGCAGTAGGTTTTGGATGTGTGGTAAAGGGTTTCTAAAAAGTCTACGACCCAAGTCATATCGAAGCCATCTGGGGGACTTAGACCCTAAACCTTACACCCTAAACCGTATACTGGATAAGCCCCAAGAGAGTTTCCAGCATAGTTGGAACCTCCGAAGGCTGTCCGTGCTAGCGAGGAAAAGCAAAAAAAAACTTTCGAGCTGAGTTGCACCATGGCTTTCCCTAAGGGTCCATGTATCCAAGTAGAATATACTTTGGCCCCAATGTACCTATGTAGGAACTACTTTAAGGCCAATGTATATACTATATAGGTACATGGACCCTTAAACCCTAAACCCTTTTAGAACCCTTATAGGAACCCTTATAGAACCCTTAAAGGAACCCTTAGGTACATGGACCCTTAGGGTTTGGTGCTTTAGCGATTATGCTTAGGGCTTCTGGCTCACTGACTTAAGGATGTGTCAGCGATCCAAGCCTGGTGTGTACAGGGGCTGTCCTGAGCTAGAGGGTTGAGGGTTTAGGGTATAGGGTATAGGGCTGAGGGTTTAGGGCTGAGGGTTTAGGGCTGAGGGTTTAGGGCTGAGGGTTTAGGGTTGAGGGTTTAGGGCTGAGGGTTTAGGGCTGAGGGTTTAGGGCTGAGGGTTTAGGGCTGAGGGTTTAGGGCTGAGGGTTTAGGGCTGAGGGTTTAGGGTTGAGGGTTTAGGGTTGAGGGTTTAGGGCTGAGGGTTTAGGGCTGAGGGTTTAGGGCTGAGGGTTTAGGGCTGAGCGTTTAGGGCTGAGGGTTTAGGGCTGAGGGTTTAGGGCTGAGGGTTTAGGGCTGAGGGTTTAGGGCTGAGGGTTTAGGGCTGAGGGTTTAGGGTTGAGGGTTTAGGGTTGAGGGTTTAGGGTTGAGAGTTTAGGGTTGAGGGTTTAGGGTTGAGGGTTGAGGGCGGTTGCTGCATGAAAGACTATGCGGAACTTCGGGTTCGGCTGATGCGGTGCTTCAGTCTGAGTTTTGGCCGTGCAAAGTTATTTTCGGAGTTCATCATGCTGTTGCGAGAAGCTGATAGGGGCGACCAATCTTCAAACTCAGAGCGCAAGCCTCATGTTGGTTTTGGATGATCTCCTTCCGCCCAGTCCTTCGACTTCTGCTCAAGGCAGCTCAGTTAAAACAGCTCATGAATCTGACTTCGCGGAAGTGCAGCCACTCCATGAAGACCAGAGTTCGGTGAGGTTCGGACTCCCCAGCCCGACTTTGCAGCCTTCTAGGCTTCCGGGTTTAGGGTTTAGGGGTTGAGGCTTTGACGCTGAGGGTTTAGAGGGGGCTCCCAAACTGAACGGGAGAGTCCTCCCTGCCGCCGTGATGCCGCGCCTGCTCAGTGACACCCTAAGCTGCCGTCTGCAGGAGGTGGGAGTTTATGGTCCAGCCCTGTACTACCCCACTCCCAACCTAAGGTCCTAAAGTTTATAGGGCTTGGGGTTTAGGCCCTCCCGAAGACCTTAAACCCCTAAGCCCTAAAGCCTCAACCCAAAACCATAAACCCTCAGCTCTAAAGCCCTGAAGCCTCAACCCCTAAGCACCAAACCGTGTACGCCAGCATCTGAATTCAAACGGTCCTGGGTACTGTTATGGGGGATACTTTCCGACACCATAATCGTAATTCCTACGATAGACACCCTACATATAATAGAAACGTACACATGTACACAGACATGAGTATACATATACCTATACCTCTAAATATGACTACAACTGTACATAACAGTACCTGAATAAGCCAAAACAAAGAGATATATGAACAAACACATAAACACATGAATACATGCATGCATACATACATACATATATATATATATATATATATATATATATATACAGTATATGTCTATAGATAGGTATAGTTCTAACCCTCCCAAAAGCAGGAGAAAGAACATGTATTCGATACCACGTTGGTGCTGTCAGGACTTGCCATGCCCTGCTCTAGGCAGGATCTGCCAGCTTGCACATGTCAGGGTTTACAGGAAGCCAGGTCGGTGATATCTTGGTTTTCTACATGGCATGTCCTATACTCAAAGGATCATGGGACTCTAGTAACTAGGGTTATAATTAGGGTAACTATACTTACAACTACTTGTAACCCCATTAGGGTACTTATAACCTTACTTGCTAAGTCCCATGATCCTCCAAGTAGGCTTCCGCTAGGTCACTGGGGTTCGACAAGGGTCTTATTGGGGCTTTCAACGGCAGGGATGCTACGGGGGGTGTAGGGTCCAAGGACTTTAGCACTGAGCAGGATTTAGGGCCTTCGGGATGTTAAGGGCTCCTGTCGTTGACTTTGAGCTTGAGGATTGAGGGTTTCGGCTGTGAATATAGGGGCATGAATAATACCACTACTATGCCCTGGGGTTCCTGAATCTGAGTACAATTTTAGAGAAGATACTCCAGAATCCTCGTTTGGATGCTCCGGCCATCTCGCTGCATGAGGCCGTAGGATCCAGGGCAGGGGCATGTAGGCGCCAGGCTGTAAGGTTTGGGTGTTCAGAGTTGATGAGGGTTCAAGGTTTGGCAGTTTCGGTGTTTAGAGGTTTAGGATCCGCTGCAGCGCTTTGCCCCCCCTCTCCAAACCATCCTCTCTACTCAACCCGTCATGGAACCTGTAGTGGCACTTGTTGTCGTAATACTTACAAACCCAAGCAACCCTTCAATGCTGATAGAATCCTCCTTCCACACCTTCGAGTAGCCCCTCTACAACCCCTCGTACAGACCCTTGTAGGAGTCTTCTACTTAGACCACTGGTAGGACCCTTGCAGAACCCTGTTTCAGTTATCCCTCATAGTCACCAAAGCATTTTTTGGTCCATTCAGGCCAGATCAAGCTCCGAGGGGCCTTTGCACCTTCGTCCTTCGAGGACCACGCCGGGGGCACACGGTTTTCGGGTTTGGGTTTTCAAGGCCGCTCGGGTTTACGGAATTTGAGGGTTTGGATGTTGCAGACTGAGAATCTTGCGTCTGCTATGCAGGATTAACAGCAAGAGTTCGGGGTTCGAGAGTATGTACTCTAAGGTCTTTCTATTGTAAGGGGTTTCGGAGTTGGTCTCCTCTAAGTCCAGGTCCAAGATTTGATATATTGGACACGTGTTCCCAGGATTCCCTAAACCCTAACCCCTAATTAAAAAGCTCTAAATCCTGAACCCCTAGGCCCTAAGCCCCTAAACCCTAAGCCCTGACCCCTAAAGGGTTCTTGCGGACACCGCCTAGGGGGCCTCGAGAAGTTTGAGTTCCTCCGTCGGTTTTGCCGATCAGAACTTCGGACTTCCACAAAGTTTCTTGGGATTTGGGGTTTAGGCCCTTCTTGGCATAGGAGCAGCCCCATTGTAGCTCATTTAAATTATGTTACCCCGCATCTGCAGAAAATTTCCGGGTGTAAACAGTCCTACTTGACTCTTACGGTCCGGGTCGGTAGAAGATTGAAGTGCCTGTGCAAATGGCCTTTGGATCCCGACAATGTCGCGCGCGCCTCGGAAAGTTGGGGTTTCGACCCGTTGCTCCTCCAAGACTATAGTCTTCTTAGGGATCATTTTTCAGTTTTGTTCATATAAAACCCAAGAGAGCATTAACAATATTAGTTTTACATTTGGTTCTAAGGGGGATACAGAATATAGAAGCCTCAAGATGTCCAAACATTGTTCCTGCGGGGTTCCGCAGTATATGTGCACTACCCATAGGCACCAAAGTAGTTCCGTTTTGGGATTGCCTTATTGGACTGTACATATGAACCCTCAAAAAGGAACTACTATGGGGCCTATGGGTATAATGATCCACCATGTTCTAATTATCAAGGCCCCTACTTTACATCATCCTTTCAGTAGATTGAGACAGGACTGGCCGATGGGATGACGATGACAGTAATCCTCATCCTAACCCAGACCGTCCTAGGTACAATTATGAGGGATACCTCCCCAAACCCACTACAAAAGCTCACATTCTACTAGAAAAGTACTTAGGACCCCTAGACTCCAAAAGCCCCAAACCCTGCATGCTACATTTTAGGTACTTAGGATCCCAAGCTCTAAAGTTCGGCGAATGAATCGCCAAGCTCGCGAAGGAGAAGACGGGACCCGAGCTGGAGGATGCTTGTGCCAGAGCCTTGGACACGGGTCTTCTTCTCATGGTGACGACGATGATGAAGTGATGATGCGAATGTGTCTTTAGTATTACAGGGTTGTCCCTGTCGTTGTTGTGGTTGTTGTTACTGGCGCTGATGCTGCTGTCGATGCTGCTGTCGATGCTGCTGCTGATGGTGCTGATGATGATGACGGTGATGATGGCGATGATGATGATGATGATGATGATGCTGATGATGGTGATGATGAAGGGCTACGATGCTTACGTTGTTGTTGCAGCTGATGATGACTGTGGCGGCTAGGGTGCGATTTTCTGGAGTGCCCTTGATGAATACATATTGTACGGGGTCGCAGGTGGCGCAGGCGGCCACGTTGTGTAGGCGTAGATAATGCATGATCGTGCCGATCGTGATTGTGGTGCGAAGGTACTCATACCACTCTTGGTTTTCTTCCAGGCCGTACAACTAATCTAGGAACCTGATTAAGAAACCGTGGGCCTGCCAAAATCGTAGGATTCATGTAAGGCCCAAGGTTTCTTAGTCAGGTTCCTACAACTAAGACGAGCTTGACACACGTGGCGAACCTTGTCGCCCGAAGCGATCCACCCAAGGCTTGAGACCTGTGGGCCCTACCCTTCTTCTTTCTAGGGCCTCGGACTTTACGCCTGAATATTCGTTAAATAAATAAATAAACCTATACATAAATATCTCGTAGCAGGTAATCAACATTCATGGGTGCTGAGTGACCCTTTCTTAGGCCATGATCCTACTTGTCGTCGATAAGTGAGGCCAAAGAGCGGCAGAAGGAGCAAGACATCGAGGACCGGCACCCCCGGATCAAGTTCAAGAGTTTGGGGTTTGAAGTTTCCGGGCAGGGGCACACACCCTAGACCCTAAACTGTTAACCTTAAACAGAATGACTGGCACAGGGCCAGTATATACTGGGTTTAGGGGCATAGCGAGAGATAGGCACTGCAGATAAAAACGAGATAAGCCACGAGTTGACATGTATGTGCCGATTTGGCTCGAGCAGGCCTCCTTCTGCAGTCGGCAATTTGATATAACGTTGCTGTCCTTCTGCTGGCAAGCCTACTAATCTTGGTACCAAAATAATTGGCGGGTATGTCCAGAATCGTAGCCCACGCAGACGGCCATCGGCCGCCTTTGTTTACAGAATCACTTAACTAAGGAAACCCATCCCTGTCCGTGCATGCCTTCAAGAGCAAACATCCGAGGTTGAGAGAACGCCGTGCAAAACAGTGATTTAACTTCTGTATCCCTTTGCCCAACCGAGACCATCTCATTGAATCAAGCATGCCCAAGAGCCTATCTAGAAGCAATCGAGATTGGGGCCGTGCATCACAAGACGTAACCTCAGGACCTAGGTCTCACGCACAGCCCCGATACACTTTTGTACACCATGTTTAAAGTATAAACTCTGTACATATCCAACCGGCTGAAATGTTACTGAAGCCACTGCGTGCATGCATGCATGCATGCATGCATGCATGCATGCATGCATGCATGCAGGCATATGTATATGTGTGTGTATATATATATATGTATATATATATATATATATACACACATGTATGTGTATATATATAGAGAGAGAGGGATACACACATACATATAGATATAAAGGCACACATGTACATATGACTAAGAACTCAGCAGATGGTTAGAAGAAGTGCCAATCACATCTAGATACCTAACGTGTAGCAGGAATTTAGGTGAGCGGCCAACCTTGCAGACCTGAAACCTCAAGACTTGAAATCTGAAGCCCCGATCCCAAACTGTGGCAAACCCCTAAATCCTCAATTTTCGCGAAGGGGTCAAAGACCAAGTCCTCAGAACTGCATCATGAACTCGAAAGCGGCCTTCAATGCTTTGGAATGAAGGGTTTAGAGTCTTGAGTGAGTTTTTGTTTGAGGGCTGATGGGTTAATTGCGAGTTTGTGTTTTTGAGGCTTCAGGGTTTGGGCTGGCCTTGTGTGAATGCGTCCTGGGAAATATCTCTCCGACTCTCAAAGCCACAGGACGAGTCGAAGGAGGCATCCGCAGATGTGCTGGCATATTCCGTCTGGGCCTTTATCTGGAGAAGCCTGAAGTATCAGAGAAGGAAGTGCTGGAGAGTGTTCCTGCAGAAGCCATGCACAGCTTGGACCCTTTTCAGGCTGTTTCCAAGAACACTGCAATGCCAAAATCTTGAACTAGTCCTCGTTGGCCCGTGGATCTTAAAACGCTAAAAAATACGTGATACCTTAGCGTTAACCTAGAGGAACCTAGTAAGTAAGGCCTGAATCCATGGTGTATGAACCCTGCAAAACAGCAATCTGGTAGCTTTAGGCATGTTCCGAACCAGCTGTCTCATGACAAAGGCCTGGTCGCTCGAGCACACGTCCTAGTTTCCAGGCTGCTGCCGTAAGCATGCAAGACGAACACTTCCCTAAACTAAGAAGCCCTGGCCCTATGAACCCCAAATAGTAGGATTCATATAATAAGGAACCCTAGTAAAGGCCCAAGGTTTCTTAATCAGGTTCCTACACTAAACCCCAGAACAACGAACGCCCCCCTTGAGGCCCGGGAGCATGCCATCCACGAGGTTCGGATATCCTTTGGTCTTTGGGGCGGCTTAGAGCTCCGTTAAAGGATAATATACAGTAGAAGCCAGAAAGTTGGAATATCATTATCATAATCCCTTTAAGGTAAATTATAGGGTATCCTACCATGAAACCATATTCCAACTTTCTGGAGTTCCCTTTAAGGGTACTTTTCAGGGATACTGTAGGGGTACTAGAAGGGATACTCTACGAGTAGGCTTTAGGATTTGGCTCTGGGGCTTAGGGTTCAGGGTTTGGGCTTGGGCTGAACCAGGAAGTGTATCCACAAGATTATTTCATTTCAGCCTTACGATGGCCGGATGTTGATGTAACGTTTGTCGACTTCTTGGAACCAGGTTTCTACTCCGAACGAGAGCGTCTGAATTGATTATGAAGACTTCAACGCATGGCATGTCAGAGCATGAACACCTGGCCTCAACCAAGCCCTAAGCCGTAAACCTGTCAAGAAGTCGTCCTAAACCCCAAACTCCAAACCCTGGTTGGTGCGACCTGCGGATAGGACAAGGAAGAGCCTGAACCCTGAACTCGCCAGGGTCTTGGTCCATTTTTTTTGCATGTTCCGGGACTCTAAACAGGGGCCCTGGAGCGAAACGGGTGTCTCAATAGCGATACAAGCATGTAGCATATTGCACCCACACACCTACTTCTGAAACCTTCACGCTTGATTAATTCGGATCCTTACTAGTAACATAAGTAGTTTAGTAGATTGTACCCCAACACCCTATTTCTGAAGCTTGCAAGCTTAGAGAGAAAAGCAGGATCCCCACGCTTCGAACCCCGGTTGAGGCCACTTCGCTACTGGCCCAGGAAGAAAGCCGTGGGTTCCCGATACAGTCTTTGTCGAAGCATTTCTACCTAAACCCTAAACCCTAAACCCTAAACCCTAAACCCTAACCCTAAACCCTAACCCTAAACCCTAAACCCCAACCCTAAACCCTAAACCCTAAACCCTAAACCCTAAACCCTAAGCATGTTACAGCTCATAGGAAGTTCATGGGTTGTACTTGGAGGCTCATGGGTAGTTATAAGTGAGGTTATAGGTAGGGTAACTATTATTGGGGGGACCTATTAACCATACTTATAACTACCCATGAAGCTCCAAGTAGTACCCTAAGCCCTCCCTGAAGCCTAAAGTCTAACATAGTCTGCAACAGGCATGGAAGCATGCAGAGAGGGCCAATGAGCTCTCAAAAGAGTCTGCAGAGGCGTGCCTCTAGGATCTTAGCATCAGGTAGAGGGATCCTACATAGCTTAGGCTTCATGGATTAGGGTTTAGGGTGTAGGTTTTAGGATGGAGCGTCAGGTTGAGAGATCCTAACTCAAATGCACAATAAGGGTCATCGCGGGGCAACAGAATATCGGTAGCCGTAGTAAGATTAAAAGTAGTCGTCGTTTTCGTAGTCGTCGGAGCGCTAGTCGTAACAAGCAGGTTCAGTCATGGAAACCAAGTAGGAGCAGACGGACGTTAGGTGGCAGTTTGAGGAGTTGTCTGCTATGCTGCTCCGCGACTGAGTAGATGTTTGTTGAGATTCAGCAGTTTAGGATCGAGGTATGCAGCGGTTGAGGGGCCAGGGCCAAGCACCGGACGCAGATTTGCGTGAGCTTGCAGGGACGTGATCTCTGCCAGAGATGCAGGGGCAGGGTTGACTAAGATTGGTGGAGATCCCTACACATCGCCTTGTTTGAAAACCGGCTTACAATAAGGATCCTGATAAAACATTATCCTGGAAGAAGAATTGCAAGATGTCAACTGATGTTGGCATCGATGCTCGTGCGACGATCTGTTCCATCTGTTCTAGGAGTCTTTAAGAATTTGTAATAGTATCCCCTTGTAGTACCCCCGAAAAAGAGGGGCCTTGATAATTACCTGTACTATTTTGGGGCTCCTTACTATTATAGCCCCCACGTAGTTGTAGTATAAAAGTTCACCAAGACCCTATTCTGAACCTTTGACCTGGGAAGCTAAGTAGGCAGCCCAAAGCAGAAATTCCTGCCTTCTCGGTTTTGGGTTTGGGGTTCAGGGTTTGGTGTTCAGGGTATAGGGTTTAGGGTTCAGGTTCAGGGTTTAGGGTTTAGGGTTTAGGGTTCAGGGTTTAGGATTTAGGGTTTAGGGTTGAGGGTTCAGGGTTTAGGCTTTAGGGTGCCAATTGAAGCCCGGAGCTCCAAACCCCCCCAAGCCCGAAGACACGACTTGCAACAACAAGACTCAACACATGGGCCCTCTTAGATGTTTTATAAACACCCAACAGGAAAATGCTCCGAATCAGTATTGTGTTATAGGAACCAACAATGTTCGAATGAATGACAAGCGTGGCAATGATTGTGAAGATGGTAGTACTGACATACAGATGACCATAGTACTGGTCGCCTGAATTTTCAAAAGCGGTGGTAGAAGTCATGATAACGATAAGGTTAGCCAGAATGATAAGGATGCAGAAGATCAACAAAAAGAGCCGCACATCGTATGCAAAATTACCAGCCGATATGATAGCAGTGGTGACTTCAAGCAACAGTCAGCCACTAATCGTGAGACTTTATATTGAATGCCCTTGATCCACTAAACCTTGATCCACTAAACCTAAAACCCTCAACCCTGTCCCAACACCCTAAACTCTGAAGACTGAACCCTAAACTTAAACCTGACTTCCGAAAACCTGAACCCTAAGCCCAAACCCTGAACCCTAGACCCTAAAGCATGACCCTCACCTCAGACTCCAGTATCGCAGGCGGCACTCGAAGCTGCGAACGAGTCCATGGAGGCGAACCATTCCCACAAGATCTACAATTACCACAGGGTTTCAGGCATAAGGTTCTAGGTCTTCGGGTTCAATTGTTTATGTTGTGTTTGAGCCGTGAGGATCAAGGATCTACGGCATACGATTTAAGGTCTATGTTGTGATCATGGGGAACTATCATTACCCACAATTGCTGCAATCCTGGGTGGTGGACATCAAGAGTTCAAAGTTCAACTGAGAGACTGCAAAGTCTCAAAGATTACGACTGCGCCAGCCCTCAGCTCCGAAGCGCGAAACAATCCTAAGGGTCCATGTACCCAAATAAGGCTCCTTTAAGAGATCCTTTTAAGGGTTCCTATAAGGGTCACTGTAAGGACTCTAGAAGCTTGGGGGCTTCAGGGTCCATGTACCCAGATAGTATATACTTTGGTCCCAATGCACCTATATAGGGACGACTTTAAGGCCAATGTGTATACTATATACTATATAGGTACCTGGGGGCCCTTAGGGCAAACCAATCCAACCCAGCCCCATAGCTCTGCTGCAAGTCCGACGTCGCAGCAGATCCAAGCAGGAAGTAAACAAACAAATCGCGTTTTTGGTGGATTCTGAAAGGGCGGAAAGGGCCGTAAATTCGAACCCTGCGGCCGCACGCCGTTCCGGAAGATGTGAGTCACGAATGCCCTGGCCTGAGACTGTTCCACCTCAAAGCCCGCAGCCCTAATGTGGGAGCATTTTGGACCTCAGAGCCTTATTCTAATGCTTAAGGCCCCTAAGCCCTAAACTATGTTGCAACACTGAGGTTGCGGGCTGAAGACAGACATCGCGTGCTTGTGAAACCGGATTGCGAAGAAACCGGAGTTGCAAGCTTTTGGCCCGCGGAACGAACGACCACATGCCCTAAGGCTCCATGTACCCATACTTAGGCCTTAAAGGGGTCCCTATATAGGTACTTTAAGGCCTAAGTACCTACTATGTGGGTACATGGAGCCTTTGGGATGAATGTCAGGGTCGGGATTGTTGCGTGGAAGAACTCAGGGCATAGGGTATAAGATGTAGGCTAGCAGGGCTGCTGCAATCCTTAGTGCAGAGGCCTTATCCCCCGAACAACCCTGCTTCACAATGCTTAGCCGCTCAACTGTCAACCGTAACTAGACCCTAAATCACGAAGCCCTCAACCCCCAAGCCCTAAACCCCTCAGCCCCGACAATCCCATAAGCCCTAAACCCCAAACCCTAAAGCCCTTTATGGAACCCTTATCGATCCCTTTTACGGAATCCTTATAGATCCCTTCAAAACCCTAAACCCTAAACCCTAGACCCTAAACCCTAAACCTTAAACCTTCTAAACCCTAAGCCCTAAACCTTAAACCTTGAAACCCGAACCTCTTTCCGGACCCTGGGCCGGTCAGGCTCGGCGCATCCTTGACCAGCACGACATCATCGCCATCGAGAGTCAGACCCAGGACTCCCACTGTTAGGGCTCCTTCCAAGGGTTCCTACAAGAGTGTTGACCCTTACCCTACAATGGGCTATATAATGGTTATATAATGGGTATATCATAGCTGGCTTCTGCTGCTGCTGCTACTGCTGCTGCTAGTGCTAGTTAGTGCCACTTTTGCTCCTGCTGCTCCTGCTGCTGCTGCTGCTACTACTGCCACTTCTGCTGCTGCTGCTGCTACTGCTACTGCTGCTACTACTACGACTACTACCATGCACTACACTACGACGACGACATCGACTACATCACTGCAAGCGAGCGAAGCGCCCGTTCTGAGAGGCCGACGTTGCCAAAGCCGAGGCTGCACAGGGCTTGGAGTCCTTAGTCCGGATGCCCAGGTTTAGGGCTTTTGGACTGTAGGGATTCGGACTTCAGGGATTAGGGTTTAGGGATTAGGGTTTAAGGGTTTAGGGTTTAGGGTTTAGGGTTTAGGAGTTTAGGGGTGGGCTTTAGGAGTTGAGGGGTGTAGGGGTTTGGGCTTTGGGAGTTTAGGAGTTTAGGGGTTTGGTCCGTAGGAGTTTGGGGGTTTAGGGCTTAGGGTGTTTCAAGGGCTTTGGGACAAAACAGGAGGATGTTTATGTGGTAGTTAAGGTTTGGGAGTTATGTGGCTTCGTTTATCGGATTTCCGGACTGTTGTGTTCGGGCTTGGGACTCTGTCTACGTAGGCTCAACCTTCCTCGTCTTCGGAGACACGAACCTTACAGCTATACCCTGAAGCCGAAATCCCCAAAGCACGGAAAGTGAGGTTCCGTGGCCTTTGCTACTCCTTCCAGCACCGCCACGGCGCTCTGAGCCGCCGCGAGGCCAGAGCTCAAATTGTATTTCAGTGCTGAGGTCTTTCCAGGCTTAAGAGTTTATCATGTTGAATTTCGGGAGGTTGCCTTCGGGCTTTGGGAATCAGTTGGAGAATTCTGGAGTTTTTTCCTGAGTGACGTATGGAACCGGTACTAGCAGGGAGTCTAGTATGTGGAAGGTAGTAGGCAGTAATTTGTCGGTGCTGCTACGGTGTCTCGTCATGAACTGCCTGCAGGTGCGGTGTAAGTGGCAAGGTTTTTCTTGAGTTCGAACGGTATCTTTAGGGCATCAGGGCGACTTTGTGTACTTTTGTGCGTCAAGCCTTCAACATGTGTTGCTGGCTGGAGCCAACTTTGCACATTGGTCCGAAACGCTTTGGCATACTTCGCTGGAGCATGTGAACGAACGGAAAAGAGTGAGTGTGTGCGCGTGTGTGTGTGTGTGTGTGTGTGTGTGTGTGTGTGTGTGTGTGTGTGTGTGTGTGTGTGTGTGTGTGTGTGTGTGTGTGTGTGTGTGTGTGTGTGTGTGTGTGTGTGTGTGTGTGTGTGTGTGTGTGTGTGTCTGTGTATGTCTGTGTGTGTGTGTGCGCGCGTGTGTGTGTGTGTGAGTGTGCATGTGGAAACACAGTATTAATATATATATATATATATATATACACACACACATATGTATATGAACATGTGCGGGTGTGTATGCATAAACTAACACAAGAGCAGGGCGCGACATGACTTGGTTCATACTTGCACACATACGTGCGTCCAGGCGCGCATACAAATACATGCAGGCATGCGCCTATACCTATACATCGTGTTAGCATACTTTAGAGGCGTTAATAAGTACCTGTACCGTTTTCGGGATCCCCCCTATTGTACTTATAGTCGATTGTACCAAAAACCCTCTTCTAATCATGAAGCCCCCACCCCCACCCCACCCCATATTACAACAACATATGAGTCGGAGCACCGGAGCTTTCTGGTTTGTGCTTGTTTCCCCAACTCCTCCGCCAGGACAGACGCATTTGAGCTCTTTCTTGTGATCTCAGCGTGCTAGCGAGCTGGTGCATGATACCCGAAATTCTATCAGGAGGATCTAGCAAATCCGAGGTAGGATTTGCGAAGCACCTAAGCCTGCACTCGCGTCTGCCCTGGGCATCGTCGGCCGGTGCATCTTGGTCGGAGCACCCAGCTTTACGAAGTTCGTAATCGCCTAGATGAGAAAGCAATCTGAGCACATACACCCACTGCGGCCAGCCGCTCAAGATGCCGCTAATTGCTTTCCGCGCATGTTGTGAACTCTGGCTGTGAAAAGGCCGAGGGATCACGAAAGCGGGTCCATGTACATGGGAAAGTGCTGGCTGAATGAAAACGAGGCGCGTGTGCACCGGCTTCGTAGATCTTGTGTTTGATAGCGCTTTACCGTTTTGCTTGTTTCAGTTGCTTCTCTTTCGGACAGCTCCTCCCGTCAATGTTCATACATCACGGCTCAGACCTTCATGCATGCAGCTCTCGGATCGGATCAGATCCGCTCTAGAGGGCTTATAGGTATTGGTGATGGGTTACAAGGGCTATAAGGGTTATAAGGGATATACGGGTTGTAAGGGTTATAAGGATTTAGTGCTTGATGCTGCAACCTGAACAAGACCCCAAGCGCTAGAGGTGTCAGAAAGCATCAGTATGCTTTCACCTCATTCGGCCTGCTCGACGTTCTGCCGTCGCTATTGCAGGCAGACACTGACCACGTAGCGGACCAAATGACCCCAAGTGCTGCCTAGATTGCAACATGTTCAAGAAGAGCGTCAAGAAGCACGCTAGAACTCAACCATGGGTCATTATAGTAAACTACATAGCGTGAGATGAGCAGTCTTATGGATTTTCCAATACTGCCCCCACTCTGTAGCAGTTACGTAGATGGTAAGTTACAATATTTGGTAGGCCTTAACTTTACCCAAGCAAGGCTCTTCAAAGTTTTTCGTTGGCTTTGAGCTGGTGAAATCTCAAAGAGCCTGTGATTTCCTCAGCCTCATCTTTCGGTATGCCCTGAACGCCATTAAACCTAAGCTCATCCCAAACCCTATCCTTGAAACCCCTAATAACCTGCCAAAAGCCATAAACCCCAAAAGACCTATAGAAGCCCTAAAAGCCTGCAAACCCGCAGCCCCATAGCCTAAACCCATAAACTCTTAATCCCTAGACCCGGAACCCCTACACCCTCAAACGCCGATGCCTGGCCGCAGCAGCGCTGCAGCGTTGGCGCTCCAACATCGGGAGGCTCCCGAGTTCGCCGTTTAAGGCTTGTAGAAGTTACCATGGTAGGGATATTTAAGGGATCCTTTAAAGGGATCTATATGATTCTAATTATATGGATTCCTTTAAGGGTTTTGGGTTCAGGGTTTGGGGGTTCAGAGATTTGGGAGTTCAGGGTTTTGGGGTTCAGGCGTTTAGGCGTTTAGGGTTTTTTGGATTTATTTAGGGTTGAGAGATTAGGGTTTGGGGGCTTTGAGCTTCAGAGGGTTCATGGGTTAAGGGTTTTGGTTAATAGGCATCTGCTTGGGGTCGAGAACTTAGGGTTCGGGGCGGCTGAGGAGAAAGTTCTCGCGGGAGATTGTGATGAATTTGCTGATGGCATAGGCGAAGATGGTGAGTGTGCCACACTGAAGAAGATGGTGATGACGATGATGGTGGCGAGAGCGACTGCCTTTGCGACTACGACGGACCTGATTATGAGCATTACCCGTCGTAGGTTGTCGTCGCTGTGTTGGTCGTGGAAGCAGCGGATATGGTGGTAGCGGAGGTCGGGGTGGCAGTGGTAAGAAGGTGTAGTGGCAGTAGCCACACGCGAGTCCCACCACTGGTGATAAGCATCAAACCATCAACATCAACATCGTCATCGTCATGATGGTCATCATACGTCATAGTCTTAGTCGTAGTCATAGTCATAGTAATTGGTACAAACACAGTCATAGTCATACACATCATCGCGTCAGTCCCGCTCATCATCATCATGTTTTTTACTCGCAGTATTCATGAGCGCAATCACCGTCGGCACCAACGACGTCACTACCAGCATGGTGAACTTGGGGACACTGGATTTGTCATCACCATCATCATCATCACCATCAACAGCAGCAACATCAACAACAGTGCCCGCAACAAACATGTTTGTACTACTATACCTTCATCACGGTGGTGATCCACTTCTTCATTATGATCATCATCATCATCGCTGGCATCAGCAGCTCTGTCTTCACGGCAGCACTACAGTTGACAACTTCAGCCGCAACAGCACCAGCAGTACGGACGACTCCTCTTGCAAGCACCTGCGAGAGGAAGCCTCTGTGTTTAGCTAGTCCTTGCCAGTTGCTGGGGAAGGGCCAGAAAATCGTCGCTCGGCGTTTGGTTCAGCTGGACCTCACTAATTAATTAGCTGTACAGCCTCCCGAATTTGCTGCACGTCTTGCAGCATCAGACGATGGTACAGAAGCAGATTGGTGGAATGCCGCCTGGGCAATGCAAACCGTGTTGGGCAGTGAGCTATTGGATATCCAGATTGGTTCTGGCTTTGATCTTGTTCCTAGTTGCAGTGGATATCAACCCGGAAGTGGATGATACCCCACGCAGGAGGCCATTGAACCCACGAAGCCCAGGAACGAAACCCGAAGCACTCTCGGGCCGTGAAACTCTGCAATCGCAGGTCCCGGTTCAGAACTGAAATTTGCTGCGACTTGCCCTTGCTTACCTTTGCCAACCACTCTTATTTTTTTGGTTTCATTGTGTTAGATGATGTTATTTTCATGTTACATTGTACTAAATGAGCGGTGTCATGTTGTATACATGATTAGAACCTGCTCTTTTGGGCTCTAATCTGTTCTCTTTTCTCTATCCTATACCTTTCTACCATATCCGATTACAGCATATTGTACTCTAGTTGTTTTATTATTTTGTTGTAATATACTATATAGTATTGTAATATGTTCTATCATGTTACAGTTTATTATAGTAGATTCTACGAGGTTTTATTCTAGTCTCTTGTTTGCCTGTCTATCCTATGCTGTTTTTATATTATGTTATATTGATGTTCGTTGCATTGTATTGTGTACTGTTTGCGTGTCATTATTGTATGTTGTACTGCATTCTATTGCGTTTTTGTGTATCATATTATGTTATGTTATTATAGCAAACTAATTTCTTTCAGGTTCCGTTAGATTCCAGCCTGTTTTGCTCTGTGCTAGCCGTTTCTGTTGTTAATGTAACAGTATAGTATCTTGTGCTACGTATCACATAAAGCTATCTATCATATTATTCTTCCAATATACTTATATGTTATACCTAATACACTTGTATATTGTCTTTTTGCAATATCCTGCATGGCCTTGTTTTATGATTTGAAAACTGGGAAGCCCGTTGTCATGAAGCTTTGGCTACGCAGACAACAGCCGACAGCCCCAGATCACAAGATAAACCCCAAGCCCCAACACCCAAAAGCCCTGACCCCCAAACCTAGATGCCTAACAATCTGACACAGCGTCGGATTATTCATGAGTGGTAACCCGAAGGGTTCTGTCATATAGTAACCCTTCAAAGAGCACTTACAGGAGGCGCCCCCCTGTCTTTTTTCTAAAGCCCGGGAGGCGACGTTTGATAGCAGCTACAAGAGTCCTGAGTCCCGCCATCGATGGTTCAAACTGGTGGATGTCCTGCGGGCAGCACATGCACGCTTGCCCCGGGCCATGGTTGCCCAGAATGAAGGTGAGCTCGGGTAGTTACCCATAGGCTCCATAGTAGTTCCTTTGGCATTACCTCATAGGATTCTCAATATGAGCCCCCGAAAAGGAACTACTCTGGAGCCTCTAGGTAAGGATTTGGGGTGTAGAGTTCAGGATTTAGGGTTTTGTGTTCCAGGCGAGAGAAGCCTGCTGAAGAAACGGTTTTGGGTTCAGGGTTCAGCATTAAGGCGGTGCAGCGGCAAACTGAGCTCGGAGGCTTGAGAGTTCACGGGGCATCCCAGTAAGTGCAGCAGAACCCTGGATTATAAGGGTGGCTCGTGGAAACGAAATAGAGACACAAGTGCACGTACAGACATAACTAAGTATAAACGATTGTGTGTATGTATGCATATATATATATATATATATAACCCTGGTAGCATCGAAGTTCCAGGAGTACTGCTGCTGTGACTCCGGCTACACTTGGACAGGCGATGCTTGTGAACTGGAAACGACGACGACTTTGCCGGCACCGGATGCTGCAGACAGCTCTGGCAAAAGCACACTCCTGTTCTGCGAGACGTTCGATGCAGAGGACTGTGTCATGAAATGTTCAGGGACCTTGTGGTGATCTACAAGCGATGCTGGACGTCAACAGTCTAGTCTCTCTGTCTGGACTGTTTCCAGGCATGCCCATGACGTTACTGATGCTGCAGGTTCAAGACCCTGCAAGCTTGGTTTGCGTTTCATGCTACAAGGATATCGTCTAACCCTAAACTAACCACATCCATGAAGCCTAAGCTCGGCTGCCAGCAAAGCAAAGCCAACCTGTCTGGCATCTGATGAGACCCCACTTTGGCACCGATGGGCTGCCCGGATTATATTTTCCAGCTGGATACCATCCCAAGACCCCACAGCCGGTTTTGGAATCGCCAGGAGAACGACGGATCCCTGGCCTATGAGGGAATGCTGCAGATGAACGAGACTTCGGTGCAAGAATGGGTTGCTGAAGTGTTGGCTGAAGCCGGCTACGAGCAAAGCATCCCAGAAGTGTCCTGGTGCGTTCAATTTTGGGGTTGAGGGCTGAGGGCCTAGGGTTGCGTTTCGGGTTGAGCTTTTATTTTCCAGGGCGAGTGCTTCCAGTGATGCTCCGATTCCGTTTTCGGATTGGTATCGCGATTTAGTGGGTCGGGTTGGCACGTGTTAGGTACTAGAGATACTAGAGACTAGAGCAGCATGAGCATATCCGAAAGCCCATCGGGCAATGCCACAGTTGCTTCTAGATGAGGTCACGAGACTCCTGCACAAGCACCACGTAGATGGCGAAGCTTTACCAACTCTTACATCGTGGAGTCTCATGACATACGGAATGGATCAAGGACCGTCGGAAGCGATTTCTGGGAGAGTGCAGTCACTGAAGATATCCCCACGGAGGCTGTCTAGTGGGACGAGCGGATGCTCAGACGATGATGGAGACACGGATATTCACACAGGAAGCAGTGGCTGCACAGAGGATGGGCAAGAGCAGCATCGAGGTCTGCACACAGGCCACTGGGTGGTGAAACTTTCCGAAACATCGCTGGTCGCGGATTGTTCGGGAGGGGTCGGAAACGGTGTCATTGGTGTAACGTTGTTGTTGCTTGGGTTCCTTGATTTAGGCATCCTTAGCACACTGGCTGCCGCCGTCATCCATGCTATTCTCGAGATTTCGGTATATGCAACTACAGTGGGGCCTGAATTGGAATCGCATGTTGTGGTGCTGTATACTACGATCAGATAGAGAGGCTTCGAAAGCATATCATTGCTATCTATTCAGATTGTACTTCTCACTGGCAATGCCAGCTCGCAACATTCTCAAGTCAAGCCCTAAACCCTTAGCCCCCAAACCCTAAACCCTAAACCCTAAACCCTTACCCCAAACCCTAAACCCCTAAACCCTAAACCCCTAAACCCTAAACCCCTAAACCCTAAACCCTAAAACCCTAAAGCCCTAACCGCCTGAATCTCCCATCCCGAATACCTCCGATTGTAGTATCCTTAAGGGAGGGGGGTCCAAGGGGGGTATATAGCCTAGTGATCCCTAATCCTGCCTAGTACTCCCTAAGGTTCCCTTACAGTCCCCTAAGGATTCCTTATACCCTCCCCCCTTGAACCACCCTCCCTTAAGGATCCTATAGTCCGAAGCTCATCAGGCTTCTTGGGCTCCTGGAAAGGCTGTAACACAGGGACCCTCGCTCTAAGGGTCCATGTGGGTAGTTGTCAAAATTCTGGTCCCGTTTTGGGTACCCTAAATATAAGGTGCCGTAGTATCATAGGAACCCAAAATGGGACCCTAATTTTGACAACCACCCATGTACCTATATAGTATATACATTGGCCTTAAAGTAGTCCCTATATAGGTAGGTTGGGGCCAAAGTATATACTATCTGGGAACATGGACCCTCAGGGCTCGTTAATATGTCCATCAGGTTTTAGGGACATGCATGATCTTCGGAGTTATTCAGGCCTATATACCAGAAGTCTGCAAAGCCTACGCAGGCGCCAACCCTGAATCTCGACAGCACAGAAACCTGAACCTGCGTAAACTCTGAACTCTAAAATCTCGACTAAAGCCCCAAACACTGAAGCCCGATACCTGTTAAAACGTCGACAATCTTGTCAGGCAGCCAGGGCTGCAGCAAGTCCACTACAGGCACCCGTGGATGCCACCAACGTCATGCAAGCGGTGCACAAGGATGGTTAAGGGTTTGAACGTTGGAGGGTTTTGGGTTTGAGGTGTTGGTTTTTCAGGGGTTCAGAGTTGTAAGGTGTGTTAGCTATATATAGGTTTCAGGGATTCAGGCGTTTAAGATACTGACTCAAGACTGGAGAGTTTGAGTGTGATGAGGTTATCGGAGTCGTCTCGTCAAGGTCGGTAACCGTAGGCAGGTACGTACTTGAAGGATCATGGGACTCAGTAAGTAAGGTTTTAAGTACCTTAATTGGGGTTATAAGTAGTTATAGGTATAGTTACCTTAAGTATAACCCCATGCACTAAGTCCCATGATCCTTCAAGTAGGCAGGCAGGGTGGCACGTCGATAGTACGTAATGTACAGGTAGACGGCTAAGGTTGGTGGCTAGGTAGGTGATCTTTGCAGGGTGTCATCACGCGCACTACGCGGCGAAAGGCTGTGACTCAGGAGCACGAGGCTGCGACTCTGGTGTCTAATAATATATCGAACATCATTACCCCCTTAAGCAAGAATTTTGCCACCCCGGCCCTAGATCCTATATCCTAAACCCTAAACCCTAAACCGCTTAAACCCTAAACCGAAGAAGGGATCCCTTGGAGGCTGTCACCATGCACACCATGCGGCGAAAGGCTGTGACTCCGGGGTTCAAGGCTGCCACTCCGGGGTCTGCGGCTGCCAGGACGCAGACTCGGGAGTGTCCGAAAGTTAGAGGTACCTTATTTTGAGCTACTTATGATAAGGATCCTCCTAATACTTAAGTACTACACTAGGGTGCCCTGTTCTTGGGCCCTATTTTTGGAAACTCCAACATGGGGCTGGGCTTTCAAAAGGTTTTTGTTCTGATCCCACGTGTAAGGATCCTGATTGAAGTCCCGGGAGGGGCTGGGGCGATAAGCTACGGGTGGGGGTTGCCTAGTAGTGGAGTAAGTAACCTTTAACCTTTTCTGGGAAGTATAGTCCCTATATAATCCCTATCTAACCAAAAAGGTTAACCTGTAGTTCCCCATGATACCCGACAAGTAGGGTTGTCTTACTGCTGGAAGCTCTTTGGGCTCCTCTCCGAAGGTGCTTTCAACTTGAAGCATGTTTAGGGCTTTAGCGTCGGTTTAGGGTTCAGGGTTTGGGGTTTAGGGTTGAGGGGTTCAGGGTTTAGGGGGCTTGATTCATGATCAGCAGGAATGCGTCCAGAAAGCAGACAGGACTTTGGGGACGGGTTAGGGCACTCAAGTCTTGCCGACCTCTGTTCGCAGGGACAATCCTGTGCTTGTAAGAAAGCTGACCATGACAGATACTGCGATGCGTGTGTATACATATATGTAACTGTATGTATATGTGTATATAAGATATATGTACATCATCTACCTGCTGCTTTATTCATGTGTGTGTGAATATCTGTATCTATATTTATATCTATATCTATATATATATATACACATAGTGTAAAGAGAGTCTGTACGACCTGTACAAATGTAAAGAACATCCGTTGACTCGCGCCTTCCCTGGCCCGAGAGGACCGCTCTGGCCTCGGTGACATCTTTGGCCTTCTGACTCTTTTTCATACTTGGGTAGCATTTTACCTGTTTCTTAAAAATTGAAATTTTTAATTCTGACACTTTTTCATACTTGGGTAGCATGTTACCTTTTTCTGAAAAATTGAAATTTTGAATTCTGACTCTTTTTTTCATACTTGGGTAACATTTTACCGTTTATTGGTACTTAAAACCCAATAAGGGATAAAATGTACATTTTTTAACCCTATCCCAACCATGAACTAGGATTCTTCTGCCCTTCATCATGACCGTTGTGATGGGCATCATTGTCTATTCTGTGGCGGGCCTGCCGATCCTGATGCTCTACCCTGTGTCATTTCCGGTGCTTTTGGCGATAGTTTCTTTTATTACCGGCAGTTTTCTTGCTCTGCTTTGCGCCGGCTGCAGTGCTGTCGTATGGACAGGCAGTATAGTCTGGCTCCGCTCAGGGCGTACAGAAGCTTACGGAACCCTGCTTGAGGTTGCATCAGGCGAGGACTGAGCCATGCAGAGTGCGGTAAGCCACAGGTGATATCTTTCTTTTTGTTACTGCTATGAAGTAGTCTGAGCATCACTGTTGCATGGGTTCAGTCCTCTACAGTCTCATCCAGCAGCAGATTGCCGAGAAACAGATGATCGTTGCTCTTACTGATGGGCTTGCTGTCATCATGATATTGGGCCCCGGGACGACTAAGAGGTTTTTAGTTTAGGGCATGTTGCTTTTCTGTCGAAGAGTGTCTTAGGCCCAAGATGTCGGATCTGTTAAGTTCATTCTGCATCATCGAATCACGGTGTATTGGTTCGCGCTGTTTTCGCTACCGCAAAGTTAGTGTTTGGGTCAGAGCACCTCCGATAGTGATCCATGTTGTGGTAGTGAGTACTTCTGCTGTATTTCCCGTGGCTAGCTTCTTGCCTGTTCTACTATTTGATTACCACAAAATGTAGTGCCTTGTATTGGATGACTTCTCTTATGGCTATGTTCCTATAATAGGTACCTAGTTTGCATTGACTCCTCCAGTGGTGGTTGCTCGTACTCTCCCGAAGCTTCGTTTTCGGTTGCAGCGGCTTTGCGTGTCTCTGGACCCAGACTTTCTGAGCGTGTCTGGGTGTGTGCAAGTGTAAACTGCGAGCACCTACCCTGACGCTCCGTGTACCCTTGTAATATATACATAGGCCTTAAAGTACCCATATAGGGACCCCTTCAAGGCCTAAGTATCTACTAAAAGGGTACATGGAGCCTTTGGGCTATAGCCACTCAAACTGACAGCTGATTTGCACTGAACCGTTCGAAGCAGGGAACTTGCACTTGTCGGGCGTCGTGTCTAATTACTGTAATGTCGACCTATATCCTGAAGGAAACCTTCTGTTTTCGGCTGACCTTTTGTCATTGGTATTTCGAATTTCGTAGCACCAGATCTCTCGAAACCGGATGGTGCAGGAATCCACGAGGCGCACTGTGGGTTGCACTTGAATCTCTAGTCTGTGGTGCTTATTTTCGTTTCGGGAGGTGTCGCTGCGGGAAGTGTCCGGTCGTGGACTCGGAACTGTCACATTCCGGGTGTTTTGGTTTGAGTGTTCGGCTACAAAGTTTACAGGGTACAAAGAACTGTCCGCTTACCCAAGTGCGAGACAGGACAATCTATTGTAGTTCAAATGTTGGCTTAAACCACTTCTATAGTGAGGATTCTATGAGGTCCACAAAGAAACTACAAGTGCGAATCTAGTAGTCTAGGGAGCACCCTAACATAGGGGCCTGAAAAATTGCCAATGCTATTTTTTGCGGGCTCCTTTTTACAATTATAGTACAATGGGCCCCCGAAACCCTATTCTACCTGTTAAGGCCCCTATATTAAGCCCCGCAACCACAAACAAATGTTTGCGAGCTGGATCGACCTGGAATTTGGCTTCAGGGAGGGAGCCCAGTGGTATCACAGGGACCTTGGACGGTAGTGGTGACCATGAGAACACAACTACGACTTCTTCAGTACGCAAGACTGCCCCGCTTTGGACAAAATCTGTAAAGCACCTGCAAAAAATCCCGCGGATTCCGCGGAAGGAATCCCACTAATTACTCATATTGCACGCGAAAAGATCAGGATTGCCTTGAACCGTAGAGCTCCATAAGGGTTTAGGGTTTAGGGTTTAGGGTCTAAAAGCTCTCAGCCCCAAAACCTGAAACACTAACCTTGCAAGCCTGAACTTGAAAAGCCAAGAGTCTTAAGCTCTTTCGCACGTCCTGTCGGCCTAAGATTTTTCCCTAAACTCTGGAATCCCGAAGCTTTTGAAAGCCCTGAAACCTATCTTGTGTGTAATTTAGACTCCCATCTTCACCAATCACCGAGGAGGGCCACCGTGGCGCAACCTGACTCAGGCATGGTTGAGGGTGTAGGGAGTGTAGGGTTCAGGCAGCAGGGCAGATCAGCTGTCGCCTTTTGTGGTAAGAGTGCACAACGTATCAAGATCCAAGAAGCGGTTCGCTTACTCAGAAGGTCGCGATTAAGGGTTTAGGGTTGATAATTTGGGGCTTTGGGGTTTCAGGGTTTAGGGTTGAAAGGTTTAGGGTTTTAGGCTTTAGGAGTTTAGGGTTTAGGGTCATGAGGCCCAGAAGCCAGTCGAGATCCGATCACGTTACGTAGGATCACGTTGAGACCACCGATTCAGTCAGGCTTTAGCATTTACGGGGTATGCTCTGCAGGTCTGCCGTTACTGTATCAATCAGTTACATCGTTCATGTTCGTGGTTTTAGTTGTGCATGTGTGTCTTGGTGTGTGTGTGTGTATGATATATATCTTGCAGCATGCGCTGCCTAACACAGACCATGCGAAAGGTGGTGCTGTAACTTTGGGACACCACTGTTCGTGCCAATAAGGATGTGATGGCAAGAGGCCACGCCAACAACATCACAGCAGGCGCAGGCAAGGCCACAGGAACAGAAAGGATGTGTGTGGTCTGTATAATGTAAATACCCTCCTAGCCCATGGATAGCTTCCGCTTTCTCGAATCGAAGATCACACACGCACTCTCTCTCTCTCTCTCTCTCTCTGTCTCTCTCTCTCTCTCTCTCTCTCTCTCTCTCTTTCTTTGTGTGTGTCTGCGTGCGGACATTGGGGGGAGTGGGGCTTGCATATTGCTTTTTCTACATTGACATGTGTGTGTGTGTGTGTCTCCGTTAGCGCAACAATAGTGCAGCTACACGCGTACATGTATCTACTTCCAGGATGTCGATGCCAAGCACGAGCACTACAAGGTGCTGGTTTGCAGAAGGGGCGGGCGCGTGCTCGCAGACTTAAACTGCAGTTATTCCATTTATGCCAAGTGCAGCTGCGATCTAACGGGTAGACGGCATTACTGCATGACAGGGCAAATGCCTTGCAGCTAAAATTGTGGAGCCCGTTGCTGGGTACCTCCACGAAAGTTCACTCCCCTCTAACTCTAACCCCAGTGTCAGCTGCTTTGTCGAGTGAGCGGCCGAAACCGAAACCGTATGCTTTGGGGTTGTGTGGTCCACATTTACGGGTTTCCGAAAATGAGGGATCCTACTATTTAGGGTACTATATTAGGGTCTCCATTTTTCGGAAACCCCCATTTCGCCCTTCAGCCGACTTCTCAGAGTGTTCATGTGCAACTGTCGGTAGACTGGGACCTGCCTCGCATCAGATCATGGGTACACTTTACTTGGAGGTTCATGGGTCGTTGTAAGTAAGGTTGCAAGTCTCCCAATATAGGTTATAGTTATCGTTACCCCACTTATAACCCCACTTATAGTTACCCATGAACCTCCAAGTGCCGGGCAGTGGCATTAGTTGTTGAACCCACGACGTCATCCAACATCCATGTCCTTTGTGTCAGATCCGTCATGATCAGTCTTGCCGCGGCAACCCCTACATTCAATCTCACGTCCGTGTGACACGCCATCGTATACAACCCTCTAACTACTCGGAGGTTCATGGGTAGTTAGTGGGGCCATTAGTAGGGTAACTATACGTACAACTCCTATTAGGGGACTTATAGTCCTACTTATAACTATCCATGAACCTCCAAGCAGACCATTCAAAGCCCTTTACAGGGAACCTGAAGCCCTCAACCGTAAACGGAATAATACAAGGGCCTTAATAAAGGGCCCCAAAACCCTATTCTAATTTTTGAGGCTCCTATCTTACCGTCCAAGGGCTTAGGGCCCCGGTCCTTTATGAATTGGCGGTGCTTTGCAGGTTTGGGAGCTCACCTGCGAAGAGGATTCGATTTGACAGCTCTGAGGGTGTAGTGAGTTGAGGTATTTTAAATGTATGCTTGACTCATACCAGTATAAAGGTACCTGAGAGAGTTCAGATGATTTGATCCTGCGGGTGGGGCTGGGGTGCACTCAGGGGCACCAATTCTCAAGTCCAACCTGTGACATGGACCATCAGCTCCGAAAGTACGGAAGGATGTTCGTAGCATGTAACATCTCAGGAGTTTTGTTAATTGGATGCTTCAGGATTCCTGGATGCAGTGCTGAGGGTTTAGGCCTCCAGCATCGTTCCAGGTATTTGAATGTAGCCACACATTCGCAGGGTGAGAAGTGGGTGGTTGTCAATATTAGGGTCCCTTGCTGGGTCCCAATTTTAATACGGAGCCTAATATTTAGAGTATCCAAAAAGGGACCATAATTTTGACAACCGCCCAATTCATGTTCGTTGTGTAGAATGTAGTCACACGGCTTCCGACTAGCTCCCTCAACCTTTCTTCCCAAACCATGAGAGCCAAAACCCTAGCTCCTATGCCACCCCCGGTGCTGACCCCGAAAATCTAAACCCTAAGCCTAAACCAGGTAAGCTGCTTCCAGACCCATAGTCGGATTAAGGCGTCAAAAAAGACAAAAACACACTAGCGTTTCGATGTTCGGAACTACGTAGTATATGGTATTTTGCTGTCAGATACCATCATCTGGGCTATTACGACTTCATCACCATTCTTCTCAATGGCGCCACTGATGCCCTAAAGGGGACCATTGAGAGGGTCCATATCCCCCAAACTCCCCCATAATCCCAAACCCTAAACCCTACCTTCAACTACCGAAACTTACTCTTTTGTAGGTTCCTATTTCTAACCCTGCTAGGGAATTGACCCTACAAAAAATGTGGTTTTCCAGGTTAAGGTAATGCTAACTCCTATACTTACAACCTCTTGGGATGTGCATTCGAGGAGCTGCCAAAGGTGCAGCGAGAAGCAAGTTTCGATCAGCCGAGCCCTCGGCCGGAACCGGAACCTCTTAGACTTCCAGGACATCTGAAGTGCCCGTTAATAGAGCCCTTAGGATTCGTAGTAGTGGGTTTTTCGGGTATGTTACAGGGTAGTCGGGGGTTCTACGTCTCCTTAGATTTCCAGGACATATCATGCCCGCCTTAAAGTGAGACCTTGAGGTCCGTAATAGGTAGTAGTTGGTGTTTACCTAGACCCCCCAAAGTAGGTAAAATAATGGCCCAAGACCTATCAAAGGCCATTATTCTACATACTCTTGGGGTCCAGGTAGGATATATTAGAGGGTAGTAGTGGGGGTCCTATGTCTAATTTGGGGCTGGGGTTTAGGTTGAGAGTTCGCGGTTTTAGGATGCAAGGTTTAGGCAGACTGTGCTTACTGGAATTGTGTTCAGGGCTTGAGGGTTTGTGTTTTTTCGATCTTAGATTCTGGGCCATTGTTTGTCGGTTTATATACTGTTTGGGTACTTTGACCCTTCGGGCTGGCCTGGCTAGGGTTTGGGGGTTTCAGGGATTCGGGTGGAGGTTTCAGTGCTGGCGCTGGAGGGTTTCAAGGATAGCGTTTGGGGCGAGGGTCCAGGGTACATCATGTAAAGTGACTTCGTTCTCAGTACGGTAACCATGCTTATACGTCATATTATGGGACTTATAACCCTACTTAGAACTACCCCTAAACCCTAAACCCTACACCCGTATAGAATCCCTATAGTTCCCTTTAAAGGGTCCCTTAAAGGACCCTATACTTATAGCTACCCATGATCCTCCAAGTAATGTCGGATTTGGGGAGCAGCAAGGCTTGAGGGCGCGTAGGCGCCTAGGCCTCTGGGGGGACTTAGTAAGTAAGCTTATGAGTACCTTAATTGGGGCTATAAGTAGCTATAAGTAGTTTTTCAGTAATTACAAGTACTTATAAGTATAGTTACCTTAATTATTCTGCCCTTTTGACTGTTTGGACGATGTTGACTGGGGCTCTTCTAGACGTTCTGGGACTGCTTGGAGGTTATGGGTAGTTCTAAGTGGGGTTATATATAAAGAGGGAAACTATACTTATCACTCCAATTAGGGGACTTATAACCCTACTTATAACTACCCATGAACCTACAAGTGGTGTCTGTGATCCGTTGAACGAACGACCTCAAAAGCACCGTCACTCAAAATGTCAGGCGTGTCCAAGCCCGATACATCCCCTTACCCTGTATTACGTGTTAAGGCCCCTTTTGTACTGCTTAAACCTGAACCTGAAACCTTGAACCCCAAACTCTAAACTCTAAATCCCAAATTGCAAAGCAGTAGACCATAAATTAACCCTACCCCCTAAACTTGAGGGAGACCCTTCCGTCGCAGCGCTGCGGTCGGATGGTACGGCCCTCGGGTGTCCGAGTCACTTAAACTTGAACGACAGCTTGCTTAGTAGTTCTAGCAGGATTTCAGATGCCTCTACTTTCGATTTCAGTTCCACGGTATGGGACCCCCTAAACCCTAAAGCCTTATTAGGGTTCAGAGGTCTCTGAACAGCCTATGCAGGTGCTTGTAGTGGAAAATGGGGAGCTTAGGGCTTCTAGGAGCTTAGGGCTCTTTTGGGCATATGGGAGTTTCCGGAAATGGGGACCCCAATATGGTGCCCTAAATAGTAGGATCCTTATCATAAGGACTCCAAAATAGAAGGTACCCCTAATTTTTCGGAAACTCCCATATCGGACTTACGGTTCCGAGGATTCGCGCACCTAGGGATTACTTGGAGGTTCATGAGCAGCTAAAAGTGGGGTTATAAGCAGGGTAACTATACTTAGCACTCCGATTAGGGGACTTATGACCCTACTTATAACTATCCATCCAATTTGAGAGGGTTCCAGTCTCAGATATTCCGACGTCGGCAAGACCTGGGTCCAAGAGTCCTAAGTCAGCTCTGAAGGTGCGGGCCTGGAGCTGTCTAGCCTTTCATTCTGTCGATCTGTCTACCTACCTGACAGCCTCTCTGTCGGCCTATCAATCTATCTATCCATGTCTCTGTTTGTCTGTCATGACATGTAAACGACAGCAGGGCTCAGGCACTGATTGGCTCTGCGAGCGACAGCAAGGCATACTTCAAAAGTTTCGCCTCCAAGGTCTGGGACGGCTTCCTCTCCAACGAGGAGGCGGGCCCTTTGCTTCCAGACTATAAATAGGAGCCGAGGGTTTGGGTTTGAGAAACTTTGGAAGGCTTGTTGTCATCCGTTGCTGCTTATGTTGTTCCTTTTGTTTGAGGGGGTCCTGGTGCATCATTTGGCGAAAGCTGTAGCCCGGTTGTTGAGGCTTTTCTGGCACTTGCATTCTGCCTGTCCAAGGGCCCGCCGACGGGGATTTGGCACCCCTGTGCTTTGATTCTTGTTCTTGGTCGAGGCATGGCATGAATATAGGGGCCTAAACAATTACTAATACTACCTTTTTGTAAGTATAGTATAATGGGCCCCCAAACCCTATTCTAACTATTGAGGCCCCCATGTTAGGCCGTTTCAGGAAGGGTGCCAAAGCGGAAGTGAGAAAGTTTGTTTTTTGTTTTAATCTTCTGTCAATCACACCATTCAGTGTCTGGAAGCTTTACACCACGAGACCCCCTGCCCCCTAAATTGTAATTTCCGAACTGATTCATATGAACCTCTGCAGCTATTAGGGCCAGACGGTCCACAGGCTGCTATTGTCCATGCCATACTAATCTTCTTATCGCCAGCATCATCGTGCACCATGAACTCTAAACCGCCCTGCAGCCACAAACCCTTAAACCCATAGAGCCTGAACCCCAAGCCTCTACATCCCTCAACATACTTGAAAGGCCCGAAGCCATGCAACTCGAATCTCCACCGCAGGTTGCTCTTCTGCGGGCGCATGCCACGTCTGCGATGGAAGGGTGGTGCTGGCTGACTTAAGTTGAAAACTTAATGTTGATGATCCTTGATGTTCCCTGTAATAATCTTTGAATAACAAATCCCCGACAGCCTAATGCAACTTTTTGGCCCTGTGTTGCCGCCAGTTTCAGATTCGTCAATGCCTAGGTTTGGGGTCTATAGGCTTGGGTGTACATGCGACTACTGCGACTACCAAACTTCAAACCTAACTCCTTCTTGAGCTCCCAAGCCTCCGTGCTGCGGTATAAGTACCAAGAGAGTCCATATATGCTACGATCATAGAAGGATAATCCCCGCAGCCCGCAACCATTATCCGAATGGTCCTGGGGCCTAGTACCCGGGTTCGGGTTCTCCCCGAGCTGTTGCAAGCTCGACCCCCCGACCCCGACCCTTGCATACGAGTCAGAAAGTGGGTACAGCAATAGACCCGAAGCCCCGTGATCAGTAGTCGTGTTGTTGTTAACAGGGCGCGCCTGGCCAGTCCAAGGCGACTTGACACTTCCGAGTGATGTTGTCGATAATGTAGTGTGGTTGCTAAACCATTGCTAAGTGATGCATTGATGCTATCTTCGCCGATGGAGTCAGTTGTTGGTGGGGGACCTGAGGTGAGGGTTTAAAGTATCATTTATCCCCGTCGCCCGTCACTACCGTTGGTACTGCTGCTGCCGCCGCTGCTGCTGCTGCTGCTGCTGCTGCTGTGGTTCGTGTATGTCAAGTAATAAGTAATATAGAAGCCTGAATGACCGCAGATGTAGTTTGTTAGGGATTCTTGGTGTAAGTATACCTCATGTTTACCCCCCCCCCCCCCCCGACCCCACACCCCCAGTCCACCCATACTACCGTTGGCAGCGCCGTCATCACGAGTCTTCGCTAGGCTGCCACATCGGGGCGCAGAGGTCCGAAGAGGGCTCTGGGTTTAGGGTTCCTTCGGTTCTGGTGTGTGAATAGAGGGGCCCTGGTAATTACCTATACTATGTTGGTGGCTTCTTTTTATTTTTATATGCAAAATGTACCCCCGAACCCTGTTCTAATCCTGAAGGCCCCGGAATCCAGACTGAGCCCTATTTGTCCGGTCTAGCGGCTTGTGTTTTTGGGAGGGCCGGGGGTGCATTGGGCTTGCCGCGATCGAGAAAGAATCCAGTTGTACCCTAAACCCTAAAAACCCTACCCAGCTCGCAGCTTAGAGCTCCACACGAAATCCAGAAGGCGCCAAGAAGCGACAAGAGCGAGATCCTCAATTTCTCTCGACCTCCATACCACATCCGATTCTGCCTTGAAACAAACACACCCCTAAGCCAGGCTAGGAAGCATGAAACCCTAATCCCCAACGTAATTGCCATCCCTATGCCCAAAAAGTCCCAAACCCAATAAGCCTTAAGCCACTAGTTGGTAGAGGCGAGGGTCCTCCTTCCTGGCCTTCATGTTAAGGAACTCGGTGGGTTTAGGGTTTAGGGTTTAGGGTTGTATTCTGTCGTACATAATATCACGTACGTAGCATGATCTAAGTTTCCCTGCTGTCGCAACTTAAGTTAGAATCCTTTCGAACCCAGGTTTAAAGCGTAGAACCCATGAAGGAGCCCTAAACCCAGAACCGTTAACCCTAAATCCTAAACCCTAAATCCTGAACCCATGAAGGAGCCCCTAAACCGGGCTCCTTCAGGTGTCCACGGTTCTGCCTGGCTCACGTTGCGCGGACCTGTCGTCAGGTCGGAGAGGGGCTCAACTTTCGGCTTTGGGTTTCAACGGTTTCTAGGTTTAAGGCTTTAGGATTGCAGGTTGTTTTGGGTTTGGGGTGTATTGGGTTTAGAGTGTTTCAGTGACGTCGGGTTTGGAGGATGTTGGTGGCTTTGAGATTGTTGGGGTTTGGTTTGAAGGTCCGGTTTGGGCTTTAGGTGGCAGGCTCAGGGCTTTGAGTCGTAGAGCTCGGGCCTTTCAGATAAGATCTCAAGCCTAAAATCTAAACTTCAAGTTTAAAGCCTTAAGCCTATACCATCAGATCCCGGGCCTTAATGCCCATAATAAGATCCAATAAGGCATACTTTTTGGAACTATAGTCCCCTACCCCCCTTAGGGTCCGTATGATATACTAAGCCTAAGCCTGAACCCTAACGTTCTGTTCGGTCGGGGGGAGGCCCTGGCAGTTGCTCCTGAAGCTTAGATCGCAGGGATCAGGGCCAGAGCAAGGACTGCCTGCAGAAACCAAGGTACCTAACAAGGGACATGCGCTTAAATTCCCTGAAACCTACACCCTATAAACACCCTTAAAGGATCCCATGTCTTAGTTTTCCGCATCTTTGAAACGGAACCCAAGCCCAGGCTTTGATTCGGGGCATGTCAAAGGGCCTGTGCTTGAACGAGAGTTGAAGTGGGAGCCCTTGTTAAAGAGTAACAGCAAATCATGAATTTAATGTAGTGGCCCTGATGACTTGAATAAGGTCTGGAGTATACCAAAGAATAGTGGCTTTTTCACAACCTAGGGATAGTGTTGGTAACGATACAGACCTAGGGCAGCTTCGTAGCAAGAACTGAGTTTAGAAGGGGCTTACGTCCGTCAGAACGCGAGCTTTGCGAATCATCTACTAAACCAACAGGTGTGCTTGCTGCACGAAGAACCTGTAGGACGATGGTGGTGGCGGCAGTGGCGGTGTTGCAGCAGCAGTAGCAGTAGCAGTACTTAGCAGTAGCAGTAGCTGTAGCCGTAGCAGCAGTCGCCGGCGGAGCAGTGGTATTATTCATTGTATGATGTATAGGTACATGTAAAAACATAGGTCCCGAAGGAGAGTCCACCGCTGCACAGAGGCGCGATGCAGGTAGGTGCAGCAATCCGTCTTGCTTTCGACGTGTTCGGCACTCGGATGCTGACGGACTCCAGGGTTTCGGGACTAGGACTAGGATAAGGTTTTGGGATTAGGGCTTTGGGTTTAGGAGTAAGGGTTTAGGGTTGAGGGTTTGGTCCAGGCTTCCACCGAGAGTCATAGAGCCTTCAAAATCCAGAACACTCCCGATGTTAACCCGTACAGAAGCCTGAACAGACACCAAATCCTATATTGCTATATTTGGGGCTCTCATATACGCCCCAAACCCTACCGCAATCCTAGTAACATGCTATGCATGCCCACAGCTGCATACAAAGGCAACTTATATGGTTGCGGTGAGCTTACCGTAAGGATATATACCGTAAGGTTGCCATAACTATTATGAAAAATATGTGCCCTTCGTACATAGGGGTTTCGGGTCTTAGATTCTCGGCGGTGTTGGAAGGATATTGGGGTTTAGGATTTATAAAAGCCGAGCCACTAAACCAGCGAAGCCTGAATCCTAAACTCGTCCTCTTTGTCTTCAGGCTCTTCCTGCAATCAAGTCAACTGTGCATGGCTTGGCTTTGTAGTCGGGGCTTCGTGCGGGCACAGCTGAGCCCCAAGAATCCAAAGCCTTAAAACTCTTGCAACACATCCCAATAAATGCAAAGCTCTGAAAGCTCCATGAGCTTATGATGCTAGTACAAGGAGTCGTCCATGAATAGATGTACCTGTGCGTCTGTATGTGCACTATGTGTATCTTTTCTTATTTATCTATTAGTCATTATTAGTCATAAGAACAGTGCTAAGTATTAGCAAGTGTAAAAATCGTAGCCGAAGTAATCAACATGAGCAATAGTCGTAAGCTGAGTAGTGGTCATAGTAACTATAGGAGTATAGAAATTATAGCGCCAATCGTAACAACACTATCAATAGTTTGGGGGTCTTGACCATTGGAGTAAGGTTTTGGCAATTTACCGGAGTCTGCATAAATGGGCACGTTGCATCATAGAGTATAGCTATACTTGGAGGGTGGGGGACTTAGTAAGTAGGTAGCAAGTAGGCTTATAAGTACCCTAAAAGGGACCCTAATTGGGGTTATGGTACTTATAAGTCCCTAAAATAACCAGTTACTAAGTCTCCCGACCCTCCAAGTAGGATGCTATAGGGATAGCATCAACAACTCTTCCGACCTCCCCATTTTCCGCTGCGTGTACAGGTTACCTTAACCGACCAAACCCTATTTTTTTGTAGGCTCTTATACTGAACCCTAATATGGGATTTATAGGGACCCTACAAAAAGTAGGGGTGGGAGGTTAAGGTAGAGTACACCGCCAACACAAACGATCCGAAGCCCAGATCTCTAACCCAAAGGGTCCTAGGTACTGTTATGGGGAATACTTCCCCAAATCATGATAAGAATTCCTAATATAGAAACCCTACATTCTACTATATAGGTACTTTGGATCCTTTGGGTAAGTACACTTCAGCCCACCCTAAGCTCTATACGCCCCCAAACCTCCAAACCCGAACTTGAAGCCCCGAAACCCCTAAACTCGAAACCCCGTAAACCCTCAATTCTCAACCCCTAAACCCTCAACCCTGGACCTTCCACCCTCAACGCTGGAATGACCGTCGAACCTGAATCCCTAAACTACCCATAGGCCCCAAAGTACTTCCTTTCCGGGGTTCATATATAGAATCCTATATAAGGTCGCCCCAAAAAGGGAACTACTTTGGGGCCTATGGGTAACCTGTGAACCTGAACCCCAGATGACGGCAGTTGCACAGCCCGTTGTCCTCGGTTCAAGACCCAAGGACTCCATGATCTAATCCAGGGCCTGAATTATTACTTGGGGTTTTGGGGAGAAATATGCGATAGTTGAGGAGGAACCCTATAATAATGGCTACTATGAGTTTTCTTCCGATCCCCCACATACAGGGGCTTGAGTAAATCCCAATAGTATTTCCTCGGGCTCCTTATCAAAATTTCTTATAATGTCTCCACAAACCTACTCTAGCTCTATAGTCATTCAGGCCCCGAAACTTGCGCCGGGCAACACGCGTCCCTCATTCCCCTTCTCATTCCGACAGTCTTGGTTGACTGCAGCTCACACCCCAAGCCTTTGCATAGCCTCAAGCTCTCTTATCGGCTCCTTCTTATAAGTATACTGTAATGTAACCCAAACCTTAGTCTATAGTCATTAAAGCCCCTGCAGTAGTGCTCCGGAGCTTCTACACATTGCTGTAGGACACGCAAAGCAGCTCATGGGTCCTATCAAGACAGCCCTTCTTTCAGAAGCAACCGCAACTGCGGTGTACTGGAGGGCAGGATGATGAGAAGGGCACCATGCAGCTTGGGCATGGCTCTAGTCTGGATCCCTGCTACACTGGTCAGTGGTCAAACTGACTTGGGCAGGTCAAAGGGAGACCCGCGGTGTTGGACGGAACCTCTTTGGCAGCGATTCCGGGAGCATTGCTGCCAAGATGAATCATCTTGGGATAGGATGCGCTGTGGCATGCCAGACTTCAGCTATATTACTTTCGCGAAGTGCTGTCAGGGCAAGGGATTTTACAATTCTGCCGACAACTGCCTCCACAGCCAGTCACAGCATGGTGAGGAAAATTTTATCATTGACACTTTTCAATGGCAGAAGAAGCGCGACGGAGTTTATGTTGAGATGGGAGCATTCGATGGCATCACCTACTCAAACACACTGCGGCTGCATAGCTGTTTCGGTTGGAGAGGTCCGGGCCGTGCTTCGAAATCCGTTTAATTGGGCTTGAGTTCACTGGGTCACCATCTCGCAAACACAGATGTATGATAGCAATTATAAACCATCAAAGAATCAAAGACTTGCTGGTGCTGAATGGCGAGGGTGACAGTGAGTCTCTGTAACAGTTCCTTTCCAACACCTTGTAGTAGTACTGTAGTCCCAACCTCCTATTCCTTCCTCGACTCTTGCTGAAGCACGAGCAACAAGACCGCGGAATGATTGCACTTTAGATCGCCATGTCAGCTTGCATGAATCGATCCTCGCATCATGCAAGCCCCATGGCCTGGATCCTAAGCCCCCGATTACCTCCGATGCAAAGAATATCACTGTGACTTTTCCACGGCAGACGCACAACCAGCATGAACGACTGCACTGCTCGAGCTGGCAAGATAGCACTGTACCCTCGCAACAACGAACGTTGGTATGTACTCGAGATACTGCACCGAGTTCTGGTCATGACCACGAACATATCGTGACACACTGCGCCAGCTGCCTCCCACACATTTGTTGACATTATTGAGTCAGCATCGCTTTGGTCCGCAAGACGGTGCCACAGTACAGTAATCGGTTGAAAGAGAAGTAGAAGTCTTCCCAGCAGCGTACAGAAGCAGGACATTCTGATCCCGCAGGTATCCTGATCGAAGGCAGCCCTCGCAACTTTGCTCGACTTCAGCTTAATTGGCCGGCAGCACGCCCCATCAATGCTGTGGCCTACAATGGCGCCGTCTGTGCGCCACCTCGGAACCATGTGACCTTCATTACGAACCAGTGCCCGGGTCCTCTTTTGGGAGTCATTTTGGGTTTAGGTTTCAGGGATTAGGGTTTTAGGGGTTTAGGGGTTCAGGGTTTAGGGGTTGGGATAAAAGGGTTTAGTACCTGGGTCGACATTGGGAGTCAAGGTTGATGCTTTGCGTGTCTTGCGTGTTGAGAGTATCCCTAGGGCTCCAGTTACTTAAATGGTATAGGATACTGGGGCGTATAATTGATTGGTAGTAACCTACTATTTAGGTAGCTGGAGCCCCGGTGTATGTTAAGCTTCTAGCATATAGCTTTTCAGCGACAGGGACGGCGCGATGGATGCTGATGTGGAGCACATGACGCGAGAGGTCAAGAACCACTACAACGATACCTTTTTCGGAGAAGTGGAGCGGATTCCTTGCAAGCCCATGTCCTCATACTTGCGTGGCACAAACCACATAGACTTTTTTGCCTTGGATGTGGAAGGGTCGGAGCTGGAGGTCCTGCTCACCATGGACTTCACAGAAGTGACAGTGGAGGTTTGGGCATTTCTGCTTCGTAATTATAATGGACACCCACAGCGAAATATGAAGTTTAGGGTTTAGGACTCTTGTTATGTTTGGTTCAACTGGGCTTCCTGAGGTCTTCATGATCGAGTTCCACTGGTTCGACCCGGAAAAGAGTTGGAAGATACGAAACTTGCTCAAGAGTCTTGGCTACCTGGAATGCCGAAAGAGTTTGGACATCAATTATCTCTTCGTGCGGAAGGACGGCCCATATGCTGGACGCTGCTAGGCCCATGGCGACCTAATCCCGTCCTAAACCTCTTAACCACACCCTAAACCCCAGAAGCGCTACTCCCCTAAATTCTAAACCCTTGAGGCCTGAGGGCCTTTCAGGTGTAGCCCGGTTTAGGGAGAAGGGCAAAGGGTGACCCTTCATCTTGCACTACGCTGCGTAGGCTCTGGCTTTGACAAGCTTCACGAGTCATTGCAAGCAAGATGCTCCCGAAAAGCTCTTCCGATGACTTAGGGCTTACCTGGACACTATGAGCCTACCCTTGTAGGGCTCCTGATTAAGATTTCTGTATATAGGGCATTAAGAAGGTAGGATATCCGAGGTTATCGTAAGGTTAGGTAAGGTTTAACAGTACTAAGACCGTTTAGAGTTTATGTTCAGCAGTTTAAGCTTGCCTTGAGGCTGAAAGATTGATGGTTTCGGGCTTCACTTACCTTTGGTTAGTCGGGGATGGAAGAATGGTAGTAATAGTAGTTATACTTGTACCCCATTCCTCCACCCCCTACTAACCCTAAACCCCTAAGCCCTAAACCCTTAAACCCTAAGCCCGTAAACCCTAAACCCCTAAACCCTATTAACCAAAGGTGAGATCAGGGTTCGAAGTCGAAGGCTGAGGTTTCTGGTTATCAGTTTTAAACCCTAAACCCCACGCCCGAAACCCTAAACCCTATTGCAACCAGTTCGGGCCTATTGGATCGATGCTATTCCAATAAATCTGCACAAAGCTCCTTTCCAGATTGAGGGATGCCAGGCTTAGGATGTTTTTGTAACGATTGTCATGAGTTTTTGAGGGGGTTCGGTGTAGGCTGTGGCTCAGGTCGACTTCCTTGTGGGTCTGAGGTTGTGGGCTGTAGACTTCTGAGCTCTGAAACTTTCAGGTTCCTCATCCCTGAAAGCCTCCGATGAAGCACCTACCTACCGAACCCAGAACATCCACAGCATCCATCGGCCCAGTAAGAAACCCGAAGTTCTAAACCCTAAACATAGACCTTGAGCATCCATAGGCCCAATAAGACATCTTAAATCCGAACCCCCGGCCCGGGAATGATCCGACTGCGGCTCCAAAGCAAGGCAGCCCGAAATCCGAGAAATCCGAGTACTCTAAGCCTGCTGGGCTTCAGCTTCGGGGTTTGGTCTATAGAGGTTCGATGGGTTTAGGGTTTAAGGGTTTAGGGTTTAAGGTTCAAGGGTTTAGGTTTTAGGGTTTAGGGTTCAGTGGGAGTTCTGTACAAGCTGTTTTAGTGTTTAGGGGGCGGGTTGCATCAGAATGTGGGCAACTGAGGCCTTGAACCACCCAGCATTTGGCCCTAAGGGTGCGGAGATTGACAGATAAAATGATCTAAGTGCAAGAGGAGTCAATATAGGTAGATCCCCTACAGCAGCCCGAAAGTATTAGAAGCTTCCAGTGTAAGGTTACCCAAATTAAATCCTTATGTTTACCACGTACTGCTTAGTTCTTCAGAGATGCATTACTTGTAGTGATGCTGCTCCCTAGAAATAATTGTGTGTTGTTTATTACAAGACAGCTCCCAGGGATTAAATGAATAAATACTGTGGTTCTTGGGCGCTAAAGTAGCATCCTTCTCCGGTCTTGGCCGGATAGCGCGTGGCTGTCATGGACGCAGCGCGTCCTCTGGCAGGTGGATGCCGGCTTGATGTGGACTTCGCAAGCCCCAAATTGTAAACTCCAGACTCTTTCGGGTCTACACTCGAAATCCCAAAGAAAAACTCGAAACTCTAGACCCTGCACCCTAAACCTAAACCCGATGAGCTCCAAACTCTAGACTGTAAGCCCTAAACCCTAAGCTCTAGACTTGAAACCGCAGCCAAACTCTAAAACCCTAAACCCTGAAGCCCCAAATCCTAAACCCTTCATGTTCGTACTTGCGCCCTAGAGTTGACGATTCCGGCGCATCGGTGGCGATTGACATATTGAAGGGTTCTGGGGGTTCGGGGTTCAGGGTTCCTTGCCTCGGGTTAGTGGTGTAGGGCTTAAGGAGTTTAGGGGTATGGGTTGAGGTCGGGCTCAACTGTGGTACAAGGGTCCTAAGCCCTAAACCGTGGCTCAGTTTGTCGAGCGCCTTGAACTAAAGAGGACATCGATCCCAAGCAGGACCCAACCCGCATCACAAAGCGGACACTCGACCCTCAACCTTGAGTGCTACATGCTTAAAGGGGCACTACTTGGAGGTTCATGGATAGTTATAGTTTTTAGTAGGGTTATAAGTTATAAGTCCCAAAATATGAGTTAAACGTATAGCTACCCTACTTATAACCCCACTTATACCTACACATGAACCTCCAAGTAGCGTCACAAGCGAAGTCTCAGAGGCAGCGCGGAGGCGTCTGCAGGCCGTGGTGGCAGTACGGAAGGACTTTAGAGTTCGGGGTTTCAGGGGTGTGTGGGCATGGTCTTAGGGCTTAACTTCGAGGTACTTAGAGAAATATTTTTTAATTTTTGGTTATTTTAATCCCTAAGAAACAGCTAAAATTAAAAATGTTGCTAGGTTTCTAAGTTCAGTATAGTTAAAGTTAGGCTTTGCAGGGATTAAGTACGAGATAGAATTCGGTGGTGCTTGATCGACCCATTTCGGATGGAAGGACTTTGGATGTGTTTGTCATTGGAAAAGTCTGCCCCTTTGTTTTTGTATCGAGGGTTTGGCTTTTGAAGGAGAGACTTCGGATTAACTGCCATGATGTTTTCTGCTCGTATTCCGGCAGTGGTATTTGCTATTATCACTTTACCGTCGAGTGTAGTTATTGTTTTGTTATTGCACTGCTCTGCAACTAGTCTGAATGTCATGAACAATAATGTTATCGCCAGGACTAGAGTTGGTGGTAGGGCTGCTGAAAGCAATGCTTCAGCGATCAGCAAGACGGTCGCTCATGCTCCTTTCCTCACCTTGATCATTACGGTACTTTCCGGCGGCTTTCCAGATGATATCTGAGCTGGATGCGAATGTACCACCAGGCCTCAACCATGAACACTGCACCCTAACCTGCTAGCCTTATAGTGCCTGAATTCCGAGCCCTAATCCAAAGCCATACCTCAACCCGGATCGTCTTCCGATTTGCAAGCTCGAATCCTCGTCCGTCGCAACCATGATGCCGAGCTACATCCCTAAACCCTACATCCTAAGCAGCTCATCCTAAAGCCTAAACCCGTAAACCTTCCCTAAACCAAAAAACACCAAAGAAGGTGTTGAACACAAAGCCTGAACCCTGAACCGAGTGTTGGGTTCAGGTTTCCGAAGCTCCTCGTGCCAAAGGGTCCTAGGTACTCCTACAGTAGAATGTGGGGTTTTCTATAGTAGGAATGAGGGTTCGCGGTTTAGGGTGGCTTAAGTACCTATTATAATATAGTAGAATGAAGGGTGTCTATAGTAAAATTGCGGCGTAGGTTAAGTATTTTTTCGCAGAATGTAGGGTTTGCATAGTCGGAGTATTAGCAGTATGATGTGGGAAGCTATCCCCGATCATACTACCTAGCACCCAGAGACTCCACCACCACCAAGTTCAGCAATATACCCTTAAATTCTTTCAGGGTTCCTACATTTGTTGCGGGAGGTTCCTTATCCAAAGGGTCCTAAGCATCTACATTATATAGTAGAAGCCAGGGTTTCTATAGCAGGAACTACTGTTAGGATTTGGGGAAGTATCCCCCCATAACAGTACCTAGGACCTTCTGGGTTCATGAATCCAAACTTACAAGGAGGGACCCTTAATAAGGACCCCTAGGTATATACCCTTAATATAGCTATTTTGTACCCATTATATAACCCATTATAGGGTTGGGGTCCCCATTAAGGGTCCCTCCTGTTCCCCTTTGAATGAAGGGGCCCATGAGTCCCTAAAAACCATCCCTTTAAGGATTGTTGATGATATAAATCCTGCATTACCTTAAGGACCCTAAATAACGAGAACTATGGTATATTCCTTATTATGGGTCATGCAGGATTTAGATCATCAGCCGACTTCTACAAAGAAATCACATTAAGGAGCCCCAAACTTGGGAGGCTTCAGAGGGTCCCAGGTATTCCTCAGTGAATGGGCCTTTCAGACCGGTGGAGGACAGACAGCTCCAAAACCTCATAGCCCTTAACGCTTCTTAGGGTTCCTTCTATGACTCAAGGTATATATATATATATATATATATATATCACATATATATATATATATATATATATATATCCTTAAACTTAGTTAACCCTGAACCCTAAGCCGTGGAGGACAGAGGCTCAGCGGCTCATGGAGCGGACGTGAGCGAAAATCAGTCGTGGATCCCAAGCTGCCCACAGCTATAGGTTTAGGGCTGGTTTTCCAGGGCTCAGGGTTTAGGATTGAGGGGTTCGTAGACTAGGGGCTCAGACCGACTTAGAACACAAGCTGCGGTCTCAGTTTTTGGGGGAATGGGGTTGGGTTAGCTCGGCATTTGAAGTCCTACTCTAAACCCGGGTTTCGGGGCCTCTAAATTAGTAAAACTCAAAAGAACGCAGGTTTTAGGGTTTAGGATTAGGGCTTAAGGCTAAGGGTTCAGCGCTTTCGGATTAGGGCCAGGGATGGACTTGTGCTTCTTAGCCAGTGGGGTGTTCACATCCCTGTCCTTCCTATGAAAATACATCTTGTCAAGTGTGAAGGGGCGTTACGCACATCTTGGCGGTTTTATAAATACCCCGAGACTCGAAAGCTCCTGGTGCAAGGAATATATCCTGTAAATGAGAGTAGGAGCCCTACTACGGCTTGAGGTGTACCCCAAAATAGTAGGATCCTTATTATAAGGACCCCCAAATAAGGTACCCCTAATTTTCGGAAACTCCCTTATGTTGTGTCTGTGAATTCTCTCGTATTCATAAGGAAGGGGTTTTTGAGGCCTCTGGGTCTTCGAGGGAAAAGTTTGTTTTCATGGTTCTAAACCCCCGAATCCTGGACGTGTACTTAAAGGATCATAGGACTTGTTATAACTAGGGTAACTATACTTATAGCTACTTATAACCCCAGTTAGGGTACATATAACCTTACTTACTAAGTCCCATGACCCTCCAAATAAGCCCTCAGACTACGCACTCGTAGACCTCAGCCCCCATCCCACTGACCCGATACTTAAACCCTGCAGCAGATCGTCTTGGGAATTCAGAAGCTTAAATACCCAAGTACCAGTATTGGTCCTGATTGTATAGTTGTACTCTAATATGCTCCTAAACATTATTCTAATTGATAATTAAGGCCCCCGTATTCAGAGTCCAGAGATTTAGGACATAGGCTTACGGATTGAGTGCGCTTTCGGCTAGGGAATTCGAGATTCAAACGACAATGCGGATCTTCAGAAGCTTCCGAAGCCGTTGCGCAAGCCACAGATCGCCCTGAGAGCCTTTTTCGGGGCGTGTCTTTTCCATGCCCATGCAACATATCCGCTACTCAAACCGAGGCCTATATTTTAATTCAAACTGTCAAACTTACCGAATCCCCAGGCCGCTAAAATTCTGTAATCCTGCTTAAGTTCAGAAGCGCAACCTGAGACCAGACACCCCAAAGCCATGAACACCCGCCAAGGAACAAGTGGCAGAAGGCACTCGATTGCAAAGTGTCTTCTTCAGCTTACTGTCTAATAGCTTCATTCGCAGGGATGTTGGTATACAATGCCTCAGCACCCTAAACCCTAAACCCTAAACCCTAAACCGTATGGAGCTTTGGAGACTTCAGGTTCAGGGGCTACGCTAGACTACTTGGAGGTTCATGGGTTAACAAGTAGGGTTATAAGTCCCCGAATATGAGTTATAAGTATAGTTACCCATGAACCTCCAAGTAAACCCTAAACCCTAAACCTCAAACCCTAAGCACACTAGAATATATCACCCAAAACCTTGCTCAAGAAGCTATAGGGCCTGACGGGTTCCTGTCAGAACAGATAAAATGGCTTCGGTGAGACATTTTCCGCATCTCTACATAGGGACCGTGAGCATTAACACTCGGAGCCCGCCTCCCCGGAAAAAAACATATTCGGAAACTCTGATACTAGGCAACACGCTCTGGGATATTAATCGTCGATTTGAGGAGGGTTTAGGGCTGGTATTGGGCTGACTAGTGGCTGATAAACAGTCGGTTTTGTCATTCTTCGTGTTCTCATCCATACACTCGCAATACGAACACTACTTCGTGTGAGTGAGCTGGCATCCCAAACCCTGCGCCCTAAACTGTTGGAAGAGCTCGACTCGGGCAGGCGTAAAAGTTACCTTCCTGATAGAAAAACTCTAACCACCTAACCCTAAATCTTACAGACATATGCCCAAGATATTATATGGGAGTTTCCGAAAATAGGGGACCCTCATATAGTACCCTAAAGAATAGGATCCTTATTACAAGGACCCCAAATAAGGTACCCCTAGTTTTCGGAAACTCCCATATAACTGAAATCCTAAATCCTCAGGATGACTCGGAGCTAAGTCAGAGCCCGAAGCACCCACATCTAGGACCCTTTCGGAGACTGCGTGAAGCTTGCTGTTGGTGTAGTGTCGCCTTAAGACAACTGAAAAGAGAAGAGTAAGATGAAATCTGGTTCCTTCAGCCCACAAAGCCCCCAAGGTTTTAGATCTTAGAGTTTCGATACTTGGCGCCAAAATCATTTTTATATGACCTCTGTATCGTATGGGGTCGGTCTCAATGGAGGAGACGAGAGAGCCCTCACGTTCACTCGACCCGATGCCAAGTTCCTGGGAGCCACACGGATGGCCATGCCAATGTTGGCTCGACGCCGCCCCCCTCCACGCAGAGTGGCAGCAGTACACCGCAAGACCTCCGTCTCTGCAGGCAATGTAGGCTTGCATGGGAGTTTCAGGCAGAACCCCAACAGGGTCCGTCACCTAGTGGTTATTTCCTCCGCAAAGTTTTTTGTCTAAGATCCCTGGCAAGGCTCTGGTGTGTAGGTACATTGGCCGTTGAGCGAAGACCCGGGGTACTCACCCTGTACTTTGGCTTTTTAAAGTGGTCTCTCCCAGACATTTTGGGGCCAAAGAAAGCATGTACGATTTTGGGTACATCAACCCTACTTAAAGGATCATGGGACTTAGTAACCAGGGTTATAATTAAGGTAACTATACTTATAACTACTTATAACCCCAGTTAAGGTACTTATAACCTTACTTACTAAGTCCCATGATCCTGCAAGTAAGGTTTACATGTTCTCAGGTAGGATCTTTTGCGGCAGCTCCCACAGGCGCTTGGTTGAAGGACCACATCTGCTCGTTCAGGGTGTAAGGTTTGAAAAACCGCAGCCGCCATCTTTTGTCTTTATTTAGGGCTTGGGGGGGCTTGAAACCCTAAACCTTAAACCCTACCTCACCCTGAAGAACCTACCTTTTTAAGGATTTATATAAAGAAATCATATTCGGGAACCCTAAAAAAGGTAGGTTCCTTAGGGTCCAGGTAGTACTTGCAGGGTTGAAGCCGCCATGTTTGCCGAGAGACAGCAGGCGGCCGTCGCTGCACCGTCGCCGCAGACAGTTATTTCGAGGCAAGGCTTGTTTTGGGTTTACAGTAGCCCCAAGGGTCCAAAGGACCCAATAATTAAGTTCTCGGTTTTAGGATAGTAGTTATGTTGGTTAGGATTTTGGAGAGTATATGATTATTAGGTACTTGGACACTTGGGGTAGAAGCCAGAAAGTTGGAACATTATTAGCCTCATGCCCTTAAAGCCAGTTATAGGGAATCCTAGCACTGATCCTCCTAAATCCATGTTCCAATTTTCTGGGATTCACTATAGGATGCTTCAGGGTTTAGGGATTTAGGGTTTGGGGATTTGGGTTTAGGATGCTTTAGGGATTACAGCTCATCTTCGTGCGATTAGGGAAGCTGTGTTTAGGGTTCAGGGATGTGGGCGCAGAGCGAGGTGTTTGTTTCAATTGCTTGTGCTTGTTTCTGGTTTAGTATGCATCTTGTTGCTGCTATGACTGCTATGACTACGTGGGTTTATTCGTGCATTGTTGGCTTGTGAGTGTCTCTAAGTATTTGTCCGAACTACGTTTTGATTGATGTCCTTCTTCTTAGCTTGTTTGTATGTTGGCTTCGTTGCATTGTTCCTTTTTGGCTATTGTGTACCTTTAGGCTTCGCGGTCTTTGGCGTACTGGTTTCTTGACTTCCGCGCATTCTGCTATCGACAACAACAGCAACAACCACAGCGACACCCGATCCCGAGCCGAGCCACGCTGTTTCTTGTTGAAAGTAAAGCCATGAAACCTGTACCCCAAGCCCCAAGCCGCACTTACTCTCCAAATCGATTGAAGACCTTATGTTTGGGAGTTTCCGAATACAGGGGACCCTAATATAGTACCCTAAGTGGTAGGATCCTTACTATAAGGACCCCCAAAATAGTACGGTATCCCTAAGCTTCGGAAACCCACTTATAAGCCCTTAGCATCCTGACAGCCTGGAAAATCGCCTCCAGTCAGAGTATGCCAATGCTGGACCGGCTAGGGTTTAGGGGTTTAGGGTTTAGGGGTTTAGGGTTGAGGGTGGCCCTCTGAAGTGCGCACCAACTGGGGCTAGTGCTGGATCGGCATGTTGATGTGTCCGATGCTTGATTTTGAAGGGTTGTGGTTCCTATTCAGTGGATGTGAAAAAGATTGGGGATTGCTTGTGGGTGTTGGAACTTTACCTAAGGTTTGGGTTTTGCTTTGCTGCTATGATGTGCTATTCTACCGGAGCGGGGAGGTCTGGGAGCACATGAGGATCACGTTATTTAGGATGCTGGACAATGTTGAGGGGTCCCACTTTTGCCGGTCTTACATTACGCTGAAATCTCCAGATCCTCGCACAGGCAATTGACGGGACCGATGGCAATCAGAATCAGGAAGCGAGTCACGGCTGATGTTTCAAGGTTGCGTGAACTTAGGATTCACAACTTCCTCTCAAGATGACCATAAGACGGTTGTATATAGGCTTGGTCCACCCCGGAACAAGCTTGCTGAACACTCGCTCAGTTAAGAATTTCGTGTAGACATGCTGTAGGGGTTGCTGTAAGGCTGTAAGGTTTTCAACTGCTGCACCCCACCTTAGCCTCTTCCTGCGGTTACCCGACCATCAGCGACGTGAAGGTAGCCATTCACGCAAGCTGCGCCTTCTTTGCTTGTCTGTGTCATCAGTCGGATTCCTAGACCCAAGAACCCCAACCTCCGAACCCTGAAGCCCTACACCCTTGAAGTGCTAAGCCTTATCTCTGGGACTTCCCTGCGAACGTGCCCGAACTGCATCCACGGACGTCCCCACCCGGGCAATTCCTCAAGCCCGCAGGAACGTACAACATTCGCCGCGGTCCTCGTTTAAAATTCTGAGCCTTTCTTCGCTTCAGGCCAAATCTGAGAAAACTAGGCCTTGCAATCGCCCAAGAACACCAAACTCTGTAGCCCAGCATACTGATAGAACCGTTGAGGAAGCCTTCTCGAACCCTTACAGTATATGTAACACACACACACACACACATGGGCAACTGTCAGAATTATGGTCCCTTGTTGGGTCCTTAATATGTAATACGGCACCTAGTATTGAGGGTACCCATAAGAGGACCATAATTTTGACAACAACCCACATGGAACCCCTGGAAAGCCCTCCGGACTTCACTTTAGAGGTCAGAATAATACTCCGAGAATCCTACTCTAAATATGAACTTTAGCAGGATACTTAAATCCAAAACTCTTAATTGTTAAGACCCCTATATCAGGGCACGTCAATCCTAAACCCTATATAAGCCCTAAACATCCTCAACGCTAAACTTCAACCCCAAACCCTGAAAACCCAAAGTCACTGAACCCTACCCATAGGCCCCATAGTAGTTCCTTTTTGGGGCTCATATTGAAAATTCGATAAGGTAATCCCCAAAAGGAACTACTCCGGAGCCTATGGGTAGACCTTATAAACCCTAAACCCCGCAAACCCCAAACCCGGAAGCCCTAAGTTGTTGATCCAAGAGCCGGACATCCGAGGGGCAGCTTTCCCGACTCGGTGAGAGGATCCTTCGAGAACTTGCCGCTCGGTTTTTGGGGGTTTAGGGTTGTGATGTAGGGTTTAGGGATGTTTAGGGTTTCGGGTTCAGAGTTCAGGGTTTGGGGTTTAAGGTTGTAGGGTTTAGGATTCAGGGCTTGGGGTTGCGGGCTTCTTTATGCGGCTACGGAAAGTTTGTTGCATGTGCTTCTCTAGCTGTTTTGCAGAGTTCTACTTGGTCTTACAGGTGAGTTTAGACAGGGTTCTTGTGTTGAGGCGGTCTTGACAGGGCAAGACCCATGACTCCATCCGGGCTTAGGGCACTCAGGTTTCGATATTGCCAAAGGGCTTGGCCTGTAGGATGGAAATTACACTTAACCCTGCTGCACCCTGATCTCTTAACCCTTCACCCCTAAACCCTAAACCCTGCCTTTAAATTTGCTAGAGAGCGTTCCAAGCTACGATGCTTCTTCGCACCGGTTTATTAGGCTAGGTTAGAAGGGTTTTGGTATTCTACAGAGCTCTGACGAACAAATATCCCCTCACAGACTCTCTCTCTCTCTCCCTCTCTCTCCCCCCTATATATATATATACACACACACACATACTATATTCATATAGCCCAAACCCGATGCCACATATTCACATGGCCTTTATTCAGGCTTCAGTGTGGAGTCGGCCCTCAAACCTTCCACCTGAATCATTGAGGCCCTGGTATCAAAGAGCACTCAGAAACCTACTGTAATACCCGAAAACCGAAAACCCTGAACCCTACTACCCTAAACCCTACCTTAACTCGGCATAACCTACCCTTTTTAAGAACTTGTATAAATCACAATGAGGAACCTTACAAAGGTAAGTTCCTCAGGGTTAAGGTAAACCCTCCAAGAGCAGGAGGAGCCCATCCTACATGGAACGAAGGAGGTCGTGCAACGGTTGATGATATATACGTGCAACGTTGATGATATATATATATATATATATCCTGCATTACCTTAAGGAACCGAGAGACTTCCAAACCGTCGCCACGCTTCAGGTGATCGGCTACTTTGCTGCGACGAAGTACGAGGCGACGCCTGCGTCAACCATCAGTAAATGCATCGATTCAGTTCGAGGTCCTGGCCGACTTGGCAGCAGTGCGAAGCGAAGAAATTGCGGCGGTGTTCGAAGCCGCACGCATTCCAGGTAGGCTGGCCGTTAAGTTATCTTCGAAACAACCACATGAAGCTCAGGGTCGGAATATTACTCCGACGGATGCCATCTGAATGCGCGCGGCATCCGAGCAATCGTGATCAAATACTTGCCGGCCCTCGCGAAAGCCTCGCTCGACTGACGAAACACTATTATTCCAGAAGAAGCCCTGGAAATTCAGGCAGCGGACATAGTCATCTCGGATTCCGCACTTTGCGCCGTAGCCAATGCCGAGGCAAGAATTCATGAAGAGTGCGGTTCTCAAATAAAAAACATGGGAGAGCGATATCGCCAGGAGGACCAATGGTGGGGGGGCGATCGGGGCGCCCTGGCTGCTTCTGCCGGTTCACCCGGCTTGGGGGAAGGGATTCAGCTGGGGCGGCTTCAATCGGCACCTCTGGAACCTTGTGCAGCCACTGGAAGAGAAGGCCCCACGGCTTCGCAGCTCTTGGTAACCTTCAAACAAAAAAGTATCGCGGAGGAGAGAGAGGTCCTTCTCCTTGTGACAGGCAGGCACCGTCAAAATCACACGGATCAAAGAGCCACTCTGCGCAGGCAACGATTGCACGAACCGGCACTGCAACGCGAAGCATCTTCGTTATGAGATGCAGAAAATGACTGAGGCATCGGGCAAAGAATTGTAATTAATCATCCACCGAAACATCCATCGCAGGACTACGCAGAGGCAAAGGTTCGGCTGCTGATCGTGGACGCCGTGCCACTGAGCTACATCAAGGCTGCTGTTCGTCGCAGCAAATCGCAGTGCATCGCGACGACGACCTTGCGACTTGGCGAGGAGACCTAAGAGGACAGCTGCAGGTTGGCCTGTAGCTTAGCGGCCGGTAGCGAGCGGCTTGCCCTCATGGACATGTACCGCTGCTGCGCTGGTCGCCTGGCCTGGGAAATATGGTTCATTCCTTATTATGGGTAATGCAGGATTTGTATCATCAACCCCAAACCCTAAACCCCCAGATCCCTTAAAGGAGCTCCTTAAAAGTACCCTTGTAGATCCCTTTAAAGGAACCCCAAAACTTATATCATCAACCGAATCAGACCTCCTCGAAACCGGAGTGTGCGCAGCAGAGATCCGGCAAAGGCGGTAGTGGACCTCGAACAGTTGCTGGAGGATGAGCAGAAGGGGTTTAGGGTTTAGGATTTTCAGGGTCAAGGGTTTAGGGGGTTAGGGGTTTCAGGTTTAGGGTTTAGGGTTTAGGGGTTTAGGGTTTAGGGTTTAAGGGTTTACGGGTTTAAGGGTTTAGGGTTTGGCGATACAGACCGGTGGGACGCTTCGGCTCGTCAGAGTGCACAGGAAGAGCATGCAGCGCAGGTGGACGGGGCACAATACCGTGACGAGGAGGCGGCTGCCTACCGTGATTGGGGTCCCTATATAGGGTTTAGGGGTTCAAGTCCCTATATATATATGACATTATAGGGGTTCATAATAAGAGCGGTAGTTCCAGAAGGCCCCGTCGGATCGTCGAAGGGCAGCAGCGGGTTCGTTTCACGGTGGTGCAAGGATCACACGGGGCGGAGGCGCAGTGTCATCTTCCTCTTGCTCGGGGCCATCCTGTGCAGGTCAGCATGGAGCTCAGTGAGGTGGAAATGCAACCGACTGAGGAGAATGGGGTGAACTCGCAAGGGACGGTGGAGGGCCGGGTGGAAAGCACGGTGCCAACTGAGCGGAGAATGGCCGACCTCTACCAACGGTGTCACGGATGTTGAGGTGCTTGCAGAGGTGGGGGAGGACATGTATGTCGTCTTTTTGGCGAGGAAGGAGGCGGAGGAGGAAGGACAACCAGCATGCACGGAGGACAGTCTTGTGGAGCAGAGGGGAACCAAACGCCGGCCGGAAGAATCAGATGCGATTCAGATCTCTAAACCCTAAACCCTGAACCCTAGACCCTGAACCCTAAGCCCTAAACCCTAGACGGTGAGGAGTAAGGGTCGTCAGATGTGTTGCTGAAGCAAAGGGATGTGTGCTATGTGGCCCATACATGGCCATCCCAGCTTTCCCCCTTGGGAGCGACGCCTAACACAAAAAAAACCCTGATACCCTAAACATCAACTTAAAACAAAAAACCCAATAGCCTAATACCCTAACACCCTAAAGCCTGATGCCCCGAAGCCCTCGGTCGTCAAAGGAAGCGTGAGACGCTGCTGGATCCAGTGTATGTGGAGGAATTGCAGACAGAGGCCCGGGTTTAGGGTTTAGGGTTCAGGGTTGAGTGATGGGCTTTTCTTTCAGTCATGGGTTTCTGCTTCGGCAGCTCATGATCACTCTTAGGACTCCACTTCACATGGTATGCTCTTCCAAATCGTCACGCTATACCCATGATCACAGACTACGTGTCCTTCGAATCTCCACTCCCAATGATCCTTCCTCCAACACTCCGTTAGCAGAGCGCCCACATCCACACCGTGGACCCTATGTACCCCCAAGCCTTCAACCCAGAACCTGACCCGAAGCCTTGAGCCAGAATAGCACCTCCGACAGTAACCCTGAAAATAGCCCATTGTGGTCGCCATCGGTAACCTTTGCTTAATAACTTATCTTTGCTGATATCTGATATATCCCGTAAAGCCTTCGAGGATGCCGCAGAACCAGAACCTCGGTAGCCTCTTTACAGGAGCCTTCACGACTTGCCTGGCTGCGATCTTCCGGTGGACTCATCGTGCAGCTCACGTGCCTCAGCCCTTGTTTGGTGCGGCTTAGGGTTTTGGGTTTAGGGTTATAATTATGGTAACTATACTTATACCTACTTATAGCCCCAATTAAGGTACTTATAACACAACTTAGTAAGTCCTATGATCCTCCAAGTAGGGTTTAGGGTTTTGGGTTTATCAAAGGGGAAAAGGAGGGATCCTTCATGGGACCCCTGCCCTATAATGGGCTATATAATGGGTACATAATAGCTATATCAAGGGTACATACCTAGGGGTCCTCATTAAGGGTCCCTCCTTTTACCCCTTGGATTTAGGGTTTAGGGTATTTTGGATCTTGAGGTGCTACCAGGTTCCCAGTAGTGCACCATTGCCCTTTTATTTGTGTCAAAAGATCCCCTTATTCAGTTTGATTGCCAGGAGTATATTGAGGGGCCATATACTACTGCGGAACCTAGTTGGTTGTTGAGGGATACGTGGTGTCGTTTCGACTTTCAGGCTGATGGTGAAGTGGTGGGTTTCGGGCGCAATGGCAAGTGCTTCTCGTCAGGTTAACCCCTGGCGCTCCGCTCTGAAATTTCTAAAGGGTTTAGGGTTGAGAGCTTAGGGCTCAGGGCCTGTGGGGCAAAAACCCTGAGGGTCCATGTACCCATATACCAGATTCTTTGGCCTAAAGTACCTATATAGGGACTACTTTAATGCCCAGGTATATACTACATAGGTACATCGACCCTTAGGGAAGCAAGCTCTCACTGTGGCGGCGAGTGGCAGGCTTTTCCTGGTCTATGTTGGCCTCGACTGCGGCAAGACCATCTTCAACAGCCCCTTGGATGCGCGGGGGTTTAAAGGGTGAGGGTATAGCCAAAGACGATAACTAACAGAAGGGAAATTCGAGCCGGGGGCAGAGTATTCCTGAAAAATGGGGTGGTCGAAGAATTTTCCTCCGAAAGGATGTAATTACTTACGTCTTATAAGGTTCTCTTGCTCTCTGTGTTACCAGGTTCTCCATTTTGGCCACGTTCTGGAAGTCAGGGACTTTGTTGTTCTAATCTCCAGGCAGCCGGCGTTGGAGTGCAGAGGCATTCGGTTTGAGGGTGGAGCGCAAATCGAAGCCTAAACCCTCATCTAAAGGTCGGAACAATCAGTAAAGCCCCAATATGGAGATCGGAACATACAGTGATACTGTCGCCCGGGTTTCGTTAATATACGAGTAGACACCATATTTCTAGCAGTTCAGGCTCCTATGTTAAACTCTATGTTTGCATTCCTACGCCAAGAGCTACCTCAGGCTACTTCCATGCGCTGCCGCAGTTCAAAATCCGTATACATATATATATATATATATATATATACTTGGATCCTACCTAGAACACCTCAAACCCAAAACCTAAAATCGTAAACCCTAAACCTCAAACCCTAAACCCCCGAACCTACACTCGAAATTTCGGCGGTTTCGAAGGTATGGCCTTGAAGGGCGATCTTGCCATCGTACCACAAAGTCTTCCGCAACCTGGTTGGGCACATTGTTCAAGGGATTGGGTTTATAGTAGAAGCCAGAAAGTTGGAACATGGATTTAGGAGGATTAGTACGACCCAAGGGTCTATTGTAGAGTTGAGGCTTGCAGGGTGTAAGCTTTTCGGATGTAGGGCGACGGATTTCGAATTTAGCGGTAAACGGTGAGGATTTTCGGTTCGGGTTCGGGGATTCACAGGGTTTTGGGGCTCAGGGATTCTTGACGCACGAGTTGATGCTTCTTTGGAACCCTTCAATAGTCGCTACGCGCCCTTCGTATAGGTTTTTGAAAGCCTAAGCCCCAAGACCCGCAGCATTGGACCTCAGGTCTACTTTTCTGTTGCGGGCTCGGGAATGGATCACTTGCGAACTCCCAAACCCTAACCGCAAGCGCCCGCGCACCCATGAGTGTGACTGTGTTAACGTTCGCCCCAAAGTACCTATAATTAAATGATTTACGAACGCTTCTGGATCCAAGTGTATACAATGTAGATACAAAGGGCCTAGGGGCAACATGGCCCTCGTCTCAGACGCTGAAGACGTGAGTCTTACTAAGAAGAGCTCTGAACCATATTGAATTTAAATCCTCACCACGGAAACCCAAAACCCTGAACCCGCCCCCCCCCCCCCGACCCCCCGGGCCCTCCCACAACAGGAATGTGCGCGGAGAAGCGAACACACACACACACACACACACACACACGCACATAAATGCAGCACTCCAAACCCCAGCCGATCCTCAAACCTCGAGGATTTGCCAGTCGGCTTTGCAGATGCTCGGCCTCGGATATTTTGAGAGGTTGAAGGCCCAAAACGCAAGACCCCAAGCCTATGAACCCTAACGCTCTAAGGACTCGCACTTTAAGGCTTTTGGCTCAAAGACCATACTATGAACGGCTTTTGGGTCGAGTTCAGTCTTGGGACAAACGTTGAGCTCTTCGAGTATCGCCCGAAGACACTAAGGACTATGGACTCATGTGGGAGGTTCCGAAAATCAGGGGTGCCCTGTTTGGGGTCCTTATAGCAAGGATCCTACTATTTGGGGTACAACATTAGGATCCCTAATCTCGGAAACTCCCATGCTCCAAACAATGTTACAGCTTTCAGGCCGTTGTTTTGACCGGTTTGGTCCACGGGGTCCAGGCTTTTGGGTCAGGGCTGAGGATTTAGACTTTAGGGGTTTAGGGTTTAGCGTTCAGGGTTTCTCTAGGGTCTACACTCAAAATCAAGATGAGGAGCCGTTGTCAAGATGGTCAAAATCACACAAAAAGCAAGAGAGGTCCAGAGTCGAGGTCCTTGGTTCTAATTTGGTGTCTATACTTAGAGGATCATGGGACCTAGTAAGTAAGGTTATAAGTACCTTAATTAATTGGGGGTACAAGGAGATATAAGTATAGTTACCCCAGTTATAACCCTAGTTACTAAGTCCCATGATCCTTTAAGTAGGGTTTAGGGCTTGTCGGTGAATCGTGTGCATATTCGCCTTCGCTGGTGCTTGATGCTCCGAGAGAACTTGGTTCTAGTACAGGGTTTAGGGTTCAGGGTTTAGGGTGCAGGGTTTCGGATTTAGGCGTCGTGTAATTGCCGTCATTGCTTTCGAAGCTTTCAACGAAGTTCATGCCGTCGCGCGTCCAATGGTATGTGACCTGCGTGGCAGATGGGGGTGTGGGGCTTTACTGTGTACGGGGATCTTAGTTTCATGCTACCCTACGAAGGAAACCTTAATTATCTACTGTAGAGACGTATCACGGTAACTTCTGTATGTTCCTTGATAAGAGCTCAGCTTAGGATTCACTGGCTCAGCGATGTTTGCCGAGGTTCCGTTTGAGCAATCCCTCAAAACTCCCCCAAGTGCAGACACCCACAGTAGCAGTCTGGTGCAAAAACTTGATACAGGCAGTAGAGAGAGTTCACAGACATAACATAAGGGAGTTTCCGAAAATTAGGGCTACCTTATTTTGGGGTCCTTATAATAAGGATCCTACTATTTGGGGTACTATATAAGGGTCCTCTATTTTGGGAAACTCCCATAATTCTTCCGAAAATACCGAAAGCTCAGACCCTAGATGTGAAGTCCCGACCTCTGTTTCCTGCCCAGGATAGTCTTGGGCATCGTCTGCGTGTACGCCTTTCTCGGCAGGGAGTTGGTGGCCGAGGCACTTTGATCAGTGTTCAATCGTCTCACATATAAGTGGTTGTGGCGTTGTATGCGGGGGGTTTGACGGTTGTATCCGGCTTTAAACCAGGTTTATCAGACATTGCTTTGGAAGTGTCCTCCTGTCCAGCTTCGGGGTGGTACAGTAAGGATTTAGAAGCTACGACTAGGATGTCCTCTCGCCATTTCCCTCCCTCAATCTCCTGCATGTATGTGTGTATATATACATATATACATGTATGCATCGACCACATGGAAGCATGTTTGCATGCATGCATGCATGGAAGTAAGTATGTATGCATCCATGCATGAATGTATATGTACCCCAACCCGTGTCCCTAAGAACTCTAGCCCTCGTCCCTAAACCAAACCCTACGCCCTCGTCTCTAAACCCCAAACCCCGAGCCCTCGACCCCGACCCCGATGTATACCGCTACGAAAGAGTTCAATGGGAAGAGGATCCGAATCATCATCCCGAACCCCCACCCCCAAACCCTACACCCTAATCCCTCAACCCTAAACCCCTACAGCCCCAAACCCTAAACCCTAATCCTTCAATGAGGCTTCCGTAGGTCGTACCCACGTGCAGACGGAAAAGAGCCTTCAGAAAAGCAAAAACCCTAATCACTATAAGCCCCAAACCCTGAAGCTTAAACCTCAAAGGGGAAAAGGAGGGACCCTTAATAGGGACCCCTACCCTATAATGGGCTAAACAATGGGTATATAATAGCTATAAGAAGGGTATATACCTAGGGGTCCTTATTAAGGGTCCCTCCTTTTACCCTTGGATAAACCGAAGGTGTTCAACGGCAAGAAGATCCTAAAGTTCTTCCCGATTTCCCTCATCTTCGCGATGGCTCAAGCCTTCCAAGTTGCTCGAACGCGGAAACAGGGCTTGGGGTTTAGGGGCTTATTCTTTTGGCTTTGGGGGTTAAGGGTTCAGGGTTAAGTTTGGGTTGTGGGGCCTCTTCGTTGGGGTTTTGGGCTGTAAGGGTTCAGGGTTAAGTTGGGGTTTGGGGGCTTCTTCTTTGGGGTTTTGGGGTCAAGGGTTCAGGGTGAAGTTGGGGCTTTGCGGCTTATTGTTTCGGGTTTGGGGTCGAGGGTTCAGGGTTAAGTTGGGGGCTTTGCGGCTTATTGTTTCGGGTTTGGAGTGTGAGTGCAGGTATCAGGTTTAGGCGGGGCGAGGCGGCTGCGCCTTCTTTGTTTTCGACTCAACCCAGGGGTTGATGGGGGCAGTACCCAGGGTATTGGGCTCCCTAAACCCTATAGTAGGCTATATAATGGGTATATAACAGCGATATGGGTTGAGGTTTAAATTTCAGGTCTTTAGGTCCGTATATATCTACGTAACCCTTCCGTTTCTAGTTTCGAAACCCGGCTTTGGTGATGGCGGGTCGCCATTGATCGACACTGGCTTCAGGTTTTTTTACTCAAGCTTAAGGTTATTAGGGTTATGGTTTTGGCTTGGCGCTTTAAGGTTTCTGTTTTTGTTGTTTCAGCTTTCGCAGAGATGTTATGTTAGTATCTGTTGTATCCGGCCCTCAAGTACCACGCTTGCAGGCTTTCGGTCAAGCCTGCACGATTCTTGCAGGACTTATGTATGTTAGAACTGCATCTCAGGGTCTCAGAGTCACATGCACTCAGGCTCCTAGAATACTGACTCTTTCTTCCGAGGAAACCGCTCGATTTGATCCGATTTTGGTTTGCGGGTCTGGCCTGGTCGTGTCCTTCGTACTCGCAAGCAGCAGAAGGAGATTCGTAAAAACAAGCCGCCGTTCGTTCCGAGCCCATGGCACTACAGCACTGCTCCGAAACATCACAGCCGTTCAGGTAAACAAGTTCATGGTACACGCAAAGCTTTGCGAAACTCTAAAGCCTAAGCCAAAACCCTAAACCCTAAACCTTAACCGTGGCCGTGCTTCTTGTCCTCAGACTCTGGCATACACGGTCATCAGTGGTGGAACAATCAAGATTTTGGGCCAGGCCTGGAAACCTTGGGAGGGAGTTCCTTGGGTTTAGGGTTTCGGTTTAGGGTTTCAATTGTTCTGGGGCCTTGGGTTAAGTCGATACTGAGGGTTGGGGGAGGTAAGGGGGCATGTCCACATTAGTTTTAGCTACCCACTGTCAGCGCTCATCTCGCGAAGAGGGTTTAGGGTTTAGTGTTCAGATAAGGGTTACCATAGGCCCCAAAGTAGTTCCTTTTTGTGGTTTATATATATATATATATAGAATTCTATCAGGTAGTCCCAAAAAGGAACTACTATGGCTATGGGTAAGAATTAGGATGAGGGGTTTTCCAGTTTGAAGTCCGTGTGGTTTTTATAGGGTCTAGGAAGTGAGCCTCATGATGTGAACGAATATGCTACGAGGCAACATGATGCAGTTTATTATAACATACATACATACATACATACACACATACATACATGGACACATACATGCATGCATATATGTGTATATATATATATATATATGTAATATGGCTCGGTTGAGCATATGAAGTAATCTCCGCATGTCAGAACTTCACAAGTTTCAGCCTTTCGGCCATGAGGAGCAAGGTAGCCCAATGTCGAGATTTCCTCGGGGGAAGCCTGATAGTTAGGGACCCCAAAGGCACATAAGCATAACTGTGTTACAGGGATATCCCTACCTTATTGGGCTTCGGTAGATGGGGATTTATATGGGATATCCCTATCCTTGTTTTTGCTTATGTACTTGGCCCTACATAAACAGATCGCCTTGAGGAATGCCATGCATGAGCATGCAGGTTCAAACTGTAGGGTTAAGGGTTCAGGTTCTGGGGGTTTGGGCTTAAGGCTCTAAATGCGACAGCATTCAATGAACAAGGATCGCAAGTCTTTACCCCTAAACCCTAAACCCTAACCCTATCCCTCCAAGGACCTGATAGTTAGGGCCCTAGACCCCTTAAGGGCCCCATAATAAGGTCCCTGGAGGGATAGGGTAACTACACCGATCGCCTTGATCGACCTTACAGATGTTCTCTTTTCAAGAGACAGCGGCTCTGCCGGACACGAGCCAAGCAAGGGTAGCAGTGTTGAAGCTGGCACTTGGAGGCCCAGGGGACTTGGTAAGTAGGTTATAAGTAGGGTTTTAATTGGGGTAACTCCATTTAAAGTACTTATAACCCTACTTATAACCTACTTGCTAAGTCTCCCGGGCCTCTAAGTACAGCACTTGGCTGCGACTTTGCACAAGATTTCGACTGCACGGGTATGTGACCCTATGCTCAGCATGCTCCCTGGGCCCCGTATGGCTTTAAGGCTTTATACAGGTTTAGGGTTTAAGGTTTAGGGTCTAGGGTTTAGGGTCCCGATAGGGTTTAGGATTTAGGCCCTTTTACATGTCGGGTCACCCCCGAAACCTTAAAGCTAACCCTGGGGGCCCAAGCCACCCCGTTCCGGAGGTGCGTTTGCTGCAGCGTCTTGGTTGCGCTGGGCATCTTATGTGGCTGAAGCAAGACCGGAAAGCCGTACAGGCTAGAAAACCCATACAGACATGAAGTAAACCCGCGCTCCACAGGAATGTTGGTGTGTGTGTGTGTGTGTGTGTGTCGGTTTTTGGTTTGACTATGTGGCTAGGAGCAGCACTAAGCTAGCAACACAAGGCCTGCTGCACATCACACGAAGCACATCACAAAGGTTCAGGGTTTGAGGCTCTCCACATCACACAGATCTCGAGTACATACCAGGTTTTGGGCGAGTGGGGTAGTCAGGGTTTAGAGTTTAGAATGAACTATCCAAAAAAAAACTTGCTCCTTTTCTAGGGTCCCTGTACCTTCTATACCAGGGCTCTATAGAATAACCTACATGTAAAAGGGCAGGTCTGAGTAGTTGTTGATAGGGTTGAGGGATCCTATAGTCTCCTTAGGAATTATTTTCTTTAAGTTCTGTTCATATGAAACCCAAGAGCATGTCAAA